>CM037781.1:16884240-16907655 GCA_021229015.1 Solen grandis
AATATTTTAAATATCATTACCTGAATGATATTAATTTCAGAATTTAATAAATTACCCCGGGTTTTAAAAGCGGCCTTCACGTGCGGTTTTAGTAGTGGTTTTTGTATGAAGACCCCCAAATAACATTATTGTCGTCTTAGTTTGTAGTTTGTTTTTTGTTGTTGTACGTGGTTACCGTCACGGGCGATAGTATTTCAATCATATACGACGTCCACTAATAACAGTGGAGGAAGAGCCGAGTACACAGAGGTAAGTAGTGAAGGTGGCAATATGGTACCCTCGGTACCATAATTTTTTTTTTTATGGTACCGAGTACCAAAATTATTTTTTTATGTTACCGAATCGAAAATTTATGGTACTATATACGAAAACAGATTTATGGTACCGTATGTTGCATGTAATAAAAAAAACATGTCCTACCTTTTAAAGATCAAAACTAGATGACTTAAGATCGGATAGAGAAAAGAGTATACCAAACATTCCAATGACGCAATATTGTCAGTTGAATCATGTTTTATTTCTTAGTTAAAGGAGGACCACTTCTTAACGTTATGTAAGTTAAAGGGGGATTGACAATTGTAAAATGTCCTTTCGAGACTTTGGGTTTGGGCCCTGAAAAGGGCCGTTTTGTTTCTTCTTTAGATTTCGGTGACATTGTCCACAATCGTGTTTGTTTCGGTGACATCGTCACTGATTACGATGACATCGTTTTCATCTTGTTCTATGAGCATATGTTCTTCATGTCATGTGTTGCTGTTGTCTCAACATCATCTGATGTACCTGTCTGACAAAAGCAGAGGGTATTGTGCAATAGGGTCTTGCTGTTGTCTCCATCATTGCGTTGTTGTTCGATTAACCCCATCAATTCGTTACAAATAAATCAGTTGCTGAATTTCTTCCATGGTTGTGCAGCGAGAATATGACCGAATGCTTAGGGGTGCGCTTTTATAGCCTTGAGGCGGATTGACTACTTTCTTCGTTAGCGTACCCCCAATCAGAGAACATGTTGAATATACTGCTGAAGAAACCCATAGACAATAAATGAGTAACCACTACTCTGTGAAAAAAAAAAGGGCCCCTTTAAACAGGCCAACCCAAATGTCTCGAAAGAGAATATACCTCAATTGTCACCATTTCTTTAAAATTTCCCATTCAAAAATTATTTTTTTCATTAAAGTATGATCCAATGTTTTTAAAAAAGTTTGTAAAATTTTACAAAAATAAAAATGTTACAAAAAAATAGTCATCACTACTAAAAATTTTAAACAGCAATTCTATATGTCAATACAAAGTAGGTCAATCCACCTCAGGTCAAGGCCAAAGGCAATGCTTCCAACTCAAGGTAAAGGGTTTAAAACTTCACGTTATTGTCATTGAATGAAAATAACGTTCTAGGGTGATGAAAGTGTTTCCCATGAATTTAAGATTCATCGTAGTATATTCATGAAAGTAACATTCACTCAATTTGGCTACGATACTCCTGAGTGTTGTTGTTATTTTAAGCATACGTTGTATCGGGCTTGTTTTTTAAGCGTACTTGGTGTTGGGCTTGTATTTTGTCCATGTCAATATGCATCGTTGTCCATGTATTATATGTGACTTTCCATAGCACAGTCTGAAAACGAATGGCATGAATTAATTTCGTTTGATACTTTTATTACTTGGTTTAAACAATTGTAAAAAATGCCCTTTTCGAGACATCTGGGATGGCCCTGAAAGGCCGTTTTTTTTTTTTTCTCTACTTCTTATCTTTTTGCATTTTGTATGTTTTTTCAATGGCCCCAAAGTCCATCTTAGAATGGGATCCACCATCAAGCGGACGTTTGTTGGATATTCCACATTTCTGGAATGAAAGTGATGGGAAACCACCAGCTTGCCCTGTTTTCAATTTGATAGGGCATTCCACTTCTCCATTCTCTTTGTGCAATTTGATGGGGTTGTTGTTCACCTCTTTGAGTTCCCTCAGAATAGATTGTCCAACATTGTTTACTGGCTGCACTGACGGTTGGTGTTGCTTTGGGTTTTTTGTACTGGTTTTCTGATGGTGGTGGAGGATGAGGTTGATACTTTGGGTTTGGGAAACGGGGTTTGGTTACACCGGAGTCGGAGTGTACGATACTGACCCTGGTTAGCAGCTGTCGTCACTAAAACCCAAATCACAGCCTGTATGGCGTTGTTTAACGAGATCAGAAGTTACGTACTTTCCATGGTTGGGAGTGGGTTATGATACGAGGCCAGTCTTCTTTTGGCACACACCAATCGGAGAATGAATTTTCATCCAATGAAAAAAACGAAGTTTAACCTTGACCTGAGTTGGATAGCATTGCCTTTGGCCTTGACATGGGTGGATTGACCACTGCCCTACTTTTTTCATAACAATAAAGTGTTTTTTTTAAAAAAAAGAAGGATGAAATCACAATGCCCGAACAAAAACTCGGGTTCGAAAAGTGTGGTGTTTTTTAGAGCAGAGGAGGAAGATATAAATCACATAAACCAGTGTCGATGTCAGGACATTGTTTGCGTCAGTGCTTCACACGGCTTCAGAAGTGCCCGTTTTCTCTAGGGCACCCTATCAAGTTATGCCGGGCCTGCCTGTGTTTGCGCTCAGCGTATTATGGCATATGGTTTGACCCTTTTATTCAGAGTTAGTGGGGTGACTCCGAGAAAATTCGGGAAATCACAAAAACCAAATCCCGGCCCTTTTCGGGGCCCATCAACTATTTTCCCGAGAGGAATATATCACAATTGTTAATTTTGTAAGATAAACAAACAACAAGAAATCAAATCAGTTTTAGCATTTTTATTGAACTCAAATGAACATTGCAACAAAATATGAACAAACAATATGAACAATGCAAACACTTTAACAAGAATACATAAACTACACTTTCATGAAAGTAAATGGGTCTAAACTATTCGTCAGTAATTCAAAACACGCACGACCATCCCCAAAACTTTGGGGGATGTTTAGCTGTGCATGTTTGTTGGTGCGATTACACACTTGTCTTCTTGCACGTTTGTAGTTCTGAATAGTTCTGGGTAAAACCAACACCCCACTTTGGGGAATCGTTCAAATTGAAGTGGTTTGATCCTCTGTCCAAAATTTAGCTCTAAGCACCCGTGTTAAATCACATCCTCGAACAAGAAAATACAAAGCAAACAAACAATATGCTCCACACACAAACGTGTTGTATCCTTGAAGTCTCATGAGATTCCATGTATAGGGTCCATGTCTTTCCAAGAAACGTTGAATGCCAATGTTCACCAGGTTGAGTCGAATTGTGGAAATTCACTATGTAGCTTTTACAGTCTCTGGTCTACGTTGTGGTAGTTGATCTTTAGCACATACCACGGCATTCAAGGGAGCTAAATTGGTGAATGATCCAAAATATACTGCAACTCAATCGTTTCCTTTTCCCAATTTGTTTAATTCGTCCTGCCCATGCTGGTTCAAACTCTTTACAATATCGTTTCGCCTTTTCTTCGTACAGTTGTTTGGCCAGTTTTTCTCCTGATTTGCTCATGGTTAATATCTGTGATGACTTCTCTGAACCCGTTAATCTCTATCTGACTGTCGTATTCGGCATACACAATCACGTTGATGGGTCACCAAGAGCTGCACGAAACGAAGCTCGATTTGCAAGTTTCCCTTTTTTTAATAGGATGCAGCTGTCCCTCTTCTGATCCTTGATCTGGCGTTTAAAGTCAATGCCCCACATGTTGACCCCGCATGTAATCGTCCTTTGTCACATTTTTGGGTGATCATTTTTTGTTCAGGTACACGTAAATTACTGCAAAACAGCGGGGAAGAAATTTTTTTACGGGTGATGTTTTTTCCATCGCCAGCCAGATTAGGGCCATTTTTTGGGGACTACTTTGATTTTCAGGTACAAAAACTCTGGTTGATACTTCCACTTTTCGGATTGACGGGAATTCAAATTCAATGGAATGAATTGAAAAATGCTGACACAGGTTTAATTTTCTGTCCACTGTGCATCTTGTTTGCTGTCATGGTAGGTGGGACTGTGTCACATCAAGTTCATTTTTGCTACACTCACAAGAGCCGTGTTCATCATGTTTTCAATCAAAAAATCAAAGGGTCTGATGAGATTTTTTTTTTTTTTGTTTGTCCCCTTTTGAGGGGGGGGAAGCAAATGATGTCGACTTTTTAAATTTCCTCGAAGTTTTTACCCCTCCAGATTTTTTCTGACCCACACTTTCAACAATTTTTCCCCCGGGTTTCTTGATCACGGGTTTTCATTTTGGCCAACAGAATATCTTTTACGGCTCCTCCCCCTCTTTTTCAGTCTGTAGCCCTGAGTTCACGATGGGTTTCCCAGGGGAAAGATGTTCCCGGGCCTTTTTTTTTGAACATAAAAACCAAACCAATCCGACTTCGAGGTTGCCCCAGGGAAAACGGGAATCATCGTTCTTTCTTTTAAATGAACTTCACCATCGACTTCCCGTGAGTAAAAAGAACTGTTTCCCCCTGTGGGGGCCGGTTTTTTTGATAGATCCTTTTGAAAAAATGTCTCTGACAGGTATGTATTTTAAAAAATTTAAAAAAAATTAAAAGTGCATGTGTGGATTAGCCCCTGTTTTTTGTTTTTGTGTAAAATGGCACAACGGGGAAAAGGGGTGCTTCGCCCCCCCCTTATCAAAGTTTTTTCCGCCAAGGGTATATACAAACAAATGGTTCATCTTCGTGAAGAGGTCCACACCGACTTGAATCTGCTGTTGTCTCTGTCCGGAAACACCTCATACTTCCCTCTCTTCCAATTTTGTAAAAGGGGGGTGGATGAAGTTCCAAGCCGATCTTTGATCCACTTTTACCGGGAAACTTGACACTTTTTTTCCCAACCGGAAAAACAAATCCAAATGTGGGGGTTTTTTTGAGTTAAAATTGTTTTTAGTGGGTTGTTTAATAACCCCCCCTTTTCCATTTCGTCAGTGAGAAGTTTGGGGACGCATAAATGCCGCAAGGGAAAGAAAAAGGGGGAGGGCCCCTTTTTTGCCTTCTAATTCACCCCGTTTTTCCCCTTTAAAAAGGGGTCGCCATTCTGGATCTTTAGTCCCCGGGGCTTTTGAATTTCCTTCATCCTTTTCAATTTTTTGACTTGTGTGGGAACGATCATTTCTTCCCCCTTCCCCAATTTTTTTTGTCGACATCAAATGGTTTTTTTCACTTTTGGGTTTTAAAAAAAACATTGTGTGTTTTTTTGGGGACAATCCATCGAACTACACTGAGGGGGAAATGATGAAAAAAATTTTATATTTCTTAAAAATTTTTAAAATTGGGTTTGGAAGAAAAGTAAACCGATAGAAAATTTTCATCAGCACCAAAAACCCAAAATTCACGATCTGGACTGTTGAAAAACAGGGTTTACTAAGGGCACGATGACAAAGATAAAGATGATTTACAATCTGGTCAAGAAATGAAATTTTACTGATTCAAGTACTGTTGTCTCCCCGAACATTTTTTGGGATCGACTGAACTTTCGTTCATACGTTTTTACTTTATACTAAATGGGGATTTTGGAAACCAAATGTTAAACTTTTTTGGGTAACCAAGCCACTTTACTTTCACTTTTTTAAAAGTTTTAAACCCCCCACCGCCTTTGTACGCCGATCAAGAACTTTTATAAAGTTAAATTTTTTTCCCCCGTAAAAGGGGCCCCCGATAGTTTTTTCCAGCCAAGTCTTTAATTTTACGGTCAATGGGTGTTTTGTTGATGCGAACCACTTTAAAAAAATTCCACTGTCCAATGGGTAAATAGCCTTTGGCAAATTTTGCTTTTTTATTATGACTATAACCCATTTTCAAATCTTGATTTTTATTTTTCTTTGATGGGTTTTTCATGCTCTTTTTTCTCTAACACAATCGGGGGTACGTCCATCTTCGATAAAAAACGATGATTTACCATGTACCAATAGTTCTACATCCACAAAAGACGGTCTTGTATGATAAAATTTTTCCACATTCTTGTTTTAAGCGTATTGAAAACGTTCAAAAATACTCGTTTTATTTTCGGTTTTCAGACGTGAAAAAATAAATGTCAGCTTGTCAAAAATTTCTGAAAGTTTTTTTTAAAAAATTCTCGGCTTTGCTGTTTGCAAAAGAGGGGTTTTTGGGCCTTCTTCTTGGATGACGTCTTTCCTTTTTTGCAATTTGAAAAACACAATGACACAAGTAATAAAAATTGGGAATTCCTTTGAAATACGTTGCATATCTGCGAGATCAGCTTCCTTAAACGATACCCCCTACCACATTGTCGACCAAAATTTTTCGTCGTTTGTTTTAGCAACGTGTGGGTTCTTTGACTTTTAACCCAGTCTCGTACACCCTAAAGTGATAGATTTCAACTGTTTTTCGCTGCCTTGTAGAGTCCTGAATTTCTCCAAAACTCGTAGGTTTATCATACAATACAGGTACGAAATAACTGCCTTCTTAATAGGCTCCCATACGAAGGGGCTAATACCCTGGTTTTCTTCCTTTTTTAATGGCCCCTTCGTTTCTTTGAGTAGGGGCGAGGCAAAAAAACAAAAAATTCACCCTCCCCCCTTTCTTCTTCACATCATCGGGTGTTTGTATAAATTCCATCGGTTTATTGCCCACACTTCTTGTGGGATGTTACCTTTTTTCGTCCTCTAGAAAATTTTTCCCATCCTCGGGGGTTTGCCCTTTTCCCCTGTTTAAGTACATCATTGACCAGATCAATAAAATTTGAACCTTTACGGGTTTTCCATCATATTCTAACAGGGCCCTGTTCTCCCAATTAATGAGGAGGCTTTCAGGCTTTTTGCCGCATGGGCGTAGGAAAAACTGTCTAGAATTTGATCTTTTAAGTTATCGGGTTTTTCCCCTTTTTCATCACGACTGTTGTTTTCTCAGCCCTGTGTGGGCTGAAGGGTTTGATGCTTTTTTATGTACACTTTAAAGCGATTAATACTTTTCCCAAAATTTTTGTCTTTTTTTGACTCAGACAATTGATTGTCTCAAAAAATTGTTCTTCTTTCTGAATGAGAATCTGACTCCTTGAGGGAGGGGGGAACCGAGTCGTTGTTCCTTCTTCCCTCGATTCACCCTCTTTTTCATATTTTCCGAAGATTTCACCAGCAAGAGGGAAAAAGTTTTGGCTAAAGTGGGACAAGTGCCAACGGGGGAAAAACCACCTTTTTTATTGAAAAGATTTTCTTTTTCGAACAACTTTTTGGGGCGCTAACTGTGGGGGTTGTCCTTAGAAGCAATCGACCCTTTTGAGCCCCTGACAATGGGACATTTCCTTTTAAAATTTGTACAACATTCAGCAAAAAAATCCACCCAAATTTTTTGGGGTTCTTGAATAATCTTCTTTCGAAATTTTTGGGGAGCTTCTATCAAAGCAAGCAACATTTTGCCATGTTTGCGAACAGGGTTTAAAAAATTTTGGTCTCTTTTATTTTTCCACGTTGAAGGCTTGTAAAGGATATTTCCAGCACTCTCATGGCCTGAATTTCCATCGCGTAACGGCGAGGTAAAGGGAAGGGACTTGGGATTGGGAAAAAACTTATGATGATGATGATGAAAGAACCCCACTGAAGAATTGGAAAAGGCAAAAATTTCGTCGAACTGTAGGGGTTTGGAGAAACCGTCATTATCCTTTTGGTGTACCAACCCAACCTCACGAACTTCTATTAGAAGGGGAGAATGGGTCAGTGGAAAGAATTGGGGCCCCAAGTGGGGGTGCTTTGGGTGATGTCCCTGATGAGCATCACGTCGAATCAGTATGGGGGGCATTTTTTTTCCCGTTTTATATAACTTTTCTTCTTACAGTACAAATCGGTCAGAGGCAATTCTGCTTTTTCCTTTTTTGTTTCCTTACGGTGACTTGCGTTGGTTGGCTTTTTCGGGGGTTTTTTTCGTGACCGTTTCCTGGGTGGGGGCTTTCGTTTGGGGGGTTTTTTCTTCTACGGCCAAATTTTTTCACAGCTTGGTCCCGTTCCCCCGAAGCAGTGTACAATGATGGTGCCCCCCAAAGGGGAAAACCCCCCCCCCGGTTTTTAAAAAAAGTTCGTTTTTTGGTCTGATCCCAGTTACACTAACTGTCTTAAAATGTCTTTTTTGCGTTCCATAAAATTTACGTCTGTTTTTTGGGACGGTTCTTTTTTTTCTAAGATGATCGTGCAGCAAAAAGGGGGGGCCTTTCATCATCTCTTTAATCCTGATTCTAAAACCGCTCTTGTCGTTTTTTTGGTTCTTTTTCCCCTCAACGATTCAACTTTTATCACGTATGTGGTGTGTTTTCCATGTAGCTGTAAACCTTAAGATGATCGTGTGTCATGTTCCTGTCATTTTATACTGTATTAACGATCGGTCCCTCGATCTTCACCTGTTACCCACCGATGGAAACACATTTTAAACTTCAGTTGGGGTGTTCTTGGTAAAAGTCAATAAAAAATATCCATGAGGGGTAAGGTTGCATCGATCGCCATCCCCAAAGGGGGTATTGTATTTGGTTCGCAATGTTTTGATCTGCCCTTTTACTCTTGTTTTTTGAAATAAACCATTAGTGTGCATTCAAGCTGAGGGTAGACTAGCCTTGGATTTTGAACATTTTTTGTGATGTAAATGACAGGGGGCTTTTTCATGGTGCCCCTTTCGTGTGAACCCCAAAAATTTTAAATTTTTTCTCCCACTTTTCTCCAACATATCATAAATATGACGGTGTGGTAAGGTTTACGTCTACTATCCTTCATCATCCTCAGGGATACCCAAATGAATTTGAAGCTTTCCTTCTTGTAACTGTGCGTGGCATTTTCCCATCTTTGAAAACCCCAACGAGTGTTGGGGTACCAAAAAAAAATCATTTTGTACCAATAATTTTTTTTACAAATTGATTTTTTCCGAACCACTGAATGAAAATGTTACTAGGAGTTGAAAAAAAAAATACTTTTTATTTGGTCAAAAATAAAAACACATTGACAGACAACTTTTTATTTTAACATCATAGCAAAAAAACACTTGAACAACATCATAAAAAAAGTAAACTAGAACACACATGAATCATTTTTTTTTTATACATCATCCATTCCGTAAAATCTGGAAACCCCCTAGCATTTAAAGCCATGCGCACTTCGTCAAACAGTTCCTGGGATTGTCTTAACGCCTGTTCGATTAAATTCCAAGTACACGCACAACCAACAACACAGCTCTACGCAGGATTCCAAATGGAGGTTTTTTTTTTGGCTTCTCATTCTCTTGAAGTACTCGCGTAGTATTTTATTTTGTAGGTGTCCCAGAGGATTTGTCTCCCCCAATCAAACCTTTCTAAGTTTTGAAATAGGGAACTTGAAAGAATGTTTTACTAGGATTTTGGCCTCGTTTTTTTGAAAATTGGGGGGGCACTGTTCCAAAATGTTAAACACTTTTCACAATGAAGGTTCTGGAGTCATAAAAGGACGTAATCCTCGGGGGTGTCGTTCCGGGAGTTTTTAAACGCAAATCTGAATACTACGCTCATCAAAACGGCGTTTCTCCACGTTCAAGTTTGGGGATCAAAGTAATTACACACGTCAGAGATCAGGTTTCCCTACAGATTGTAAATGGGAAAAATCCTTGAATGGCCAAACTTTTTTAGCTGCTTGGAAATCACGCCCGACATCACAAAAAATATCAAAACTTGGTTTAAACAAAAATCCTCCTCGTCGGGGAATTATTCTTTTCCAATGCGCTGTGCCCCCTAAAAAATAACTCGTTGCAAAATCAGCAGGTTTTTTATTAGCTTCAACGAGATGTTTGTAGATCATCTGTTCATTTCTACTGGGGGATGTTTTACGTGAATCTCCGTATGTTTTCCCCCACCGTTCAGGCTGTCACACGATCACAAGCCAACTATTAGAAGGTTGGGGAAACCAAAGGCACGCTTATTTTGCCAGACCACCGTTTGTATACCCGAGCGGGAAAGTCTTGTCTGGTCTCCTGACACTTTGCGATTTTTATGTCTCTTTATTCGGGGTTCTATTCGATGATAGTTTTGTAATGTTCGCGTCTGTACAACTCGACCTAGTCTTAAAATTGACTTTCTACTAGCATTTTTAACCAATGTGCTTTTACTTTCATTTCTGATGTCGATTTCCTTTTTTACCAAAGTTTTTTTTTCCCAATGCCACAATTGACAATGCACCCTGTTTACTTCTCCTCCCCTTTCCCAACTGACCCTTTAAATTGAATGTTTACTGGTCAGGGGGCATAGATGTACATACAACTTCTATTCAAAATACAGTACCCATCTCCAATTTTTCCAACTGGGGTAAAGTTCAATCAACAAAGGGCGTAACGAAGGCAAACTACCCCGGATTTTAAGATGAAAAGGGGGGTTTGCGTCTTTTCATCCCGGGAATTTACCCAAAATGAAATTGTCTACGAAAACTCGGCAAACTGCACAGTGACATTTTCGGCGGGGAAATAGGGCAACAACCGGGTTCACCTGTCCATATCAGTTTTTGGGTTTTAAAAATTTTTTTGTGCATTCTTACCCCCAAACATTCAACATGGTTTTGGCAAAAGCCTTTTTCCTTTGTTCTTTTTCACTTTTTCAAGCCAAACCCTCTATCTAAAGTAACTCGTTTAAAGCGGGGTTCTCATCTTCTGTTTTTACCCTCGGGTAACCACTTCTTCTTGTTTTAAAATTTTAAGTCAATAAACGTTTATAACATCTTTACTCCATGTGTCCCGTGCCAGAGTGGAAACTCTACATATTTGGTTCCTCCTCAAAAGCTTTGGGGATTTCCCATGGGTCCAGGACCTTTTCAACATGCGTTTTTACAAGTGTGATTTCATTTTTTATACTCTTCCTCACACAGACGCACAGTGTACATGACATTTGATGAGTCCCTTTTACTTTCCAAAATTTTTTATACAATCATCTCTTTGACTTAAATTTTGGGGTTTTCCCGGGGTATCTTTGTACTTTTCACAATGGATACAGTGAGCAAATGTCAGCATACTTGATTTCTTCCTTGGGGGTTGTATCCACTTCATGGTACAATTGAACGGCATGGTTTCGTCCACCAAACAAAGCATCCCGAGGTATAATAGGTTCTTGGAAGGGAAAGAAACGGTTCACAGTATCTCTGTATTCTGGTTCAATCTTGCATTTCTGATCAAAGTCACATTCCCACATTACAACTGTGTTGTAACCTTGTTGAGCCAAGTCTTTCAACCGAAAGTTGTGGCATTGTATAACTGCTCCATAGTTGAAGTGTGTAACCGTTCACACTGTCTCTCCTTGGGTATCATTTTGGACATCACCCCATGAATTCGTATACGGTGTTTCGTCTCTTTGTGGAATCCGTCAACGTAATAGGGTCCAATTTGTACTTCACTTCATTAATGCATGGCAAATGTGCTTATTCTCAATGGAAGCAGTTGTTTTCTATCCAACGAATCCCTTTGATCGAGTTTTGTTTGGATACCCGTCATCAGAGATTACAGCCAAGGTCTTTGAGGCATTGAATTTTACGCCAAGGTTTGTTGCACACTTGAGCTAGAGTGGTCGCTTCCAGGAACGGATCAATTTGGTCACTGGTCTACAGTTCTTTCCTAAACTCTCCACAACCTCGTCTCAAGATGTCCACATCTGATTTGCAGTACTTTTGCATTTCTAACTGAAAGTGAAACACAGCCTTTTGTGCCACTTTTGCATTGTACCATTTCAGAAACGCTTCTCTCTTGTCAGGTTTCATGCTTGTTGAGTCTGTAAAAATGTACGGGGAGATAGTCTCCAATGTAGTCTTGGTATTCATCCGTGTTGCATAAAATGGAAACCATCCTTTTGCCATCTCAGTCAATCCAAACGTGTCGGGGAAATCGACAAAGGCATGTTGAGAAAACTCAGTGAGTCGATGAATCTCACTTGATGGCTTTCATCATTAGAATTTTGCTTCCATTCATGATCAAGTCTGGTTTGGCTGTATCATGTGTCAGTAAGTGCCTCAAAATAAACTGTGCATCGTATCCTTGTGAGTTGTGAGCAATCACTGTGGTACCTTTGTGACTGGGTTGAAACAGCCATGCACAAAATTCTGACAAGGTGTTGTAACCACGAAATATTTTTCTCTAGGCTCATCCACAGCTTCGCATTTCTGACACGGGCTTTCATGGATTGACACATACAGTCTCCACAAGCACGCTGAGCAACACAAAAGTTTGGTATATGTTCACCCAAATCAAATCGGCACTCAAAGTCAAAGAAATGAAAGGTACAGTCGGTTTGATCACATAGGTGGGCTTGAATCTTCTGTATTCTTCTATACCACAAGGTTGATTTGGACTAATGCCCACACTAAGAAGACTTTGAAGTAATTTTGCAGATTGTCTCATCAAATTCCATCGCTTCTTCCAGGCTGTATCGTCCGTTTTATTGAGTTTACATATCCCTACCACAATTGATCGTGCCAAGCACATACTGTCGTGAACATTGTCTATCTTTACCATACTTCGTTTCACTTTGGACATGTTCTCAATGCTCATGTGCAATCCAAACGTTCTCTTTCTTCTTTCACCACCTCCCTCAGGCATAATGACATGTGTCATTTCTAACTGGAGATGCCCGTCATGAATCTCAAACTTGTGGTTGCTTTGTGATACTTTCTCTATTTCGTTCAACAGCGAATCTCCTGAAATGTGTGTTGCATTCCCGAACGGATGTGGATACCAAATGCTAGGTCAGGATGATTTATGGAGATACGAATTTGATCGTTGTCATTGACCCGTGCTCTCTGTATAACTGTTTCACCATGTCATTGAAAAGTTGATGTGTAAATTCAAACGGTTTTTTTATATCTTTCAAAAGTAACATCGTACACGTAGCCATTCGTTTTAAACTTTCTTGAAGTTCTCTGTGACCGTGGCTGTATGGAATAATATTCCCGTATATCACTCTTGGTCTTTTTTGCAGGTGGCTCATCATCGCTGCTTTCTTCACTACTCGACATCGTTGTGATTATAATAAGTACAAAGCTTTTTTAACATCTAACTCCGCCCACCTGTCCAGCCTAAAATGTGCGGTGTGACCCTCCACTTCACACTCTAAAACCTGTTCGACTGCCCTTCAGAATACCTGCAACACTTTTTATTTGGGTAAAAGGGAAAACTACAAGCTATCGACAAGCTGATCAACAAAACAGAAGACAAGTGACATCTACCGCGTCGGGAAAAAGGGGGCATTATGCACGCTGACGAAAAAGCTTCAACACCTAAAACTTTTCGGGTTGCTACCGTTGCATAAACCGGGACATTTTGTTTCAAATTTCCCAAAAAATGATTTGACAGTGATTTGAGTTCAAAGGGCGTCTCTGAGTTGGAGAAACCCCCGTAAAACCCAAGAAACGAAAGAGAAGCGTAAACACATGCATCGTGTGCCCCTGAGCCTCACCTATCAACAACGTACAGAGTGAACCACCACTAAGAACTTTTGTTAAACCCAAAAAAAAAATCATATGAAAATTGTATTAGCTACATCTTTAATGGTCCTGAAAAGGCCGTTATTTTTGAGAAGTGTCAGCACTCACTCAAATACAAAAAACCCCCAAATGCCTGCTGGCTTCTGGATAGCCGGGGAAAACCCTGAAAAACCCGGGGTACAAGGGAAAAGGGGGGTAAACTGGGGTAATTGACACCCCTTCCTTAATCCCCCTTTTCCCTTGACTTCTACTTTTTTTCTCCTTTCGTAACCCCTTCCTTGCACTGGGAATAACTTACAAAACTTCAGGGTGAAGAATAATACAACACACATTACAAAATTTTTATAGTCAAGAAAAATAGTTTGGGTAAAAACCATTTCGGTCGGTCGAAAAATCATTTTTTTTTTGGGATAAAATAAACCTTTTCTGACTGGTGGCGCCAACACAAGAAAGTAGGCAACCCGGGTACATAAAACAGGCACATACTCTAACTTTATTATCATGATGCAACATAAACCGTAACACGTATTCCCCCGATTAGTTGTGATCAATTCCACTTTTTTAAAAAGGGGGACTCCCAAATTTACCTTCAGTTACCTTTGAAGATGTACCATCTCCCCTACTACAGGATCGGGGGACACCTGAACTTCATGGGTGACAAGAATCTAACCCTTGTTTTTGCATTCCTTTTGCAGGATGGATGAAGAGATATGGATGGATCGACGTAAAACGTGGGTTGGCCCAAAATTTAATAAAAACAAAAGGGCCCCTTTTTCAGGGCCAACCCAAAGTCTCAAAAGGGACAATTTTCAATTGTCAATCCCCTTTAACTAACATAACGTTAAGAATGGTCCCCCTTTTAAGAAGAAATAAAACATACGTCAACATGCAATATTCCCCTTTTGGGAATGTTTGGATACTCTTTCTCTCTATCCGATCTTAAGTCATCCTATTAAATCAACAGAGGCGTTTTTTTATTACATCAACAAAACTTTTTCGTATATAGTACCAAAATTTTCGATTTTTTACCAAAAAAATTTTTTTTATGGCCCCGGGGCCCTAAAAAAAATAAATTAGGGTCCCGAGGTCCATATTGCCCCCCCTTTCACTACTGAGTCCCCGGGTAAAACCCCCCGACCTACCGCAAGCCACTGGGAAAGGTTCCCCACATAAAAAACCCAAGTCACTACCGGATTTTAACCCACAGCGGTGAGGGCGAAGATTTGTATCCCACTGTAACCCCGCCCGGCGCCCCATTTTTAGTTTGCAGTGGGAAAAAAATAAAAAAACAATATTCAAAACAATTTTTTAAATTTTTATTTTTTTTCTTCCTACGACAAGTGGATAAGTGGGGGGGGAAAATACCACCAACGCCTTTTGACTTGTTAGCTTGTAGCTCACAAGTAATTTAGAGTTTGCGTTTTTTGAATGGAAAAAAAGTTGAAACTTACACAGTTTTTCATTCTGCAGAATTTCTATATATTCTAGAGTCGCGTCTATGACGTCATGTGACGTCATAAGCATACATCTTAATTTTCATTAAGGGCAAAAGTTTCGACATGATGCCAGTTGTTCAGAATAATAAAATTTCAGAGTTATGACAGTAATGTATCGCTTTTGAAAAAAACACTTCATACCCTAACGTCATGTACGTCAAAGCTAAAAAAAGTGAAAAATGGTGTTTTCGCTCTACAGCCGTCATTTATGGTCGGATTTTCTTCAAATTTTCACAGATGGTACATCTTGAACTAAGGTGTGCATATCCTGTAAGCTAACTGAAATTCCGAAAGACCGAAGTTCTGTGCTGAAATAAGATTCGAACATCGGACCGAAAATTTCATTTTAGGGTTAAAGATCTTCAGGATCAGATAGAAAGTTGAAACTTACACAGTTTGCAGTTCTGCAGAATTTCTTAGTATATTTTGAGTCGTGTCGTCAAATGTCGTCATGTGATGTCATAAGCATACTCTTAATGTTCATTTTAGGGCAATGATTTTGACATGATGCCAGTTGTTCAGAATAATGAACATTTCAGAGTTATTGCAGTAAAGTATGCGCTTTTGAGCAACAGCATTTTCAGCACCCTATGACGTCACGTGACGTCAGAGCTAAAATAGTGAAAAATGGTTTTCGCGCTCTACAGCCGCTATTTATGATCAGATTTTCTTCAAATATTTACAGATGGTACATCTTGAAACTAAGGTGTGAATATTTTGTAAGCTAACCTTAATTCCGAAAAACCGAAGTATTGTGGCTGAAGTAAGATTCGAACATAGGACCAAAATTTCATTTTAGGGCTAAAAAACTTCGGGATGAGAACACAGTTTGCAGGTCTGCAGAATTTCTTAATATATTTTTGAGTCGTGACGTCATATGACGTCATAAGCATACTACTACTACTGCTACTTATTATTTTTATTTTTTCTTCGTAACTAAACGCTTATTTTTCGCGGAATATAATGTCAATTAATCAGCATGAACATGAAATACTACCAGAGGTGAGTCATTACATGAAACTTCTATCTCCTGCTTTTTGAATTAACACAGGTTGCAGAAAGCCCTATCATTCTTTTTAGACGAATCTAGTTATTCTTTTTTTCTTCCTCTTATATTTGTGTTAATTTCGAGGTGTTGCATTGACTCAGAACAATGAAAATTTTTATGGTATATATATCAAACCATGAGCTTTTTGGATGCAATGAATTTTATTTTCACCTGACGTCATATAACGTCAGATTTGACGTCAGGTGAAAAAGTTTGTACACGGTCTACAGCCATTATTTCTGGACCGTTTTTCATCAAATTTTCACAGAATGTGTAAGTTAGGCATCCCGGTGTCCGTTTTTCCAAATTCGGTAAGGCAAATGTTTTGAATCAAATTACATCAGCTAGAAAGCTGATATTTGGACTGAATATTAGTCTTTAGGTTTTCTTGACATTCTAAAAAGATGAACGCCGTATGACGTCACATGACGTCATAATGCTAATAAAACTTTCGTATTAAAACTTAACGGTTTTTAAGCCCTGTAGGCTTTATTTTTTTGTATGATTTGCTTGAAATTTTGTCTGAAGATGCAATACTAGATTCTATGGAGCCACGCCACTTCCGTTTCGGAAAATCCCAAAGGTCAAGGTCATATATCAATTATCGGGTTTTCTTCGGCCTTAAATATCTCAAAAAACGGTAAAAAATTCTATTGAGACACTATGCGTATAATTTGTAGTGCTTAGAAAGACCTTTCAGATGATATTTAGTTTTTGATGATCGGGGTTGAATCGGTTGAGTTATGGCGGAAAAACGAAAATTTGGTAACCCTCAGTGTGTTTAACAGTTTATATCTCGAAAACCTTTGATTTTTGAAAAAATGATGATGGATATTATTTGTAAAGCAATGTTTGTCCGTTTCTTTTGATGCTTAAAGTTTAATGATTGACCTAAGATTCATGGAGTAAATGGGGAAAAAAGGAAATTCGTGCATATAGCTTTGGTGATTTTTTGATTTTTCAGGTGGTTTAAGAGCTTGTATCTCAAAAAATATTAAAAATATTCCTTTAGATAAAGCGTGTGAAATGTAGAGAATTTTCAGACAATTATTTTGGTACCTAAAGTTTTGAAATTGATCAAAGTATAAGGAAGTTTAAAATCAAAAATACGAATTTAAAAAAATAAAATTTCAGCGTTTTTCCCCGCCCGCCCATTTTTTTTAGGGCTGATATTTTAAAACATTAAAAAATTTTTTTACTTTAAGGGCAAAAAATATGTAAGAATTTTAAGACGTTTAAATTTTGGCACCTAGAGTTTTAAAAATTAAATCAAAAAAAAGGAATTTACAAAAAAAATACGAATTAAATACCCAAATTTGGTAAGAATTTTCAAAAAATTTCCTTCTTTTGCTTTCCCCTTTAAATTGAAGCTTTTTTTGGGAAAATTTTAATTTTTAACAGATATGTATTAGTCATAAAAAATTTGAAAAAAAAAAATTTTTTATTTTTATATCATATTGAAAATTTCCTACTAAAAAATTTTACCGTTCACGGTGGCCGGGGTTAGAGCGTCCCCCCTTCTGGAGGGGAGGCGGGGGGTTCGAAATAAGAAAAAAAATTTTTTTCCCAACAAAAAACCCAAAGTTAAACAATAAATTATGCTTTTTTTTTAAATTTTCTCACAATTTATGTTTTTTTCCCAGAAGTCGAAAAGAATCGTTTGAAATTCCGCCCCCCTTTTCCACTTTTCCCATTTTGAAAATTCTGACGGCTCCCATAATCCCCTGGTTCCCCAAATTTCATTTTTTTAATCTCAAAAACCCCGTTTAACCCAATTAAAATAGGGTAGCAGCTATTTCATAACAAAATGAAATGCAACAGTGGAATGAGGGGGAATCATCGATACTAGCGACCCTAAAAAAAAGCATTTTTTTGGGGAGAATTAAATAAATACATAATTTTTTTTTTTAAATTTAGGGGTATTTTTTTGGAAAAAATTGAAATTTTCTGTGAATTGCCGTTGAAAAAAAGCTTTGACTGTGATTGAAATTTGCTTCGGCCCACATCGTTTTCGAGTACATTTTTTCCATTGATTTTTCCGTGATTTGTTTTTTGTTTTTTGAAAGTTTATCTTAATAAAAAAATGGGACTCGGCAACAAAAAGGCCTATTTTTTTCCTGCTTTTAACCCAAACCCGCTTTTTTTTGAAATGGGTTTGAAAATTTTTGTCAGATACGAACCCTCAAAAATACAAACCAAAGTCATTTTTTCCTATAGATTTTGAACGGAGATTTACTTTCCTTTTCTTACTTTTTTTTGTTTAACTTTTTTCCCTTAAATTGTAAAATTTTTGGGTTAAAAAAAATTTTTTTTTTAAAATTTTTTTACTTTTTTAACATTGGGGGGCCCCCACGCCGGTAGCCTGGGGGGGGATACTGCACTTTTGGAAAGCACTATAACAGCTTTAAAAGTAGACACGCCCCCAAAATGACGAAATACGTCGGTGGGACTTTTAACCCCCCCCCCCCCCAAAAAAAAACACAAAAAAAAAAAAAAAAACAAAAAAAAACAACAACAACAAAAAACCCTTAAACAAGTGTTGCCAATGTTTTAATTTTTTTGGCCCAAATCTTTTCTTTTTACGTTACATATACAAAACCATTGCAGCTTTTGCGTTACCCTAACCCTTTTGGAGCGTTTTTGACAAAATTAAATTTAAAACCGTTTTTGAAACTTTGAAATTTTTCCGACTTTTTTTTTTGTTGCATAAATCGATAAATGTTGTACAAGCTAAAATTTTCCAAATTTATGATAAAGAAACCATTAAAAATAAACATAAAGAAAAAATTTTGGATCCCGGCAAAAGGGGAAAATTTTAAAAAAATTCAACCCTGCATCCGTTTTGCCTTTCAAGAATTTTGTTATAAAATTGGGAAAAGGAGAAAAAACCTTTAATAAAGTCTTGCTTTTAAAAGGAATTAATTTAAAATAAATTCCCCCTTTTTTTAAATTTTCTTTTTCAATTTTTTTTGGTTTTTTTTGACCAAAAATCTTTGTTTTGTTTAATTTTAAAAATTAAAAAGCCCCTTTTTACCGGTTGGGGATTTTTTTTTTTTTTTTTTTTTACCATTTTTTTGGGTTTAAAATTTTTGGAATTTTGGGCATTTCAAAAAATTTATAAAGGAAAAAGTCCCCTAAAGAAAAAAAAAAAAAAAAAAAAAAGGAGGGAAAATTTAAATATATTCTTTCTAACGGAATTTAAACTTTAAAATTTTTCAATGTTAAACAGGAAAATTCCCCCATTATTCGTATCAACGAAAGAAATCTAATTTAGGCTTTTTGCCCTTTTGGCCCGAAAGCCTATGGGTTTGGCGGGTTTTTTTTTTTTATTTTTAGGGCTTTCCGCCCTTTTGGGAAAAATTCCCATTGGTTTTGGGTTTTGTTTAAAAAAGGGTTTTTTTTTAAATTTGGAAATTCTGCCTAAAGAAAAATCCTATTGGGTTTTTATGGTTTTTTTTTATTAGGGCTTCTCCCCTTTTTTTTTGGCAGAAAGTCCCTTGGGGTTTTTTACTGTTTTTTTTTTTTTTTCTTATTTTTTTTTTTTTTTTTTCCTCTTATAAATTTTTGGGTTTAAATTTTGAGGTTTTTTGCCAAAAAACTCAGAACAAAAGAAAATTTTTTTGGCAATATTTTTTAACCCCGAGCTTCGGGTCAATGAATTTTATATTTTAAAGTCATATAACCCTCAGATTACGTCGGGGGAAAAAGTTTTTTAAAGCGGTTACAGCCATTATTTTTTTGACCCATTTTATCAAAAATTTACAGAATTTTTAAGTTAGTCTAGTATTGGGTTTCCCCGGGGGGTCCCTTTTTTCCAATTTTGAAAAAGGGAAAGGGTTTTTTTGCGGGAAACCCCAAAATTCGAACAATAAAGTCAAAAATTTTTAAAGCTATAAAAACGCCTTTCCCGAAAAGCTTGAAAAACCAGATTTTGGAGAATATTTGTCTTAGGTTTTTCTTTTAATTCCCCGAAAAAATGAACGCCCAAAGACGTCAAATGAGCAAAATGCTAATTAAAAATTTTTTATTAAAAAAAACGGTTTTTTTAACCCCGTAGGGTTTAAATTTTTTTTATATTTGCCTTTAAATTTTTTCTGAAAATCAGTATTAAAATTTTTATGGGGGCCTTTTCACTTTTTTTATTCCCCGGGGGAAAACCAAAGGTCAAGGTTTTATCCAAAATTTTCGGGTTTTTTTTTCGCCTTTTAAAATTCAAAAAACGAAAAAAACTATCGAGACACTTGCTAAAATTTGAGGTTAAAAAACCCTTTTAGATGATATTTTTTTTTGATGATCGGGGTTTAATCGGTTTTTAGTTTGGCGGGGGAAAAAAAAAAATTTGGTAACCCTCTTTGGGAAAAAAGTTTATAATTTGAAAACTTTTTAAATTTTGAAAAAGATTTTGAAAAATATTTTTTGTAGAGCAATGTTTTTGGGCCCTTCCCTTTTTATGCCCCTTTTTGTTTAATGAAATGACCTAAGATTTTTTTTTAGGGAAAAGGGGAAAAAACGAAAATTTTTTCAAAGCTTTTTTGATTTTTTTTTTTTCAAGGGGGTTTTAAAAGCTTGTATCTAAAAAAAAAATTTAAAAAATTTTTCCCTTTAAAAAAGCGTGTAAATGTAGAGAATTTTAAAACGAAATTTTTTGGTACCTAAAGTTTTTTAAAATTTATCCCAAATTTTTAAGGAAATTTTCATCAAAAATAAGAATTTTAAAAATGTAAATTAAATTTTTTTTAGGGATTTTACGGCTTATATTTTTAAAAATAAATTAAAAAAATCCAACATTAACAAAGTTTTAGAATTTTTTTTTTTTAGAAAAAAATTTTGGACCAATTTTAAAATTTTTGGGGCACTAAAGGTTTTTGAAAAAATTGGATTAAAAAAAATAAAAAGTTACATTTAAAAAAAAAGTTTTTGAATAATTTTAATTCCCAATTTTTTAAGAAAAAAATTAAAAAAATTCAAAAAAGAAAATTTTTCCTTTTTAAATTTCGCTTTCCCTTAATTTAAGCATTTTTTGGAAAATTTAAATTTAAAAGATAAGATTAGTCCCTATAAATTTAAAAAAACTTTTTATTATACATATTTTATATTTCTGTTAAAAAAGGACCTTTCCCCTGGGCCCAAATGGTTTTTTGAGCGCCCCCCTCGGGAGCGGGAGGGCGTTTTGATAAAAAAGTCGAAAAAAAAAGTACGTTAACTCCCTTGCTTGGCGCTGGGGTGTTGAAAGACGGGTTGGGCTCGTCGGGTAGGACGGGGTGGGTAAATGCCCAGTCTACGGCGTGATACCTGCATGGGCAGCACTATAACTGCAAAAGTAACATGTCCCAAATACTAAAAACTTCGGTGGGACTTAAACCCAAACAAAAAACAAAAAAAAACTAAAAAAGTGTTGACAATGATTTAATGTTTTGTCAAATCATTTTATTTACGTTTCTTAACATATCATTCAGCATTGCTTACCCTAACCTTTTCAAAGTTTTTACAATGTTTTTAGACCCTTGTTTAAACTTGCAATTTCCCGACTTTTTTGTTGCCCCAAAGATAAAAGTTGTACAAGATATTCCAAAATTTTTGATAAATGATAACCTATTGAAAATATATTTTTATAAATTATTTAATTGCCAGGAGATACAAGAGCGTGTATAAGTGTAGACGTTTAAAAAAAAAAGATCAACACATGCAACCGTTCAAAACGCTGCAAGCAATTGCCGTTAGCTAAAAAACGCCAAAAAGAATAACTTTGTGTAATACAGTGTCTAAACGATGTACAAAACGTTATTGGGAAAATTTTCTCACGAGGCTACACCGGCGACATTATTGCAGGAAACCCAAAGTAGGGGGGATTCAAGAAATTACATTAAAAAGGCCAATTTACCGAACTTCTTGAAGAATATACTTAAAAGAATACATTTTGATGGTCATTTATAGACATTCAAAGCAAAAACCCGCTAACCGTAGAAAGTGCCGAAGTTGTGTTTTGTTGGTACATCACTAAAAAGTTCGGGAAGTTTCGGTCGCAGTCGTGTATTTAAAAGTTTCCGCACAAAAATGTAAGTTTTTTCCCAAAATTTGGTAAACTTACTATTGAGCAACTCACCTTTTAAAAGTGACCATTGGTCTGTTTCTTTCCCTTCCGTCCAGCGTTTGCTAGTGTTTATGGCAGAGAATGACCGGTGCGAAACGCAGAGAGCCTGCCGATATAGCGATTTACGCAGAGAGCCTGCCGATATGGTTTATGCACCGTGATTTACTATTTTATTCCCGCGACTGTACACGAAAAAAAAAAAAAAGAATTTTGATATGCAGAATTAAGAGGTTTAAGTTTAATTGCTTATATTTGAATACCTATAATAACTAGACCCAAATATGCTACAATGGAATTGTCGGGATTTTCAGGCCATTTATTTTGGTACCTAGAATACATAAAATTGGTCAAGTTATAAGAAAGCGATATCAAAACAAAGATTTATTTATTTTTGCCATATGGCTTATTTCACAAAGTTCATGCATGAAAAGTCCATACGAAAAAAAAGTAAAAGGTAGGGAATTTAATATATATTCTTTCTAACGGTATTAATCTTTATATTTTTCAATGTTAGCAGAAAGTCCTAATCAATTCGTATCAACGAATGAAATCTAGTTATTCTTATTATTCTTTTTTCTTCCTCTTATATTTGTGTTAATTTCGAGGTGTTGCCATTGACTCAGAACAATGAAAATTTTATGGCATATATTTCAAACCATGAGCTTTCGGATGTAATGAATTTCATATTCACATGACGTCATATAACGTCAGATTCGACGTCGGTGAAAAAGTTTGTACGCGGTCTACAGCCATTATTTCTGGACCGATTTTCATAAAAATTTCACAGAATGTGCATGTTAGGCTCTAGTTGTGCCTTTCGTGTCCGTGTTTCCAAATTCGAAAGGCAAAGGTTTTATGGCGAATCCAAGATTCGAACTAATGACGTCAAATTTCAAATGCTGTATAAAATCGCTTTCAGAAGAGCTAGAAAGCTGATATTTGGACTAAATATTAGTCTCTAGGTCTTCTTGACATTCTGAAAAGATGAACGCCATATGACGTCACATGACGTCATAATGCTAATAAAACTTTCGTATTAAAACTTAACGGTTTTTAAGCCCTGTTGGCTTTATTTTTTGTATGATTTGCTTGAAATTTTGTCTGAAGATGCAATATTAGATTCTATGGAGCCATGTCACTTCCGTTTCCGAAAATCCTAAAGGTCAAGGTCATATATCAATTATCGTGTTTTTCTTCGGCCTTAAATATCTCACAAACGGTAAAAAATTCTATCGAGACACATATGCGTATAATTTGTAGTGCTTAAAAGACCTTCAGATGATATTTAGTTTTTTGATGATCGGATTGAACGTTGAGTTAGGCGGAAAAAAAAAACA
>CM037781.1:16907755-16926144 GCA_021229015.1 Solen grandis
GACGTTTTAGGGCCATCAGGGGGCTCTTTTTATTCAAAATTATGATTTTTTTTTTTTTTTGGGAAGCACATGTATAACTCTTTATCTTGTATAACTGTTTCACGTGAGAATTTTGTATGTATGATTTTTTATGTAACAAATATTAAATGTAAAGTTACAAATTGAAATAAACAACTACTATCTATTATTATCACTACTATCTATCTATCTTTTAAATTGGCGGATACCTTGGTAAACCCATCAAAAATTTCTAAAAAAAACTTGATCCGTAAAACCGGGTTCCCCGGGAAATGAAAAAAAAAATGAAACTTTAAAAATCACTTCTTCACTTACTCCAATTTTAAAATAAATTGGTCGATGTTTTTTGGGGTCAACCTTCCCCAAATTTCTAAAATACTTTTTTTCCTAAGAACTCGGTTCCTTGGCAACAAAAGAAAAAAAAATATAAAATTTTAAAAAACTCTTCTTCAAAACACTGGCCAGAGGTGATTTTTTGGATCGCCCTTCGCCGGCGTCGCCCCGTCTGGTCGTTCCGTCTCAACAATTTGTTTTTAAACACATCTCCCTGAAACCGCTTGACAAAATTTAATAAACTTGGCAGAATTTTCCCTTTTGGGTGGGGCTCAAAAAAGTTGCTAAAATAAAGTTGATCCTAAAACTCCGGGTTGCTCGGGTTCCATGGCTACAAAAAGAAAAATAATTTGAAAACTTTTAAAAATCATCCCCTTTCAAAACTATGGCCGATTTAAAAATTTTTGGTACAATTTTCCCTTTTGGGGTCAACCTTTACCAAGTTCTAAAATTATTCCGTCTGAAAAAAAAAAGGGGCGCCAGGGGGGGGGCTTTTTTGCCTTATGTATATAGGAAAACTTTAATCAACATTTCCTCTGAAACCACTGGACAGCTTTTGTTTAAAATTTTGGGCGGGAAGATCCTTTGGGGTCAACTCAAAAAAGTTGCTAAAAAAAATTTCCGACCCGAAAAAAACTGGCCCCAGGGGGGGGGCTTTTTTCCCCTTATATGTATATGGGGAAAACTTTAATCAACTTTTCTCTAAACCCACTGGACAGAATTTTTTTAAAAACGGGCGGGAATGATCCTTGGTAAACCTTTCACAAATTCCTAAAATAAACTTTATCCATAAAGAACTCTTTTCCATGGCAACAAAAAAAAAAAAAAAAATGAAAATTTTAAAAAATCTCTTTTAAAACTACGGGCCCAATTTTAAAACAAATTGTACAGATGTTCCTTGGGAAACCTATTTATCTCAGGGACGTTTTAGGGCCCACAGGGGGCCCTTTTTTTAAATAAAATTTCAATTTACCATGTTTGACTTTTTTTTAAATATTATATTTTAGACTCACTTAAAAAAAAACTTGATTTTTCATAAAAGTCCATTTGTCTTAAAAATGTCACATTTTTTTGAAATTGCCCCTTTGATAAAAATTCTTTCCCGATCCGATAAACAGCAAAAATTGGGTTTGGACTTTCAATACCTAGGGGGATACTCGATCAAATAACTTGTCTAAAATCCACTGATACCCCTAAAAAATGAATTTGTTTATTAGTGTGTCAAATCTTTCCATGGAAAAAAAAGTCCCGGAAATACCCAATCTTTTTCACCGGAAGGGGGAAAACAATAAAAAATAATAATCACCTTACCTGGAATTTGTTTCTTTTTAAACTTTAAAAAGGCCCCTCATAAAAAAAATCTAAAAGAAACCCTCATTTAATTTTCAATACGATAAATTGAAAGGAATGTAAATTTTCACACCGATATTGTTTTATAAACTTTGGACTGCTAAAATTTATTAAAAGGGAATATACGAAGAGTTTGTAACCCTTCTCATCACCAACCGTACACATACTCTCTAACCTCGCTAATTCGTACAAAAAAAAAAGAGGGAAACCCAAATCAATTTTATGGAATTATTTAAAAAAACAAATTTACTCTAAAATAAAAAAAATTTTTTTGTTTTATATTGGGGTTTAAAGCTAAAACGTTCCCTTTTATTACTTCAGGATGGTCATTTGTGAAACCTTCCAAACAATCCGCAAAATAAACTTTTCCCAAACCCCCTAGTTCCCGAAGTTAACCCCCTTTCCCAAATTTTTTTTGGAAGCCATCGATTTTTCAGGGTAACCTGCGGCCCCTTTTTTTATAGCTTCTGTGCGTACAGCCTCCTTTCTTATCTTTCATACCTCGGCTGGTTGTTTATTTTGTTTTTATGGTTTTATTTAATACTGTAGAACCCCCAATCTCCGCCCCGTAGGGGCCTTTTCCCTTGTGTCACGGTTTCCGGTTTGGGCTCCCTGACACGGTTTTATTTTTTGATTTTGTTTTTCTTTTGTCTGTTTCGAGATTTTTCTTTTTTACGGGTTTTTTGGTTCCCCCGTTTTTATTTTGATAATTGTTTTTTGTTTGGGTTTTTTAAGTGCATCTCGGGGTTTGGAAGAAGGGTCCGGGATTATACCCGCCTAATTTCTGTTAAAGGGTGAATATTTTTGTGGGAAGAGAAAATGGAAAAAAGTTTGGGGTTTTTGGAAAAAATTTTTTTCTGGGAAGGGGGGGTGGAGTTTTGGAAAAGGGTTTTTTGAAGGGATTTGTTGGGTTTTGGTAGAGGGGAATAAGGGAATATTAGTAAGGGATATTTAAAGTAGTGATTAGTATAGAAACCCCCTCCCCGGTCTAGCCCCCGGTCCCCCGTCAAGCCCTCACCGACCTCAGGGGGCCCTCCCCGGGGTAATCGCCAGGACCTCCCCGGGTCAGACCGTCCCCGACCCCCGGCCCCCGGCCCCACCGCCACCGACCCTATTTCCCCGGTCCCCGGTCAACAGCACCGGTACCGGTCATCAACACAGGGCACCGGGTCATCACCCCGGGTCCCGTCACATCGTCCAGAGACCCAAAACCGGTCATACCGGCATGGGAAAGAGATCGCCAAGATCGGGGCCCAGGTGGGCTCATCCGCTAGACTGGGGGTCAGGTCTTCGCGATTTTGTCTAAATTCACTCATTTTTTTCCTCAGTAGCCCTGGGGTTTCTCCGCTTGGGCCCCCTCCTCCTCCATTTTAAAGGGGTCCCCAAAGAAAGGGTCCCACAATTTTTCCCCCCGGGTTTTTTTTTCCGGCCCGGTCCTTTGACCCTTCCACATGGGGGGTCCCCATAGGGGGAATACCCGGGTTTTCATTCTGCCTCCCCCCCGTCAGCCGGGTGAACCTTCTTTTCTAGGAGGGATCGGTTTCTCTTCCCCCCAAAGGACCCTTGATCACGACTTTTCCCCTTCAGTCTCCTCCCCCCGGGCCCACGGGGCGTTTCTTCCGCACAGCCCCCATGTGGCCCTTTTTCCCTCCATTTCCCTTCAGGGGCTTTCCCCCAGAGCTCCCCTCTCGCCCGGGGCGGGGTCTCCCCCCTCTACCGAAACCCCCCTACTAGGGGGATCTCCGAGGGAAAATTGGAGATGAAACCCCCCTTCATGCTCCGGAGGGGGACCCCTTATTTGCTGAGGACGTGCCTCTTCGCCCACCTCGCGCCGATCCAGGCTCTTTCCCGAACCTCGTACTGACAATCTCTCTCTGACGAACGGGGAGTCAGACGCATCATTTTCCAGGACGGGGGCTGTTCAGGGGTCTTTGCACCTTACCTTCCCCGTAAAAAACCCGGCCCCCCCTCCCCCCCCCGAAAGGTGTAAAAGGTTACCTGACCCGTGGGAAAGCCAAAGGAACCCAAATCACGAACGGATTTTGCTCCCTTTCCTCCGCCCGTCCGTTCGCTCGGAGGATTTCGAATTTTCATCCCCTAGCCAGGACCGGTGGTTTTTTCCCAACTTAAACCCTTGGGGCCCTTTTTGGGTTTTAACCCCCAAACCCACAATTTCGGGGGGGTATTTTTCTATCCACCCTAGAAAAGGGCCCTAAGCGAGGGCCCCGGGCTCAAGGTCCCCTCCTTTTTTACCGCTTTAGAAAAACCTGGATGCGGGGAGCAATGCTCCCCTTTTTTTCAGGATCTCGTCGCATACTGACCCTTCGTGCCGCTTTTTGGGTAAAGCTACAACAAAGGATCCTTTCTTTTCCGCAGGCTTTTTTTTAGAGGCCTTAGCGCGACGGCAAAACATTCGATTTTGTTTTCTCTCTCTCTCTTTCCAGATCCCTGCGGGCGATCCATCCTGACGGCCCCAAAAAGCTACTTCTCTCTTCTTCTCGAAAAAGCTTGGGGGCCCCTTTTTCTTCTTCGCCCTCTTTGGGCCGAATAAAGGGAAGTAGGGGGATCCTCCGGGGAAACAAATGCAGGCGCGGGGCCTTCCAGCCCCGCACTCCTACTTCGCTCCCCCAAATTCTGGATACCGAAAAACCTTGGGCTTTTTTCCCGGTAAATCCCAAGGGCCCGGGAAAAGGGGCAAGCCTCAATCCCCTTCAGAGGCAATCCCCTTTCCAGGGGTCCGCCAATCGTCCGCACGACCACGTTTCCTCCTTCTCGCCCCCACCCCTTTTCACCCTACCAGTAAAAGGGGGTAGAGTAACCCGGGGGCCCCTTTTTTCCGTTTCTTTCTTTCCAGCGTTCGATTAGGGGGAAGAGTGTTCTCCCCCTTCCATAGGGGCAGACTCATCATTTCATTCATCATTGGAACAATCACCGACGCCCAATGGGTCCTTCTACTGAACAGGGTAGGGGTTCCGTTCATTTGTCCCCTCCACTATCACGCTCCCATTCATTCTCCCCCAAACACCTCTGGGGGACTCGCCTTTTCAGACTCTGAAAAAGGAGCGGTAGAAAGGGTCTCGTTTCCCAAACCTCTGGGGGTTTTTACACCGTCTCTTTTGGTTCCCAAAAGGACGGGGGGGGTTTCGACCGGTCTAAAAACCTGTCTCATCTAAACCCCCTTCATTCCAAAGGGAACACTTCAAAAGGGAAACAACTTCGCGATCAGGGCACCGCCCTCCCGGTCACTGGCTGTTTCCCGGGTTTATGGGATGCCTACTTCCAAGTATTATCCCCCCTCATTCAGGAAAACCCTTCGTTTTTAAATGGCCAACTGCTACCAGTTCAAGGCCCTTCCTTCCCTGCTTCGGCCCCCCAAAATTTTACCAAAATAGTTTCGGGTTTTGGTCCCAGGTTCATTTTTGCGGCTCACCTCCTGGGGTATTTCGACGCTGGCTTCTTTTTCACATGGACCCAGTCCCTCTCGAGAACTTCATGGGGGACAGACCTAGCTCTGCTAGGGTTCATCCTCAACTCCGAGAAACGGAGTTTACCCTCCCAGAACTTCCGTTTGTGGGGTGCTTTCTGACCGACCAAAAAGGGTCAGAATTCCGGAACCAAATTTTGTCCTTTTTAACTCGGCGGGGTTTTTCCCGGTCCAATCGATCCAGCCCCGAATTCCTATCGCTTCTCGGATACTCAAGCACAGCGGATCTTGTTCCGTGGGGGCCTTCAATGCGACCCCTTCGTTTATCCTACTCTGATCTGGCGTCCCATCGAGACCATTTACAGCCATTCTTCCGGGTTTTTCCCCGGAATTGGGGTTATCCTTAGTTGTGGGAAATTCCCCCTTGTTTCTCCGAGAGGTGTTCCCCTTTCCCTCCTCAACGGAACTTCCTCTTTTTCCCGGGTGCCAGTCGTCAGGGGGGTGCCATCGGAAAATCTGGTCTCACACCTCGGGGCTTTGGGCCCCCGGCGTTTTCTTCATATCAACAAACCCCAACTCAAAACGGTTTTACTAGCCATAAAATTTTCTCCCTCATTCGAGGCAAATCTGTTCTAGTATCTACAGACAACACAGTTTTTCCCCCTTTAAACCCAGCGGGGGGGGCGCACTCGCCTTCTCGGCTGGGAAATGGGCCCCTTTTTCATTGGGGTCAGGGGGTTTTTCGGGATCATTCAAGCGACACTTCCCGGGGCGCTAAAGCTAGCGGACCAACTTTCCCCAAAATTCTCTTCCCCTCGGGGGAAGTTCTTCCCCGGACGCGACAACCTGTTTGCGTTTTGGGTCTCCGTCTCGATCTATTTTTACCCCGGCTGAACAACCACTTCCCCTTTGGTCACTGGATCGATCACCGGGGTTTGGGGGATAGATCTCTGTCTGAAACTGGTCATCTATTTTCTTATGCTTTCCAACCCTTTTTCTCTGTTCCCTTTGTTCTAAAAAACCTGCGATCTCATGCCGGATCCCCTTTAGCTCCCTTTGGGCCCAAAGAATCTTGGTTCGGGGTCTTTTGGATCTTTTTAAGACGATCCCGTAGAACTTCCCCCAGGGTTCCCGGCCTTCTGTCCAAGGGCGGGAAAAGGGGCCTTCACACCTCCTTGCGCCTTCCTTCCGCTTGGGTTATCCAACGCGATTAAAAAGAAGAAATTTTCGGGACTTGCCTCTATTTTCTCCCAAAGCCCCAAAACAATCTACTCGATTGTCTACCCGGCAAAGTGGAAGGGCTTCCGTGATTGGGTATCGCACGCTTAATCCCGGGAAACTCCTGTCAGAGAAATCGCTAATTTTTATTTTTCTTTTAACGAGAAAAAACTTGCGGGCAGTTCTATCAAGGGTTTTAGGGCATTTATCGAACACTCTTAAGTTTCACAATCCTCCCTTTCCTTTGGGTTTGGGCCTTTTCTTTCGAAAATTTTTCGTTCTTTGAACTTCTAGGCCATTTTCCGTTCGTTAATCCAAAGGGGATCTTTCTTGTGTTTTACTGGGTTTACTAAAGGCACCTTTTTAAACCCCTTTCTGAGGGCTTCTCTACTGCACCCAAATGGAACGGTCTTTCTTAAGCAATGGCGTCTTCTAAACGTCGTTGCGAAAATTCATGCCTTTTCTACAGGAAGGCTATTCGCTTTAACAAACTTTGGGGGCCGTATCTTTTAGCTTTTAACCCGGTTTCCTTGCGAAAACCCCGCTCCCCCCGGGCTTCCCCCTCCGGGATTTTTTCCCACCTTTCTAGGTCTTGCGCCGGAATCCCGATCGGCTTCTTTCCCGTTAGAGCCCTTTAAGTTTTTTAAAATTTTTTTTTTTAAAAAAAATTTTAAAAAATATTTTTATAAATAATTTTTATTTTAAATTATTTTTTTAAAAAATTAAAAATTTTTTTTTTTTTTAAAAAAATTTAAAAAAAATTTTTTTTTTTTTTAAAAAATAAAAAATTTTTTTTTTTATTAAAATTTTAAATTTTATTTTTTTTTATTTTTAAAATTTTTTTAATTTAAAAATAAAAAAAAAAAATATTTATTAAAAAATAAATTTTTAATAAAATTAAATTTAAAAATAAAATTAAAATTTTTTTTTAAAAAAAAAAAATTAAATTTTTTAAAAAAAAAATTTTTTAAAAAAAAAAAATTATAATTTAAAAAATAAAAAATTTAAAAAAAATTTTAAATTAAAAATTTTTTTTAAAATTTTAAATACAAAAAAATATTTAAAAAAAAAAAAAAAAAAAAAAAAAAAAAATTTTAAATATAAAAAAAAAAAAAAATTAAAAAATTTTTAAAAATTTTAAGGGCGAATTTTTCGGCGCATAAATATCCTTGGGTACCTCAACTATCAAGTTTGCCTATGGGATTTTTGGGACAGGGATCTATCCTTTTTAAGAATTAGCCCACAGGGCTCGTGCTTTGTTTGCTTCTTGGCTTTTTTGAATAAAATCCCCCAGGGATATATTCTCAAAGCGCCTTTTGGGGAATTTTTCTACTACTTTTTTTCCCTTTTATCCCGCCACTGGCAAACCCAATCAAAAAAACCTTGTGGTTTGGGTCCCTTGTATGGCTCAGAAAATAGTTTAATCATCTGTCTAAACGCCCGGGGGTTTTGGTCTTCCTACTTTGGGGTGTGCTGCAATAAAGGTTTCTTCGTTAGCAACCTCCCCTTAGCGCAATCATCCCTAAGTAATAAAGTAACGTTTAGCTTTAAAATGAAATTTTTGAAGAAAAATTTAAATTTTTAAAGTAAATATTACCTTTTTATTACGAGTCCCACCTCCCCCCCCGTGCTGGGGGTTTGTATCCCTCATGGCTTCAATACATTGGAGAACGGGGGTTACACTTCCGGTAACTGGGGGTTTTTAGGAATGGTTTTTTTTGCGGCCCCTTTTTTTTGGGAAGGTGCACAAAAGACACATACCTGAAGTAATAAACAGGAAAAGTATTTACTTTTTAAAATTAATTTTTTATTTCAAAAATTTCATTTTTCAAAAAATTTCGACTATCCAAAGACATTTTAATAGCTTTCTAAAACCCTATACGAGACCAAAAAACCCGGTTTTTGGGGTTTTTGGTCCACGGGAAACCTATAAGCCTTGCACTGTATGGGAGACAGTTCTGGGTTAAGTTATGAAATTTTTTGGGTTAACTCAGTTTATGTCCCCCAAAATTTATCAAATGTCCCCAAAAATTTTATGGGGGGACACGGTTCCCCCTGGAAAATCTGAGAGGCACAACACTGCAAGTTTGTTAAATTAGGGCCCCGGGGTCAAATTGGCCGCCCCCAGGGGTCTTTTTTTTACATGGGAATATAGAAAAAACCCTCAAAAAATTTTTTGTAAAAAAAAAACCCCAAAGGGTTTGGGGTTTTGATTTTTTGTATGTAAATGGCTTAGGGGACATTACCTAGTCTTTCACATCAGGTCCCGGGGTCAAAATTGGCCCCGCCCTTGGGGGCCCCTTTTTATACATAGCCAACAATACCAGGTGGAACCCAAAGGGCCATTTGGGCCCTCCTGTTTGTTTTGACATTACTATATTTATAAGTCTATGTATATTTAACATACCTACTCCACTCATGAAGGGCCCTTTCAGATGGCGTCATTTTTTGACATCTGCCCTGCTAAGGGGGGCATAAACACATTTTTTTTTCTTTACAGTTTTTTCCCATTTTTGATAAAACTTCACAGGATCCTTTTTAAATATGGAAACTTGTGCCCCTTTTTCTTTTAAAATTCAAAAAATTTACTAAGTTTCCGCTTTGATTTTTTTCCTTTTTATAAAAAATTGGGGATCAAATCTTCTGTGTCAAACTTCCTCCTACACTATTGTTATGTTTTATCAGACTTTCTCAGTTTATCGTTTCCAGCATTCACAGAGGGAAACTTTTTTGTAAAAATGTGCATAGTTTTTAGGTTTTGGGATCCGTCTTTGTTCGGCATGGCCCCATGCATGTCACTTTGCTTGAAACGAATCTCCCCCAAAAACCACTGAGAGATTTTGATGAAACTGAATAGGAATGTGTTGGGTGTACTGACAAAAAATAGCAAAAATCGTTGGTCCCCCTACGAGATGGCAGCCAGAGCTAAAAAGAATAATTTTTAAAACGACATCCCCTAAACCGTTAGCAGATTTTGATGAAACTCTTAGAAGATCTTTGGGGTGAACTGCCCCAAAAATAGCTAAAATTGTTGGTCCCCCCAAAAAAGAAGGCCCCCAAGAAAAAAATTAATAATATTTTAATAAATTAATTTGATTTTTTTCCAACAATTTTTTCCCCCTTTCTGGGTTGAACCCGGTGGGATTGGGGGCATCATGGCCCTCTTGTTACCATTTAACCGGTTATAGACCTTTAAATTTTCCTTTTCCCATAAGAAATTTTTTTGTTTCCTTTAATTCTTTTGTTAAATAGACGGGTTCTTTCTAAAACGTGCCTTTGCTTTTTGGCCAAAAAAATATTTTTTTGGGGCAAAAAAATACCGGAAAAAGCGCTATGGCGCCTGTCTGCCGAAAGAAAAAATCGCCGGGAAAATTATTTATCAAAAATCGCAAATCAAGTGCACTATCAAAATTATAACCGCTTTTTTTTAAAACTCTTGATTGGCTGGTAGCAAATTTTTCATCATTTAGCATATTACACAATCAAAATTCGTTTTTTTTCCAATTGTATTTCAAAGATGGCGAAAAACAAAGCGAAGGACGCTTTTCAACTATGGTCAAGCAACAAAAGAAAGAAAAAATATAAAATGTAATAAATCAGGGAAAAAATGAAAAAGAGGCCCCGCAATAGTTGTGGAAACTAGTACAGTTCTGTTTTTCTTTTACAAGAAAAATAGCAACATTTACTTAAAAAATTTTTTTGGGTTTCAATCAATAACGAAAAAATATCGTATTTACTACTATGAAAAAATAAAATCTGAATAAAAAACCCAAAACCCCTAAAGGTCAAGCACTTTGTTCAAGATCTAACCATATCAAAGAAATCAGTGGGTAACTGAAAGCTGAATAAATAAATGGTAATTTAACCCGAATTTTCTGCCCGATAAATTTGACTTCAAAATGCCTTTAAATACAAAGAGAAACAAAAAGGCTTTTTTTTGCAATATAGTGGTTGTTTGTCTTTTCCAAAAATAATTGTTCAACAGACTTTAAAAATTCAAAAATTAAAAAAAATTCTAATTTAGTTTTTTTCATAGTTAAGGGTGCTTAAAACACTGCAATAATGAATGACATTTAAAAGGCATGAAACTTATATTAGTTTTTGTTTTTTTAAATTATTTTTTTATTGGCCCCTTTTTTTTCTTTTCGATTCCTTTTCAGTCGTCCGGGGTCTCCTTGCATCTCGTGGCCCTCCAACAATTTCTTAAACAACACTTTTAAATCTAAAACCAGGCCATTAAAATTTTAAAATACCCACTGGTTTTGATAAACTTTACAGGAATTTCATTATGACACCCTTTACCAAAGTTTTTATGCCCCCTTTGAGAAAGGGGGGATATTGCTTGTCATGTCGGGCGGTCCCCTATGCCTCGTCTGTCGGGAGACCAAACCTTTTCCGAGTGTAACTTAATTTCTATTTGACCTTTAATCTCAAAATTTATGTGGTTTTGCTCAGATTATAAAGACCCCCATTGATTTGGGGTCATAAACCCCAAAGGGCAAGGGGCCAAGGTCACATGGGTTTTGTTTAAACCAACCTTGCCCCCAGTGATAACTTTAAATTCTATTTGACTTAAGTTCCCCAAAATTTTTTGGTTTTCCAGATTATAAAACCCCCATCGTTTTTTGTCATTCCCCAAAGGTCGGCACAAGGGCACATGTTTGTTTATGTAAATACCAGCCTTGTCCGATGATAATTAAGTTCTATTTGACCTTTAACTCAAGCTTCTTGTGGGTTTTTTTCATGATTTAAATTATCCTATTATTTTTGGGGTCATTACCTCAAAGGCAAGGGCAATGTTTTGTATGTATAATACCAGACCTTTCCCAGTGATAATTTGAAGTTTATTTGACCTTTAATCTCAACTTCATTGGGTTTTTGCTTATGATTATAATGACCCCTTCAATTTTGGTGTCATTACCCAAAGGGCAAGGTCCATGTTTTTGTATAAAACCAGACCTTGCCGAGGATTTTTTGAAGTTCTATTTGACCTTTTAAATTCAAACTTTATTTGGTTTTTGCTTATGATTAGAAGATGACCCCCTATCAATTTGGGGTAAAAACCTCAAAGGTCAAGGGGCCCAAAGGGGCTTTTATATATGTTTGTGACTTTTGGCCTTTCCCAAAAAAAAAATTTTAGCCTATTTCCCGAAAAATGGGTTTTTTCCCTTTTAAATAAACCTCATTGATTTTGTCACATCCAAAGGCAAGTTCACAATTCCATGTTGAAATTTTCTTTATAAAATTTTTGCCCCAATGATAACTTCATTTTTATTATTACTCTTAAAGGGCCCAACCCCAGTTTTTTTGCTTTTAAATTAGAAAAACCCGTTTTCAAATTAATAATTGGATTCTTTTAAATATTTTGTAATTTAAGCACTGTCGACTAATAACCAAAATTCATTGTGTCTGGGTTTTTTTCATAAAAGTTAGTTCCCACATTTTACACATTAAATTTTTTACTCAAATTTTTAAGTTTGAGAATTTTTTGGACCCAACATAATAAGGGGAAACTCCCTTTCTTAATAAAACTATATAATATTAGGATAGAGGGGGCATATTGTTTCACAAAAAATTTCTTGTTAAAATTTTTTTATTGGGGAAAATTATCCACAGTAAAAATAGATTTTTTAAAAGAAAATTTTAAAAAAACTTCTTTTCTGAAACCCCCAAAAAAGGAAGCCTTTTGATTTTTGGGGTTTAGATGATTTATACCTTTACCAAGATTGTCAAAAAAGACCCTGGGGGCAAAATTTGGGCCCCCCCCGGGCACTTGATTTAACAAGGCTAATAAAAGGAAAAAATTGAAATATCTTTATTTCAAAACCCCAAGCCGGGGGTTTAAAATTTTGGGGTGCAGCATTGTCTATAATCACAACCAAATTTTTCAATCATGCCCTGGCGTCAAATTTGGGCCCCCCAAGGGGGCACCTATTTTACATAGGCTAATAAAAAAACTGAAAATCTTCTTCTCAAAACCCCAAGGGCCCGGGGGGTTTGAATTTGGTTCAATTGCTTAGATCAAACCAATTTTGTTTAAAACAGGGCCCGGGGGCAAATTTGGCCCCCCAAGGGGGACTTTTTATTAAACATGGGTTTAAAATAGAAAAAAATTGAAAAACCTTCTCCCGAAACCCCAAGGCCTTTTTTAAATTTGGGTGCAGCATTGTCTAGTAATCACTACCAAGTTTGTTTAAATCAGGCCCTGGGGGGAATTTTGGCCACCCCAGGGTCACTTATTTAAACTAAGCAATATAGAAAAAAAATTTAAAAATCTTTTTCTCAGAAACCACATACCCTAGAGTTAAGATATTTGGGGTTAGCATTGGTAGTGGTTCACCAAGTTAATTCAAATCTGCCCTTGGGTCAAATTTGGGCCCCTTTCCCCCGGGGGGGCACTTGATTAAAAAGGGTAAATAGAAAAAAAATTTAAAAATCTTTTTCTCAGAAAACCCAAAACCCGGAGTTTAAATATTTGGGGTGCAGCTTGTTTTTAATCACACAATTTTTAAAAAACAGGGCCCCGGGGGCAAATTGGCCCCCGCCATAGGGGGCAATATTTACATAGGGTAAAATAGAAAAAAAAACTTTAAAATCTTCTAAAACCACAAGCCTGGGGTTTTAAATTTTATACATTTTTCAAATCTACCCCCGGGGGCAAATTTGGCCCCATCCCCGGGGGACTTGATTTAACAAGGGGTAATAAAGGGGAAACCGGAAAAATCTTCTTCAAAAAAAACAAAGCCGGAGTTTTGATATTTGGGATGTAACATGGCTAATAACCCCTCCAATTTTTTAAATCATGAATCAGCATTATCAGAGGGTTTAAAATTTTGTTCAAATCATGGGGCCCGGGGGCAAATTGGCCAAAGGGCCCTATTTTACATAACTAATACAGAAATAACTTGAAAAATCTTTTCCTAAAACCCCTGGCCTGGTTTTTAAAATTTGGGGTGTAGATTTCATTTTTCTTACCAATTGACCTGGGGGCAAAATTCCCTCCCCCCGGGGTCACTTGATTTTACATGACTTTTTTTGGAAAAAATAAAAAATTTTTTTCTCAAAGCCACAATCTTATTTTAGATATGGGTATGTAAACAGGGGTAATAGACCTCAAACCAATTTTTAAAATCATACCCGGGTAAAAATTGCTTGGCTGGGGGTACTTGTTTTTACATAGCCAAGTCCATGACGACCCTCCCCATCATGGCCCTCTTTTGGGGAATGTCCCCACTTTTTTGCCAACAGGGGCCCCCTTTGACCCCACATTTTTTTTCTAAAAAGAACCTGAATGAGTACGGTATGTATCTTCATACTTGGGTATGAAATACCATAGGGGATGAAAATATGAATTGTTTTCCAGTGATGGGGTAAGGTAAAGGGTCACGTTGTAAAATAGATTTTTTGTACACAAATAAGATCCCTTAAATGGAAGAGGAGAATGGATTTTTTTCAGGTCATTGGGCAAGGTCAAGATCACTGTAACTTGAAATAGTTTTGCTTACCTGGGTAACAAATGTGTTTCTGTCAAATTATCTCCTGTTTAAGAATTAAGGTTAAGTAATCATATTTGGTAGGTAGACACCTTATAGAAAGAGGATTTTGGGTTTGATTTTCAGGTTAATAGGGTCAGGGTAAAGGTCACTGTTGCTTAAAATAGTCTGTCAAATAATTTTTTGGGAGTGAGGAAATAAATAACCAGATTTGGTAACAGATATTTTATCGGAGAGGAAGATTGGGATTTATTTTCAGATCAGTAGGGTCAAGGTAAGTGTTACTAAAAATAGATTTTAATTTCCATCAATAACTTCCTTTAGGATTGAGATATGATGATCAGATTTTGTATACAGATACAGTATCGGAAGAGGAAGATTGGGATAGATTTTCAGGTCAGTAGGGTCAAGGTCACTGTTACTAAAAATATTTTTACTTGCTTGGGGCAACATTTTAAAACATGGTTTTGTGTCTTTTGACGTTTTCTTGTTATTAATAATGATTAATTTGGTTTTGTTCCCCGGGGGGCTACTAGCTTTTGGGATCAGTGGCCCACCATGTGAACATGGGAAAAAAATGAAATGCAATATCTACATTTTAAGCCCTCTCATCATGATAAACCCCACGACACTTTTTAACTTGTCTGTTTCAAAAGAAAAAGTCTAGCTATTATGATTGCTGCTGCTTTGGGTTGGAATACTTGATAATCATGACAAGTACAGTTTGTAAAAACGAGGTCATCATTCTGAAAGCAGTAAATTTTTGGAGTTATGCCCCTGTGTAAAATAGAATTTTAATCAAAATTGCTTATTAATGTAGAATGTCTTGAAAACTATGAAAGGTATTAATACAAAGCTTGAAATACTTTATAATCATGACAAGGTGCAGTTGTAAGACAAGGGGCATTATTCTGAAAGCAATATTTTTGGAGTTATGCCCCTAATATTGCTTATTAAGTAGAATGTCTTGAAAACTGTGAAAGGTATCAATACAAAACTTGAAATACTTGATAATCATGACAAGGCGCAGTTGTAAGACAAATGGCATTATTCTGAAAGCTATATTTTCAGAATTATATCCCTTCTTTAGAATTTTGATGAAAATTGCTTAATGAGTATATTGATTTGAAAACTATGAAAGATATAACAACGAGACTTTAAATACTTGATAATAATGACAAGGTGCAGTTGTAAGACGAGGGGCATTATTCTGAAAGGAATGTTATGCTCCTTTTTAACTTAGATTTTTTGCTCAACTGAGGAAGAACCCAATTATTTTTGTGATTATCCCTTTTTGGTCTTCCCCAAAAATTTCTTTAACGCTTTCCCCCTAACCTAGCAAATTTTGATTAAATTTGGGCAAATGTTAAAAAAAAAAATTTTCTAAAAAAAAAAAAAAAAATTTTTTTACCCTTTTGGGGACTGGGGTTCCAGGGCAAAAGAAAGAAAAATTTTATAAAAATTTTAAAAAAAAACATCTCCTTCAAAACTATTCCCAAATTTCAAAAAATTTGGGTACAGATTTTCCCCGGGGAACACCACCAAAATTTTGCTAAAATTATTTGATCGGGAAAAAAACATGGCTGCCAGGGGCGGGGAATTTGCCTTTTATTTTTTATATTTATATATATAATAAAAATATATATAAAATATTTTAATGACATCTCCTCGTAACCCTGGAAGAATTTGATTAAATTTGGTAGGGATCCCCTTTTTGGTGAATTTCACAAAATTGCTAAAATTTTCCCGTCCATATAAAACAATGGCTCCGGGGGGGGGCAAATTTTCCCAAATTTTATAAAAAAAAATCTTAAAACACTCCCCGAAATATGGAAAAAATTTTTTAAAATTTTGGCAATAATCTTGGTTGAAGTTTTCACTTTTTTTGTAAATTTTATTCCGACCTAGAAAACATGGCCGCCCGGGGGCCCTAATGTCCTTACTTTACTTATAAAATCTTTAAACGACTCTCCTCTAAACGCAGACCAGTTTTTTAAAAAACTTTGCGGGGATTGCCCCCTTCAAAACCCCGGGCCAATTTAAAAATTTTTAAACAGACGATGTTCCTTAAAACCCTTTAAACCATCAGAGCACCAAGGGGCCTCATGGCCCTTTTGGTTACAAAAAACCTCGATATGAACCACATGGCCCGTCAAAGGGTCTAATTTTAGTTGGGCTCTTATTATTATGGGCTTTTAAAACATAAATAAATTACCTTTTTACTTCAGGTTGGGCTATTTTCAATTCCAAAAAAAAGTCCGCAAAATAAAACCCTTCCCTAAACCCCTATACCGGAATGTAACCCCCTTTTCCCCAAATTTTTTTTGGGGAACCATCGAGTTTCATGGGAACCTACGTGTCCCCCTTTTTGATACTTTTGTGCGCTACAGCTACACTCTCCTTTTTTATCTTTTTTATAGCCCGGGTGTGTTGTTTTTATTTTCTTTTTGGTTTTTTTCTATATACGGGAAATTCCCAATCTCCGCCCGTATCGGGGCCTTTTTCTTTGTCCGGGGTTTCCCTGTTCCTCCCGGCATGGGTTTTTCTATTTTTATTTTGTAATCTGTTTCTCGTTTTGAGATTTTTTTTGGGTTTTCTTCGGGCTTCCCTTTTTTTTTTTGCATTCTTTTCCTTTGTATTGCTTTTTACTATCGCTTTCCCTCCGCGACTAAGGCTCCTGGGGGTTTCCATCATCCTCCTACATGTTCAGGTGCCTAGGTCGACACCTGCACCGTTTTTTGCTTTGGGCAGACAGATTGGGAAAAAAGCCTCTTTACTCGGCTTTCTCATCCCGAAAAGGGAAGGCCTCATCTTCCTCCCCTTCTCTGGGTTTATCTGCTGTGGTCAGCCCTCTTCCCTCCCGAAAGGGCTTCCCCCCCCTCTCCCGGGGAAGGGCCCCTTCTCTCCTGGGTCCTCCCCCTCCTTTCACCCCAGGGGGCATCAAAGAACACTCCACCGTCACCATCCCGGGGATGACCTATTTCTTGACACCATACAAAGCTCCGACCGTCACCTCGGGTTTTCACCGTCAAGACCCACCGCCATCCACCGGTCACCCGGGATATCTACCGGGACCGGTCACCGTCGGGCCGGTCACCGACCACCGGGCACCAGGCACCCGGCACCGACCACTAACCCCACCGTCACCAGCACCGGTCACCGGCATCAATCACCGGGGACCTCACAATCCCGTCCCTATTGTCAAAACATGTTCGCGACGGTCTCAAGACCCAAACCCGGTCATCCCCGTCATGGGCAAAGATCGTCACCGAAACAGGGCCATCGGTCACCACCCTAGCTTTGGGGGTCCCCGGGTTTTCGCCTTTTGTCTAAAAAAAGTTCGGCCTGAGTTTTTCCTGGTACCCTGGGGTTTCCCCTTCGGCCACCTCCTCCCTCAGTTAAGGTGCCCAAAAACCCCCCAAAAACCGCCCCCCGGTTTTCCATCACCGGTCCCCTAGCCTGCTATCGGGACCGGCCCCCTTTTACCTCCCCACGTTTTCGAAGGTTCAAGTGGGGATGTTTAGCGCAACCAGACCTTGACCCTTCCATGTGGTGGCCCCCACTGAGGGGGGAAACGCCGGCATTTCAGTTCTCCCCCCCCCCCCTCTACCGGTGAGCCTTCATCTCTAGAGGGGTCGGGGTTTTCCCCCACCAAGACCTAACAAGACTTTCCTTCAGTCCCCCTCCCTCCCCGGGGCCCAGGGGGCCCTTTTCTGCACAGCCCCCCCATGTGGCCCTTTTTCCCCCATTTCCCTTTACTTTCCCCCAGGATCTCCCCTCTCGCCCGAGCTGGGGCTCCTCCCTCTACTCGCAATCCCCCCACTATGGGACTGCTCTGGCGGGCACTTGGAGGGGAAATCTCCCCTTTATGCCCCAAAGGGGGACTCCTTATTTGCTGAGGGGGCCCTTTTGCCCCTCGCGCCGATCCACGTCTTCCGAACCTCGTATGACAATCCTCTCTCTGACAGGGCGAGGAGTCAAACGACATCTTTTCCTGGTCAGGGCTGTTTTAGGAGGGCTTTGCTACCTTACCTGATCAGTATGCAAACCGGCCCTCCTCCCCCCAAGAGGGGCGAAGGGTTCCTTGACCTTGTCGGTAAGCCCAAAAATCCAAATCAGTCGAACCCAGTTGCTCCCCTTTTTCTCCGGTGTCCTTCGGGTTTGGGGGATTTTTGAAACTTTATCCCCCCCAAGGGACCGGGTGGTTATTCCAATTCGACCTTCGGGCCTTTTGGGTTTTTTAACCCCCAAGACCTACAAGTTTTGGAGGGGGATTTTTTATCCACCCTCCGAAATGGACCTAGTGCGATGTCCGGCTCAAGGTCCCCCCCCTCTTTTAAAAAGCTTCACAGAAGGCCTGAATCGCGGGGGGCAACGCTCCCCCTTTCTTTCCGGGATTGCGCATACTACTCCTTCGGGCCCCTCTTCGGGCAACTACAACAAAAGAGCCTTATCTGCTTCCTCAGGGTTCTTTAAAGGCCCTTAGCAGCGACGGCAAAACATTCGATTTTTCTATCTCTTCTCTCTTTCCCGGGTACTCCCCCTGCCCCCGG
>CM037781.1:16926244-16970949 GCA_021229015.1 Solen grandis
ATGAAGGGGGCCCTCCCCGGAGGGGCGGGAAGCCTTCTTTCTGGGAGGGACAGAGGGACTCCGACCACCAGCAGCACTGAACCAGAGAAGGAGGAGGAAGATGAGGCCTTCCTTTTCCGGGATGAGTAAGACCGACGTGAAGAGGCTTTCTTCCAGATCTCGTCTGTCCACGACGCACAAACGGTGCAGGTGTCGACCCTAGAGCACCCTGAACATGATAGGCAGGACTGATGGGAATCCCAGGACGCCTTGACATGTCCGCAGGAGCCCGAGACTGCGACATAGTAAAAAGCAATAAAAAAGGAACAATGTATGCAAAATAAAAAACGGGAAGACCGAAGAAAACCCGTACAAAGAAAAATCTCGAAACGAGACAACAGTATATACAACATCAAAATAGTAAAACCAGTGTCACGGGAGCCGAAGCACGGAAACCCGTGACACAAGGCAAAAGGTCCCGATACGGGACGGAGATTGGGAATTCTACACGTATATAGAATAAAACCAATAAGAACAATATAAACAACACAGCCGAGGCTATGAAAAGATAAGAAAAGGAGAGCTGTAGCTGTAGCGCACAGAAAGCTATCAGAAAGGGACACGCTAGGTTACCCACTGAAACTCGATGGCTTCCAAAACACAATTGGAGAACGGGGGTTACACTTCGGTAACTAGGGGGTTTAGGAATGGTTTATTTTGCGGACTCTGTTTGGAAGCTGTGCACAAATAGACACATACCTGAAGTAATAACAGGTAACGTATTTATGCTTTTAAAAGACCATAACTCAATAATGAGACCAACTCAATATTAAGACCACTTTCAGACAGGTCCAATAGTGGTCTCATTATCGAGGTTTTACTGTACACACAAGAGGGCCATGATGGCCTTGGATCGCTCTGATGAGTATAAGGTTATCCAAGGAACATCAGTCTGTATTAAAACATTTTGAAATCTGGCCAGGAGTTTTGAAGGAGGCAATCCCTGCAAAGTTTTATCAAATTCTGTCTAGCAGTTTCAGAGGAGATGTCGTTTAAAGATTTCACTAAGTACATATTAGGCAAATTAGCCCCGCCCCTGGCAGCCATTGTTTTATATGGATCGGAATAATTTTAGCAACTTTTGTGAAAGTTCACCAAAGGGTCATCCCTACCAAATTTAATCAAATTCTCTCCAGCGGTTACAGAGGAGATGTCATTAAAATATTTCACTATATATATATATATATATATATATATATATATATATATATATATAAGGCAAATTAGCCCTGCCCCTGGCAGCCATGTTTTTTTCCCGATCAGAATAATTTTAGCAATCTTGGTAGAGAGTTACCCAAGGAACATCTGTACCAAATTATTTTGAAATCTTGGCAATAGTTTTGAAGGAGATGATTTTTTTAAATTTTCATAACTTGTTTCTTTCTGTTGCCATGGCAACCACAGTTCCACATGGATCAAGTTTATTTTAGCAACATTTGTGAACATTCCTGCCAAATTTAATCAAATTCTGCCTAGCAGATTCAGAGGAGATGTCGTTAAGAGTAAATTGTTGACGGACAGACCAAGGACGCAGGATAATCACAAAAGCTCAACTTGAGCACTTCTTCCTCAGTTGAGCAAAAAATCTAAGTTAAAAAGGAGCATAACATTCCTTTCAGAATAATGCCCCTCGTCTTACAACTGCACCTTGTCATTATTATCAAGTATTCCAACAATGCAGCAGCAATCATAATAGCTAGACTTTTTCTTTGAAACAGACAAGTTAAAAAGTGTCCGTGGCTTTATCATGATGACGAGGGCTTAAAATGTAGATATTGCATTTCATTTTTTTCCCATGTTCACATGGTGGGCCACTGAATCCCAAAAGCTAGTAGCCCACTCGGGCAAAAAGACCAAATTAATCATTTTTAAAAACAAGAAACAGGGTCAAAAGACAAAAACCCCATGTTTTAAAATTTGGGCCCAAGCAAGTAAAAATATTTTTATTTAACAGTGCCCTTGGGCCCCTTTCGCCCTAAAATTATCCCAATCTCCTCTTCCGTTTCTGAAACTTTAACAAAATCTGATCATCAATCTCAACCCAAAAGGAATTTATCTGAGGGAAATTTTTAAAATCTATTTTTAGTAAAAATTTTACCTTGCCCCTTTCGATCTAAAAATAAATCCCAATCTTCCTTTTTCCGGGGGTTTTAAAAAATCTTTTTAAAACCAAAATTTGGGGTTTCCCTACCTCACCCCAAAAAAATTAAAATTTGACGGGACTATTTTAAGCAACAGTGCCCTTTGCCCCTGACCCTTTTAACCTGAAAATCAAAACCAAAAAACCTCTTTTATAAGGTGTCTACCTACCAAATTTAATTATTTAAACCCTTTTTTTTTAAAAACAGGAGATTTTTTTGACAGAAACCAAAATTTGTCACCCCGGTAAGCAAAATTTTTCCCAATTTTACGTGATTTTGGCCCCTTGACCCTACTGCCCCTGAAAATAAATCCTTTATTCCCTTCCAAAAAAGGTATCTATCTGTGTAAAAAAAACTTTTTCCCTTACTAAAGTGCTTGACCATTACCCTATCATCCTGGAAATCAACCCATTTTTCTAAACCCCATTTGGTATCTAAAATACCAATTTTAAGATACATCCTGTTTTCTCATTCAGGGTTCATTCTAGAAATAAAATCATTTGGGGTAAAAGGGGCCACTTTTGGCAAAAAATTGGGGCTTTCCCCAAAAAGAGGGCCAGGGATGGCCAGGGATCGCTCACCTGGTTCCTTTGGGCCTATGTAAAATCAAGCCCCCGACCCAAAGGCCAATTTTGCCCCCAGGGTATGATTTGAAAAAAATTTTGGTAAGGTCTATTACCCCCATGTTACATACCACATATCAAAAATTAAAAAGCCCTTTGTGGTTTGGAAAAGATTTTTCTGGGTTTTTTCCAAAAAAGTCTTGTAAAACCCAAGTGATCCCTGGGGCAGGGCCAATTTTGACCCCAGCTTAAAACTTGGAAAAGAATAAAATAGACAAGGTTTAACACAAAAAATATCAAAAACCCAAAGGGCCTTTGTGTTTTATAGAAAAAGATTTTTCAAGTTATTTCTGTATTCCCTTTATGAAAAATCAGGTGACCCTTAGGGGCCAATTTGACCCCGGGGCCCCATGATTTGAACAAACTATTATAGTCCTCTAGATATGCATGTTAAATGTTTTAAAAAACAAACTTGGTAGGGGTTTCTATTAGCCCATTTTAAAAACCCAAAATTTTCAAAAACTCCAGGCTTTGTGATTTCTGAGAAGAAGTTTTTCCCCCGGGGTTTCCCTCCTATTTTTCCTTTGTTAAAAAGTGCCCCCCTTGGGAGGGGGCCCAAAATTTGCCCCCGGGGTTTCCTTGATTTAAAAACAAACTTGGTATTCCAAAAATATGTAAACCCCAGGTTTGGGGTTTTCTGAAATTTTTTCCTAATTTTTTTTTTCCTATATTAAGCCTAGGGGAAAATAGTTGCCCCCAAATGGCGAGGCCAAATTTGCCCCCCGGAAACCATGATTTGAACAAACTTGAATAGTGTTATCTAGCTTTGCTGCAAAACCCAAATATCTTAACCCAGGATTTGGGGTTTCTAAAGAAGAAGTTTTTTAAAGTTTTTTCTATTTTAGCCTTTTTTTTAATAAAGTGACCCCCCGGGGGAAAGGGGCCATTTTGACCCCAAGGGTATGTTTTGGGAATTTAACTTGGTAGAGATCCCTACCAATTACACACCAAAAAACTTAACTCTGGGGGTTTTGTGGTTTCTGGAAGAAATTTTCAATTTTTTTTCTTTTTTAAAGCTTATTTTTAACCCAAGTGCCCCCGGGGGCCCCCCCTGGGGCCAAATTTGCCCCCGGGGGCCCATATTTAAAACAAATTTGGTAGTGACTACTAGACAATGCTGCACCCCAAATATTAAAACCCCAGGCCTTGGGGTTTCTGAAAAGAAGTTTTTTAATTTTTTTTCTAATTAACCTATGTTTAATAAAATTGCCCCCTTCCCCCGGGGCCCAAAATTTGACCCCGGGGCCATGTTTGGAAAAAAAATTGGTTGTGTTATTGAAAATTGCCCCACCCAAATATCAAAACCCCGGCTTGTGGTTTTCGGGAAGAAAAGGATTTTTTTTTTTTTTTTTTTCCCTATTTTTTTAGGGCCAATTTTGTTAAAATCATTTACCCCTTTGGGGGGGCCAAAATTTGACGCCGGGGCCTTGTTTTTGAACAAATTTGGGTTGTGATTTTCTAGACAATGCGCACCCCAAAATATCAAAACCCCCGGCCTTTTGTGGTTTCTAAAAAGAAGATTTTTAAAATTTTTTTTCCTTTTTTAAAGCCTTTGTTAAATCAAGGGGCCCTTGGGGAGGGGCCCTTTTTTTGCCCCCGGGGGCCCTTTATTTGAACAACCCTTGGAAAGACCCAAAAGGGATCATGCTACATACCAAAAATAAAAAAGGCTATCCCTTTGGGTTTCAGAAAAGAAGATTTTTTAAAATTTTATTTTTAAAATCTATTTTTCTCTTTGTGACCTAGTTTTTTGGGGCCCAATAAAAATTTTAATTTTAACAAGAAATGTTGGGAAACATATATGCCCCCTTTCATATCCCATAATATGTATATAGTTTATTTTTAATGCAAGGAGTTTGCCTTCATTATGTTGGTTTTGCCCACAAAAAATTTCTCAAACTTCAAAAATTTGAGTAAAAATTATAATGTGCAAAAAAAGGGAAAACTAAAAATTTTGAAAAAAACCAGCAAAATGAGTTTTTTGAGTTATTAGTAAACAGTGTTAAAAAATCTTAAAAAAATATTTATAAGAATCCAACTTTTTAAATTTTGAAAACGGGGTTTTCTACATTTTAAAAAGCAACAAACTCATGAGGTTAGGCCCTTAAATTAATAAAAAATTTGAAGTTATCACTTGGGCAAAAATTTTTAAAATAAAATGAAAATATATAAACATGTGACATTGTGAATTTGACCTTTGGATGTTGACCCCCCAAAATAAATAGAGGTAAATTTTCTAAATTTTTAAAAAAACCCCCCCAAAATTTTGTCTGAAATGGGAAACAAAAATTTTTTTTTGGAAAAAGGCCCAAGTCACAAACAAAAAACCCAAATGCAACCCTTGTAAACCTTAAACCTTTGGGGTATTGACCCCAAAATTGATAGGGGTCACTTCTAATCTTTAAAAACAACCAAATAAAGGTTTGAGCCCTTAAAGGGAAAAATTAGAAATTTAAAAAACACTCGGAAAAGGGTTTCTGGTATTATACATCCCAAACATGGGGACCTTGATTTTTTAGGAAAAGGACCCCAAAATTGATAGGGGTCACTACAAACATAAGAAACCCAACCACATGAATTTTTGGATTTAAAAAGGTAAAAATTAACTTAAAATTTTATCACTTCGGAAAGGTCGGGTTTTAAAAATTACATACACAACATTTTAAACCTTGACCTTTGAGGTAATGAAAACCAAAATCAATAGGGTAAACTACAAATTCATGAGCAAAAAACCCACAAAAAACTTGAGTTTTAAAAAGGTAAAAATAGAATTAAAATATCACCGGAAAAGGGGCCCGGGGTATTTTACATACCAACATTTGCCCTTTGGGTGCCCCCATTGCCCCAAAAATCGGTTTTAATTTTTAACAACCAAAAAGGGGGGTAGGGGTCATCTACAAATTTTGGGAGCAAAAACCACAAGAATTTTGAGTTTAAAAGGGGTCAAAAGAACTTAAGTTATCATCGGCCCAAGGGCTGGTATTTACATACACAACATGTAAACCTTGGCCCTTGACCTTTGAGGAAATTAAACCCCAAAATCAATAGGGGTCTTACTAATATGAGCAACAACCACATGAATTTGAGATTTAAAAGGGGTCAAATAAAAAATTTAAAGTTATCACTGGGACAAGGCCCCTGGTCTACGACGGGAACCGAGGGGACATACGGACCGACCGACATGAGCAAAGAAATATACCCCCTTTTCTTCGGGGGGGGGCATAACAACTTTGGTAAAGGGGGGTCAAAAAGGAACATTCCTGGGGAATTTTTCATAAAAAATCCAGGGGTAGTTTAGAATTTTAACTAGGCCTGGTTTTTTGAATTTAGAAATTTTGGGTTTTAGAGAAATTGTTGACGACGGACGCACAGATGCAAGGACGCACCACGGACGACTAAAAAAAGGGGCAATCAAAAAGGGCAAAAAAAAACGGGGGTTTCAATACAAAATAAAATCTTAACAAACAAAAAAACTAACTTATAAGTGTTCCTCCCTTTTTAAATGTCATTCTTTAAATTGCTAGTGTTTTGAAGCATCCATTAACTATGAAGAAAACAAAACTTTAAAATTTTTTTTTTTAATTTTTTGAATTTTTTAAAGTCTGTTGAACAACATTATGTTTTGGAAATGAAAAACAACCACTATCATTAGCTTTTAAAAACCCTTCAAATGCTTCTCCTCTTCAGTTTTTTTAAAGGGCCCCCTTTTTGGGAAAGTCAAATTTTATAAGGGCTGCAGAAAATTGGGTTTTTAAAATTTACCATTTCATTTTTTCCCAGTTTTCAGTTCCCCCACATGATCTCTATTTTTCTCATACCTGGTTGGGCATACTTGAAGGGGAAGTGAAATTGACCCTTTTCTTAGGGGAATAGGGTGAATTTTTTCCCAATTTTTTTTTGGGCTATTTTACGTCACAATACAGTTACTTTTTTTTCGTTATTGTATTTAAACCAAGAAACTTTTCAAGCTAAATGTTCCCTTATTTTTTTTTTTGGGAAAAAGAACTAACAAAAAACTGTATCTGAGTACCCGGTAAAAATTTATCGGGGGGGGGGGCCCCCCCCCCCCCCCCCTTTTACATTTTTTTCCCAAATGTTTTTATTATCATTTTCATCACTACTTGTTTTTTGTTGTTTTCGACCATAGTTAAAAGGCCCTTCGTTTTTCTTTTTTCAGCCAAATCTTTGCAAATTCCCAAATTTGGAAAAAAAGCCAATTTTTGATTGCTGTAATAGGGTTTAACATGATGAAAATTTTCCTATCACAGCCAATCAAGATGTTATAAAAAAGGGGGTTTTAAAATTTTTGAAAAGTGAATTGATTATGGTTATTTTTAAAATCAGAATAATTTTTCCGGTTGCCCCCCCCCGTTTTTTTTTTGCTTTTTCTTTTTTTTTCCGGCAGACAGTGCGCCCGATCAGCGCTTTTTCCGGTATTTTTTTTTTGCCCCAAACAATATTTCTCTGGCCAAATACGCAAAGGCACTTTCTTAATAAACCCCTTCTATTTTAACAAAAGTTTATTAAAGGGAAAAAAAAATCCCCCTATAGGGAAAAGGGAAATTTAAAAGGTCTATAACTCGGGGTTTAAAATGGTAACAAGGGGGCCCGATGCCCCTTAATCCATCACCTGAATTCAATTTGCTGGGAAAAAAAAAAGTTTAAAGTATGGAAAAAAAATACACATAATATATAGTTTTAAAAATTTTTTAATTTTTTTATCTCTGGGGGCCCTTCTTTTTTTGGCGGACGAAAAAATTTTTTAGCAATTTTTGTGCAGATCACCCAATGATAAATTCCTAAAAGAGTTTCATAAAAAATCTGCTAACGGTTTTGGGAGATGTGGGTTTAAAAGGGATTTTTCTTTTTTTTAGTCGGCTGCCATCCGTGGCGGACCAAACGATTTTAGCTTTTTTTGCTCAGTACCCCCTTTAAGATCATTCCTTTTCATTTTCCCAAAAAAAACTGCTCAGTTTTTTTAGGAGGAATGTCTTTTCAAGCAAAAAGATGACGATTCATGGCCCGTGCCGAACAAAACGGATCACAATACCTAAAGCATATGCACATTTTAACAAAAATTTTGTCCATCGTGAATGTTGGTAATCTGATAATCTGAGAAAGTTGTAAATCAAAAACCAATATTTTTTGGGTTAGGGGAGTTAGACACGAAGTTTGATCCAAATATATTCTAAAAAGGAAAAAATCAAAGCGGCATAACTTATGAAAAAAGTTGATGAATTATAATAAAAATTGCAGGTCCCAAAAGGGTTTCCATTTTTAAGGGGGGAAACCCCTGTGAAGTTTCATAAAAATGGGAAAAAAACTGTAGAAGAACAAAAATTGTTCTATGCCCCCGCTGAGCGGGTCAGATGTAAAAAAAATGAGGGCCATCTGAAAGCCATTCATGAGTGGAGTGGGTTTATGTTAAATATATCTTAGCTTATAAAATAGAAATGCTCAAGAAAAAACAGGAGGGCCATAAGGGCCCCGGGTTTGCTAAACCTGGTATTGTTGGGCTTTTTGTAAAATTCAAGTGCCCCCAAAGGGGCGGGGCCAATTTTGCCCCCGGGGGACCTGATGTGAACAGCTAGGTGTTTCCACTAACCCCTTGTTACATAAAAAATATCTAAACTCCAACCTTGTAGTTTTACAAAAAGTTTTTTTCTGAGGGTTTTTTCTATATCAGTCAAATGTAAAACAAATGCCCCCTGGGGTGGGCCCAATTTGACCCTAGGGCCAAAATTTTTGAAAAAAACCTTCAGGTTGTGCCTAGCTCAAGTTTTTCCAGGGGAAAAACCAGTGTCCCCAACAAATTTTTTTGGGGACATTTAAAAAAATTAGGGGGGCCCAAAACTGATTTTAAACCCCAAAATTTACAAAACCCTTCCCCACAAAAACTGTCAATCCTCATACATTTCCCAACGTGCTATTTTTAGCGTTTCCTGGGCCCAAAAAGCCCCAAATACCGTGTTCTTTTGGGTTGCGTAGTGGGTTTTGAGAATGCTATTTTACAAGTGTCTTTGTGTTAGTCGAAATTTTCTTGAAAAATAATTTTTTGAAGTAAAAAAAATTTTTAATTAGAAAAACTTACCTTTTATTATTCAGGATTTTGTTATTTGTGCCAGTTTCCCAAAACAGAGTCCGCAAAAAAAAACCCTTTTTCCCCAAACCCCCTAGTTAGGGAAGTGAAACCCCCTTTTCTCCAATTTAAAAATGAACCATCGAGGGATAAAAACCGCCAGCAAGCGGGGGGGGAAAAGGGGTGGGACTCTGTAATAAAAAGGAAAGTATTTCCCTTAATTAAAATTAATTTTACTTAAAAAAATTTCTTTTTAAAATAGCTTAAATAGGGTTTCCTTTATTACTTCAGGAATGATTTCTTTCGTTTGGCGGGATTTTTGTAACGAAAAAACCCTTTGATTGCCGAAAAGAAGTAGGAAACGCCCAAAAAGCCGCCGGGGCGTCGACATGATGTTTAAAAATATTGTTGAGCCACTAAAAAGGGGGGACCCAAAAATTCCACAAGGTTTTGTGTTTGGGTTTTCCCCGTGAGCGGAGAAAAGGGAAAGAAAACTTTAGTAGAAGTTTCCCCAAAGGGGCCGCTTTGAAAATATAAAACCATGGGGATTTTTTCAAGAAAGCCCAAGAAGCGGAAAAACAGGGAGTCATGTGGTCTAATTCTTAAAAAGGAAGATCCCCTGTCCAAAATTTTTCCCAAATTGGGAAAAAATTTTATGGGTTGAGGCTACCCAACGAGATATTGAGGGGGGGCCGAAACTTCGCCCCCCCCCCCCTTTTTTGGGGAGGAAAAGTCGAAGACGACGCCCCCCGTAAAGTTTTTAACCTTTGGGGGTTTAAAACTTAAAGGCTCTAAGGGAAAAAGAAGCGACGGGTTTTTCCCCTTGGGGGCAAAAACCTAGCAAGGCTGGGAAATTAACTCCCGGGGGGGGGACGGGCCCGAAGGGGGGGGGGGGTTTTCGCAAGGAAACCAGGTTGAAAGCCAAAGATACAGAGCCATCAGATTTTTTTAAAGCGAAAATACCTTCCTCAGTAAAAAAAGGAAAATGAATTTCGCAAGGGGGTTTTTTAGAAGACCCCCCTTGTAAAAGAAAGACCTTTTTCCCATGTTACTGCAGTAGAGAAGCCTAAGAAAGAGGTTAAAAAAGGTCCCTTTTTAAAAGGGCCCCAGTAAACACAAGAAAGATCCCATTTTTGGATTTAAACAACAGAAATGGCCTAGACGGGTTCAAAACAACGAAAAAATTTTTCCGAAAGATAAGGATCCAAACCCAAAAGGGAAGGGGGGACTGTAAAAACTTAAGAGTGTTCAAAAACATAGCCCAAAAAACCCTTGATAGAACTGACCGCAATTTTTTCCGTTAAAAAGGGAAAAACTAAAAAAGTTAGCGATTTCTCTGACAGGGTTTTGGGCCCGGGAAATCTGCCGTGCGTTCCCAACCAATCACGGAAGCCCTTTCCCACTTTCCCTGGTAGACAGATCGAGTAATTGTCCCCTGGTTTTAGGGGTAATGGGGGGGGCAACTGTTGCCGAAAATTTCTTATGTCTAACTCGTGTTGGAAAAACCACCCCAAGCGTGAAGACGAAGAGCGCAAGGTTTGTGTAAAAGGCCCTTTTCCCGCCTTGGGGACAGAAGGTCCGGCCCCGGGGGAAAATTTCTACGGGATCGCTATCAGAAGACCCGGGAAGATCCAGGGAAAAAGATCTCTTTGGGCCCAAAAAGTGGAGCTAAAAGGGGGGACCCGGAAACTGAGATCGCGGGTTTTTTCCTTAGAACTAAGGGAACCCAGAGAAAAAGGGTTGGAAAGGGCTTTAAGCAAATAGATGACCCCATTTTACAGACAGGCATCTATCGCCCAAGCCCGGTGATCCGAAACCAGGACAAAAAACAGCGGAAGCGGGTTTTGTTCGCCTGGTAGAAAATTGATCGACAAAAGGAGACCCAAAATCCCCAAAACAGATTGGGTCGCGACCCGAGGAAGAAACTTCCACCGAGGGGAGAAAAGAATGCCCTGCGGGACATTTGGGCCCGCTAAAAACATTTAGACGACCCGGAAGATTTTTCCCGATTTGGGAAGGGAGTACCAAGGGGACCCCTGACCCAATGAAAAAGGTTTCCCTTTGCTTCCTTTGCACAGAAAAGGGCGAGTGCGCCCCCCCCCTGTTGGGGTTTAAAGGAGCAAACAGTCGTTTTGTCTGTTTATTTAGAAAGGTTTCCCTCGAAGGGAAAGGAAAAAACTGTCTTTAAGGCTATTTAAAACCGCTTTGAGTTCGGGGTTTTGTTGATATGAAGAGAACGCCCTAAAGGGGCCAAAAGACCCGAGGTCGTGAGACCCAGAGGTTCCAAAATGGGGACCCCACCTGACGGGACGGAAATCCGAGAAGAGGAACATTTCCCTTTTTTAAAGGAGGGGGAAAGAGGAAAAAAAACCCCTCTCGGAAAAACCCAAGGGGAAATTTTCCCCAACTGAGATGATAAACCAAATTTCCGGGAAAAACCCGAAAGAATGGTCTGAAATGGTCTCGATTTTGGGACGCCGATCGAGAGTAGGATAAACTGAAGAGGTCGCATGTGAAGGGGGCCCCAGCGGAACAAGATCCGTTTCGGCATTGGTACTGAGAGCGAAGGGGAAAACCGGGGCGAGTTTGATTTTCCCCACGCAAAACCCCCAAAACCCGAGTTAGAAGAGACATTTAATTTTGGGTTCCCGGGAAATTTTATCCCGTTTAGGGCGGTTTAAAACGCATCCCGCCAAAAAGGAAGTTTTGGGATGGGATCAAAATCCGATTTCTCGGGGTTGAGGATGAAGCCCAGCCGGAGAGCTAGGTCGTCACCCCATCGAAGTTCGTCAGAAAAGCGGGCTGGGTCCCTGTGAAAAAACCAAGTCCCTCGAAATACGCCAGGAGGGTGAAGCCCGAAAAAGAACCCTTTGGGGACCAGAAAACCCAAACTATTTTGGTGAAGTTTGGGGGCCCGAAGACAGGCCGAACGGAAGGGGGCCCTTTAAAATGGAAAACCCGGTTTTGGGCCCTCCCTTTAAAAAGAAGGTATTTTTCCCGGAATGAGGGTGGATTGATACATGGAAGGAGGGAACCCATTAAAACCAGGGAAAAACCCAGTGACCCGGGGGGGGGGGTGCCCCAGATCGAGAAAAAGTTTCCCTTTTTTAAGTGTTCCTTTGGGAAAAAGGGGGTTTTTGATGAGGGCAGGGGTTAAAGGGCCGGGCGAAACCCGCCCTCCCCTTCCTTTTTGGGGAAAACCCGAAAGAGAAGGCTGTTTAAAAACCCCGGGGATAGGTAGGGAAACGAGAACCCCTTTTTTTCCCCCCTTTTTTTAGAAGTTTTGAAATGGGATCCCAACGAGGTTTATTGAGGGGAGATGAATGGGAGAGGGGTGTAGTGGGGGGGACGAAATGAACGGAACCGTTTCCCCTGTCTCCGATAGAAAAGGGCCCAAATTTTGGGCGTCGGGGTTTTTCTCCCTTTAAAGAAGAAATGAGTGAGTCTGGCCTACTGGAAGGGGCAGAAACACTCTTCCTTTCCAAAACGAAGCTGGAAGAGTAAGCGGAAGAAAGGGCGTACCCCCAGGGTTTCTCCTACCCCTTTGACTGGTAGAGGGAGAAGGAAGGGGGGGGGGGAAAGAAGGGGGAAATCGTGGCGCTGCGGCCAGATTGGCGGGCACCCCTGGGAAAAGGGATTGGGCCCGAAAGGAATTGAGGGTTGCCCTTTTCCATTTCCCTTTGGGGATTTACCGGGAAAAAGCCGAAAAGGTTTCTTTGGTTCCAGAATTTTAGGGGGAAACCCCAAGTAGGAAGTGCGGGGGTGGAAAAGGGCCCCCGCGCCGTGCATTTGGGTCCTCCCGGGGGGCTCCGCTACTTTTCCCTTTATTGGCCCCCAAAAGGGGGGGAAAGAAGAAAGGGGGCCGACCCAAGCTTTTTCTGGGGAAGAAGAGAGAAGTACTTGTTGGGGCCGTCCAGGATGGCATCCCGGCCTGCAGCGAGTCCTTTTCGGAAGAGAGGGGAGAGAGATAGCCCAAAAACGAATGTTTTTTCCGTCCGGGTAAGGCCTCTTAAAAAAAAGGGGACGGAAAACAGAAAAAGATTTCCCTTTTTTTTGTAGCTTGACCGAAAGAGCGGCCAAAGGGAAAGGGGTCAGTATGGAAAGAGATCCTGAAAGGGAAAGGGGGGAGTTTGGGTCCAAACGGGTCCCGGACCCCCCTTTCTAAAGCGGGTTTAAAAAGGAGGGGACCTTGAGCCGGGGGCCCCCCTCGCATCTAGGGTTCCCGTTTCTGAGGGGGGGATAGAAAAAAACACCCTCCGGGGAAAATTGAGGTCTTGGGGGTTTAAAACCCCCCAAAAGGCCCAAGGTCTGAAGTATGGAATTTAAAACCCCCCGGTCCGGCTTAGAGGGGGAAAGAAGATTCGAAATCCCCCCAGAGCCGAACGGGCGACCCGGGGGAGAAAGGGGGGGAACCCGGTTTTGGGCGATTTTGGTTTCCTTAGGCTTTTCCGACCCCAGGTCAAAAGGTTTAAACCTTTTACAACCCCTTCCGGGGGGGGAGGGGGGCCCCGGGTTTTCCCTCTGTTTTCAGGTTTAAGGGGCAAAAAACCTCCTGAACAGCCCGTCCATGGAAAACTTTACTGTTTGTCTGGGCTCCTTTTCCCCGTCAGAGAGAGGGGTTGTCAGTCCAGGTTCGGGAAATTTAGCGCTGGATCGGCGCGAGGTGGACAAAGAGGCCCAAAAGGGGGGCCTCAGCAAAAAAGGAGTCCTCCTCCCGGGGGCATAAGGGGGAAATTTTATCCCCAATTGTCCGCTCGGAAGGGAGTCCCCTAGTAGGGGGGGTTGCGAGTAGAGGGGGGAACCCAGCCCAGGGGGGATGGGGGAGCCCTCCCCGAGGGGGGAAACCCAAAGAAGGGAAATGGAGGGGAAAAAAGGGACATAGGGGGTGGCGGGAAAAAACGCCCTGTGGACCCAGGAGGGGGAGCTGAGGAACATTCCGTGATCAAGGGTTTTGGGGGGGGAAAAGAAAAACCCCATCCCCCCTAGAAGAAGAAAAGGGTTCCCCCCGGAAAGACGGGGGAGGAGGGAGAACTGAAAGCCTGGGTTACCCCCCCTCATTTTGGGGGCCACCATGTTGGGAAAGGGGCAAAAACCCGGGGACCCCGGAAAAAACCCCGGGGGAAAGGTTGTGGGGGGCCCTTTCTTGGGGACCCTTGAAAATGGAGGAGGAGGGGGCCCAAGGGAGAAACCCCAGGGGTTTCCTGAGGGGAAAAAATCGGGGTCCCCCAAATTTCAGGGCAAAATCGGGGAAGACCGGTGGGCCCACACGCAGGTGATGAAACCCACCTGGCCGTCGCTGTGGCGATCTCTTTCCGATGACCGGTGATGACCGGTCCCTTGGGGGGCCCCTTTAGACCGTTTTATGACCCGGGGACCGGGGATTATGAAACCCGGGGCCCCCGTGGGTTGGGGGACCGGTGACCGGTTTCCCGTTGGGCCGGGGGCCGGTGAGTAGTGGGCGGTGACCGGTGACCGGGGAACCCGGGGGTGGGGTTCCGGTCCTGCCGGTGACCGGTCCCTGGGAGAAAAACCCGGGGACCGTCCCCTGATGGCCCGGGGACCGGGCTTGACCGGGGGGAACCCGGGGGTAGACCGACCCGGGGGCCGGTTGTGAGCTTTGCTATGAAAATAAAGATCACGTACTTGACCCGGGCATTTCCCCGGGGACCGGGACCCGGCGGGTAGTCCCCCTTGAAATGTTCCCCTTTGGGGGTGACACAAGGGGGACCGGGCAGGGAGCCCGGAGATGAAGGGGGCCTCCCCCGGAGAGGGGCGGGGAAAACCTTCTTCCCCGGGGGGGGAGAGGGACCCGACCCCCAGCAGCGCTGAACCCGGAGAAAGGAGGAGGAAGAGAGGCCTTCCTTTTCCGGGGAAAAGTAAGACCGACGGGGGGCTTTCTTTCCTATCTGTCTGTCCCGAAGCCAAAAGTGCAGGTGTCAAAACCCCGAGAACCCCGAACATATAGGCAGGACGTTGGGGGGGAAACCCCCGGGGCCTTTTACATGTCCGCAGGAAAACCCCCAGACTGCGGAAAAAAAAAAAAAAAAAAAAAAATTTGTAAAAAAAAAATACAAAAGAACAATGTATGCAAAAAAAAAAACGGGAAGACCCAAGAAAAAACCCCTACAAAAAAAAATCTCGAAAAAGAGACAACAGTATAAAACAAAAAACAAAATAATAAAAAAAGTGTCAAAGGGGCCGAAACACGGAAAACCCCTGCACAAGGGAAAAAGGGCCCCATACTGGAAAGGAGTTTTGGGGGTTTTAAAACGTATATAGAATTAAAAACCAATTAAAAACTATAAACAACACAGCCGAGGCTATGAAAAGATAAGAAAAAGGGGAGCTGTAAACGCCAGAAGTTCAAGAAAGGGGGCACGCAAAAGGGTTTCCCCCCTGAAAATCGATGGCTTCCAAAAAAACAATTGGGGGAACGGGGGGGTTTCACTTCCCGGGAAATAGGGGGTTTAGGGAATGGGGTTTTTTTTTTGTCGGGCTCTGTTTTGAAGCTGTGCACAAATTTGCACATACCTGAAGTAAAAAAAAGGTAACGTATTTTTGCTATTAAAAAACCCCAATATAAAGCAATAAACTTATTTTATTTTATAAAAGTAATTTGTTATTTTTTAAAAAATTTTTATAATCATTGATTCTGGGTTTTTTTTCCCTTTTTTTTTTGTACTGTAATTAGCGAGGATTAAGGTGTTTTTGGGTTGGTGAAAAGGGGTTACAAAACTTCTTACTCATTATAATAAATTTAGCAGCCAAGTTTACAAAACAATAGGGTTTAAAAATTGACTTCCTTTAAAAAATTTTCGCTATTTTAAATTTTAAACTGAGGGTACTTTTTAATGTATTTTTTGGGGGGCCTTTTTAATGTTTAAAGAAAAAATTTTTCCGGTAAGCGATCAAATTTTATTTTTTTATTTTTTTCTTCCGGTAAAAAGTTTGGGTTTTTTTCCGGGACTTTTTTTCCTGGAAAATTATGCACACTGATAAAAAAAAAAATTCCATTATTTAGGTGTTGCAGGGGGTTTTTGACAATGGGGGATTTGTCGAGTACCGCATAGGTTTTGAATGTCCCCCACCAAAAATGTGTTTACTCAGTGACGGGAAAAAAAATTTTTTCAAGGGGCAATTTAAATTAAGGACATTTTTAAGATCAAAGTGACATTTTTGAAAAAACTCAACTTTCTTTTTTTTAAAAAAGCTAAAAAAGCATAATATTTAAAAAAAGTCAAACCCTGGACAATTGAAAAAATTATTTAAAAAAAAGGCCCCCGATGGCCCTAAAACGCTCACCGAGATAAAAAGGTTGACCCAAGGAACATCTTACCAATTTTTAAAAAACGGGGCCAAATTTTTTAAAAAGATGATTTTTAAAGTTTTTTTTTTTTTCTTTTTTTTGCCATGGCAACAAAGGGTTCCCCTTTGGATAAGTTTTTTTTGGAAATTTTTTTAAGGGTTTACCCCAAATTTCCTGCCAATTTAAAAAAAAACTGTCCATGGTTTAGAGGAAATTTATTAAATTTTCCCCATAACTATAAGGCAAATAAGCCCCGCCCCTGGCGGCCTTTTTTTTTTAGGATCGGAAAAAAATTTTAGCAATTTGGGGAGGGTTACCCAAGGTCATTTTCCGCCAAATTAAACAAAGCTTCCATGGTTTAGAGGGGAAAAATTGATTAAAGTTTTTCCCCCTTTCATAAAGGGGAAAAAAACCCCCCCCCGGCGCCCTGTTTTTTTTCAGACGGAAAATTTTTTTCAATTTGGTAAAGGTTTTTCCCAAGGAAACTTCCAAATTTTTTTTTAAACGCCGTTTTTTAAAAAGGGAGATTTTTAAAATTTTTTAAATTTTTTTTCCTTTTTTACCATGGCAACCCGACAACCGGTTCTTCTGGACACTTTATTTAAAAATTTTTAGAGCCCACCCAAGGAAAATTTCTGCCAATTTCTTAAAATTTTGTCAAACGGTTTAGGGGAGATGTCGTTTAAAAAAAATTGTTCGACGGACGAGCACGGGACGACGCCGGCGAAGGGGATCACAAAATCACCTCTGGGGGTATTTTAAGAAATTTTTTAAAAATTTTTATTTTTTTTCTTTTTGTTTCCAGGAACCGAGTTCTATAATCAATTTATTTAAAAAATTTTGTAAGGTTTTCCCCAAAAAACATCTGTACCAATTTAATTTTTAAAAACTGGCAGAGAGTTGAAGAAGTGATTTTTAATTTTTTCTTTTTTTTTTTCCTTTGCCCGGCAACCGAGTTCTACATGGATCAATTAATTTTGAAACTTTTTAGGTTGACCCAAGGGGCATCCCTGCCAAGTTTAAAAAAGATAAAGATAGATAGATAGAAAAGATAGATGAAATATGATTTTATTTCCAATTTTTTAATTTTACATTAATAACTTTACAACAAAAAGTCAAAATACAAAAAATTAATCACGTGCAAAAGTTTAAAAAGATAATGAGTGTTACATTATTCCAAAAAAAAAAAAAAAATCATAATTAAATTAAAAAGGGGCCCAGATGGCCCAAAATCGCCACCTGAAAAAAAGGGTTACCCAAAAAAATCTTCCCAATTTTTTTAAAAATCGGGCCAGATTTTGAAAAGATGATTTTTTTAAATTTTATATTTTTTTTTTTTTTTGTTCCAGGCAACAAATTTCATAGGGATAATTTTTTTTAGGAATTTTTTGTGAAGGTTACCCAAGGTCTTTCCCTGCCAAAATTTAACAAATTCTTTCAGGGGTTTTAGAAAAAAGTTGATAAAGTTTTCCCAAACAATAAGGAAATAAGCCCCGCCCCTGGCGGCCATGTTTTTTCGGATCGGAAATTGTTTTAGGCAACTTTGGTAGAGGTTGACCCAAGGATCTCCCCCCAAAAATTTAAATCAATGCTGTCCATTTGGTTTCAGAGGAAATGTTGATTAAAGTTTTCCCATATTACATATAAGGCAAATAAGCCCCGCCCCTGGCACCCATGTTTTTTTACAGATCGGAATAATTTTAGCAATTTTGGTAAAGGTTGACCCAAGGAACATCTGTACCAAATTATTTTGAAATCTGGCCATTAGTTTTGAAAGGAATGATTTTTAAAATTTAAAATTTAATTTTTCTTTTTGTAGCCATGGCAACCAGAGTTCTTCATGGATCACAACTTTATTTTAGCAACTTTTGTTAGCCTCACCCAAGGAACTTCCTCCCAAGTTTCATTAAATTCTGTCCAGCGGTTTTCAGAGGAGATGTCGTTTAAAGCAAATTGTTGACGACGGACGACGCACGACGGACGACGCCGGACGCAGGGCGATCACAAAAGCTAAACCTTAGCACTTTGTGCTCAGGTGAGCTAAAAAGAAAAAAAACATTCATAACAATTCAATATTTTGGAGAAAACGATTATACTATAAAAATGTTGGTTATCAAAACTTATATTATCAAATATGTAACGTTGATTTTCTTGGTTAAAGTCAATAATAAACTCATTTCGTCTCTTATTTGCTTCATATATAAAATGGGACAAATTTAAAGCAGCCTCTAACTACTGGACTTTAAAAGTTCAATAAACTTATGCATACTAGGTTGTACCATGTAGTATCTTTTAATATATTTATGCCTTATATCGTTGATTTTATTACATTTAATGATAAAATGGAATTCATCCTCAATATCTTAACTTTCACACAACTGACAAATTCTTTCATTCCTATGCACTCTCTTACTACCGTATCTACCGTATTTAATTCTTTAGATTATGGGCAGAAATTTTCTTATACTTGTAATACATTTCCTGAGTCGCTTATTTTTAACGATATTCAAATATTTCTTCCTCACCAAAGCAGTGTTTAATAATTAAAGTAAAGGTTTGTTAACACAGAATTTGCTTGCATATCATTATACCATTTTTGGTGAAAACATTCAAATTACTCTTTGTTTAAAACTTATAATAAACAAGTTAGCATCTATATTATGAGAATCATTAAACGCCATGAAAAACCATAATCATCCAGCAGTGCTTTAACCTTTTTTTACCCAATTATTCTTACCATTATAACAATCTTCCAATGTGAGTTCATAAACATATTTTAAAATGACATTGTCTGTGTGCACTATTTTTAACCAATATTTTTATAATATAAACAAATCTGTTAACGTAAAGTGGGTACCGACCCAGTTCACGGTAGAACCGCATCATTGCATGAATTTTGCCTAACCCCGAGTATCATCTTACAAAACTTAAGGTGTATCCTTTCAAGTCCTTAGATTTTGAAAAACCCCATACGGGACATCCATAATTAATAATTGATACCACAAATGCATCAAACATTGCATAGCTATTTTAGGTTTTAACTCATATTTATTAATATTGTGATATAAAATATTCATTGCTTTAGTAGCTTTGCCAGCTAAATATTGATTATTCAAAACAAATGTACCAGTATAATTGAAGGTAACTCCTAGATAATTAAAATTATCTACAACTTCTAAAACAGAGTCATTAAAATACCATGGTTCATTAGCATGTATCCGTCCTTTTTTTGCGAAAAACAACAATTTTTGTCTTCGATGTATTAATTCAAGACTCCACAAACTGCAGTATTGATGTAATCGGTTAAGACTATGCTGTAAATCTTCAATAGAATTTCCTACAATTACCATATCGTCCGCAAAACAAAGTATCATTATACACAATTCAAAAACTGAAATACCACAATTCATACTGTTTTGTAAAAATAATTCAAAATCTTCAAGGAAGAGTGCAAACATTGCCGGCGAATTATTCTGGCCTTGTCTTAAGCCTACCGATAAATTGAATAAGTCTGAAAATGAGTTACAATGCTTTAATGCATGATTTAACATTTGCATACATGGCTCTAAACATAATAAGTATTTTTCCATCTAATCCATATTGAACAGTTTAAACCACAATGCATTTGTATAAACAGATTCGAACGCTTTTTTAAAATCAACAAACGCGCAGGGTAATCTTAATTTTTTACTCAATGTATTTTCAATCAAGGCATGTAATATAAAAAATAGCATCTTATTGTGCTCCGTCCCTTCCGAAAACCAAATTGACAATCAGATAACAAATTATGATCAGTAAACCATTGCTCCACTCTAAGCTGTTAAATACTGGTAAAAAGTTTTCCTAGATTACTTGAAAGAGTAATACCGCGATAGTTTTTAGGGTCATTTGGGTCATTTTTCTTATGTAACGGTACAATGTATTCCTTTAGACCACACCTCCGGAAAATATCCCGAATCAAAAACTTTATTAAACAAATCAATTAAATGACCAATAAGGATATCAGAAGATTCAATAAAATATTCATTCAGTAGAAAATCACTGGTGCACATGCCTTGTTCCTCTTTAATTTTATTTATAGCCTCCTTAACTTCCTGAAATGTGATTGTGATTGAAATGTGATAGGTACATTCAGCTCTTCGAATGTTGATTTGTTCAAGTTAAAATCGCTACTATTATTAAATGTTATACATATAAGGCGAATAAGCCCCGTCCCTGGCGGCCATGTTTTTTTACGGATCGGAATAATTTTAGCAACTTTTGTAGAGCCTCACCCAAGGAACATTCCTGCTAAGTTTCATGAAATTCTGTCCAGCGGTTTCAGAGGAGATGTCGTTGTAAGACACAACGGGTAATGTCCAAGTGTATTTCCTAATCCAAACACTCTAACAATCACCTAACATGAAACTCTCTGCATTTCAAAGAGGTAAGAAACCCCTATCAGCACAGCCAACTGGAGATAAACGGAGACCAGACATTGGCATGTGCCAGTTTCACACCCTTTGAACTTTACTGCTGCAATATGTTTATTTCTTCCTGTGTGTAGAGTAGATGTCACACAAGTTGAAACTGAATCAGTGGTGGGGGCACAGAGGGCAGTATGTGGTGACACTAGTGCAAGCATTCATTTCAAGATAATCGGCAGCTTCTCACACTATAATTTATACTCAAACCTGGCCAATTCAACTCATTCTAATAACAGGGCTTTTTCCCTTTACTTGGACCATATTGCACCTTACTAAGATTTAGTTAATGTGCTGATAATTTGAGAATGTGTGACACTATGACCCTCTGTCCCTCCCAAATGGGACAAGTTCTTGATAGATGATTTGGGATTATGATCGAAAAATACTTCTGGAATGGAGTAAATAAACTGGTAGGAATCATACACTGAATATATTTAAATCGGTTTTTTTTATTTGTAACATAATAGAAATTTATGATGAATATCGAATGTAATTTTGATTGCCCTAATGTCTTAACTGCTAACACAAGATTGGCCATTTGATTTTTTTTTGGCAAATCCCCAATGGCCGACGTCAATCAGAATCACGGATCCCTTTCAAATTCTTACGCGAAAAAGACTCAGTCTGATTGGTTTGATACAACAATGCCTTGATGAAATCTGATTGATTAATTAATAATGCTTTTCCTTCTCTGCAATATGTTAATTAAAAATGAAATTCCTCTCATTTGGTCTCGGACTGTATTCGTATCTATGCTTTAAGCAAGCTGTAGTTTTTAGCGAGACCGAAAAATTGGAATACGACAGGGGCGCATCCAGTGCAAAAAACTATGTGACATTTTGATTTTAAATGTGATTATGGCGCATGCCTTTCCCGATCACTGATTACTGTGGTTGGATTATTATACGACAAACCTGCATTATTGTCGTTCATTAACACTTGATTGCGTAATCATCAACTGTCCCAAACACAATAGCTTACCACCTGGGGTGTTTAATTGTTATCACTTCCGCGTGTCAGTGCACTAGCAGGTTAAATACTGACCGCAAAACTCTTTTAAATACATATAGATATAGAAGGAGATAGATTAGTTTCACGGTATGCAAATGACGCAATACATAAACTGGTCAACGCGATAAAGCGGCGTTGTACTGTAGAAGCGAAATGAACGGCAAGAAATTGCAAAAAAATTGGCCGGATCGACGGAGCGTGCCCATCAGCCTGCGATTGTTCAATTTTAAGGGGCCATTGTTAAAAAAAAATTGCGGGAATCCCGCAATCCCACGGTCTAGGCACAACACTGAACTTGGTAGATATCCTTGAAGCAATTTTTTATGTTACACACCAAATATCTAAACTCTAGGCCTTGTAGAGTTTCTGACAAGAAGATTTTTCTAGTTTTATTCCTAAACTAGCCTATGTAAAATCAATTGAAACCTAGCTAGGGTCATGATTTGAACAAACTTAGTAAAGGTTCATAAGACAATGCTACACACAAACTATCTAAGCTCTAGGCCTTGTGGTTTGGGAGAAGAAGATTTTTAAAGATTTCACTTTTAAATTTTATTTTAGCTTCTGTGACCCAGATTTGCAACAGACAGGAACCATTTGAACAATTTTGGTAGAACATCATGCAATGAACAACAAAGGTAAGTTTCATCAAATTTGGTAAAGTGGTTTCAGATAAGATGTTGTTTGAAACAATTGGGGACAAAGAATGATTGACAATGAACAGCCACTGATCCTAAAAGCTCACTTGAGTTGAGCTAAAAAGTAGAACGCTAAAAATTCACATTAGCTTACCAAATATTTCTCCATTTGGGGCATATTCTGAAACTAGGTACAGCATATTCTTGGTTTCCATTACCTGAAAATATATACAAACCTTGCAAGTATATCAGAGAATGGCACAGGCACAAAATGTAGTATACTTAAGTGATATCTGAAACAAGATGGCCATCGTGGTCCTAGAACCCTAACCAGAGTACCCTCCGATGAAAAAAACAATTCAGGTCAGTTGATTTTACATTGTTTAACTTTCAGCTGCAAACAGATTTAAATTTCAGATACAAACAATTCTTAAGTTTCTATACAAACTAAATAAGACAAGAGCGACAGGTCAAGCCTGTGGTCTAGAGTACACCTTTTATCTCTAAGAGTGACCTTGATCCAGGAGCTAGAGACACCATTTTTCGTGTGACACAAGCAAATTTTACAAATTTTACTTGGAAAAAAGTAACCAACTCTTGTGTGCAACACTTTTTTTAGGCAAACATTACTGCCAAGATATATGAAAATCCTGCAAATGGCCTTTTAAGTCAGCGCATGCGCCATGAGTGAATGTGAACCGCCAAGTGTTGGCTAATGAAAATAGAAAATCTAAATATATAATTCTAAATATAGTTTCAATACTGGTATTGCCTGTGATGGTAAACAAACCCATTTATTTCACAATCACAGATGGTTGCAATGGGTTACCATGCGTCTGTCGCTGGGTATCGATAGACGCAATACGCATAAAAGTAGTTAAAAATTAAATCTTAGTAAAATACCATGCATTTGTGAATGAGCTGCATTAACATAATAAGTTTTATGTAAGATGATGAAAATGTCAATACCTCAACACAGACAACCCTTGATGTAAACTTTTATGTTCTGATTGGTCACTTACCTGATAAAGTTTTATGATATGTTGGTGGTTGAGAAGCTTCATAATGGTCACTTCTCGATAAACCTTGTTTAGATTTGTCTCATCAAGTCGGGTCTTATCAATTATCTTTATGGCAACCTGCAGAAAATATATGATAACAGTGGAGCATAAGATACAGCACGTTTTAAGATTCAACAAGAAATGTTTGTGAAACATATATGCCCCCCTCATATGCCATAATATGTATATAGCTATATTACATGCAAGGAGTTTGCCTTCATAATGTTGGCTTGTCACAAAAAATTCTCAAACTTCAAAAATTTGAGTGAAAATATAATGTGCTAAAATGTGGAACTAAACATTTACTGAAATAAATGGACTGGAGAAATATTTACACAAGTCCACAAAGGTTTAAGTGAAAGAAACATTGTCAGTTATAAACAAACAAAACATTAAGACTTAGTGCTCTAGGTTTATTATAAAAATTAACAAATCAGCCTTGCTAGCCATAAGCACAACATCCACAATAATGAAAGAAAATGATACATCATCCTTCAAATATCTCAAACTTTAAAACAAAACAACATTACAACATAAATTATGTTATCTTGATCTAAGTAATAAAAAGTATTTTGCATAATTTCCATATAGTGGCCAAGTCAACAAACATATATACAAATGCAACCTTGTGACCTTGACCTTTGAGGTATTGACACCAAAATTGATAGGGGTCATCTACTAATCATAAGCAACAACCACATGAAGTTTGAGACTTAAAGGTCAATAGAACTTCAAGTTATCACTCGGACAAGGTCTGGTATTATACATACAAAACATGTGACCTTGACCTTTGAGGTTCGGACAGGTCTGGTATTATACATACAAACATGTGACTTGACCTTTGAGGTAATGACACCAAAATCAATAGGGGTCATCTACTAATCTGACAACAACCACAGAAGTTTGAGACTTAAAGGTCAAATAGAACTTAAGTTATCACTCGGACAAAGTCTGGTCTACCGACAGACATGAGCAAAGCAATATACCCCCTCTTCTTCGAAGGGGGGCATAAAAACACATTAATATAATAATTATCTTACACCCTTAACTGACTGGTCCAGAATTTCCCCACCATCAATACAATCTAAATGACAGAGGGGAAAAAACTGACTGGTCCAGAATTTCCCCCCCATCACCACAATCTAAATGACAGAGGAGAAAAAACTGACTAGGCCAGAATTTCCCCGACTTCATGGTCAATCTACATGACAGGGGGGGGGGGGGGGGCGGGCCAAGAATTGACTGGTCAAGAATTTCCCCACCATCTCGTGTAAAAATACTAGATAGGGGGGAAAAATCTGACTGGTCCAGAATTTCCCCACTATCAATACAATCTAAATGACAGGAGGGGAAAAAACTGACTGGTCAAGAAATTCCCCACCATCACGAACAATCTAAATGACAGGGGGGGGGGGGGGGGGGGGGGAAACTGACTGGTCCAGAATTTCCCCACCTCTAAAACCTTAATCAAAGCGCACAATGCGCTGAGAGACGGCGACGGGATTAACACTCTAAACCCAGTGTTTCTGAAGTTATTGAAGCAGTCACATGACGACAAAAACTCCATCCGCTGTTGCTACAGAAGTTCTGTTTGTAACATAATAATCCGGAGTAAAGATCATGAACCTTTCATTCATAAAGAGCTGCATACTTAAGTAGATCATTCTCTTTCTCTAGTGCTAGCGAATTCTATCTGTTGTTTTGTATGTGTAGAAATTGACCAGGTATTTGATTATTTAAGATACTAGAATGTTTACCTATCTATTTCAAAGTTAAGAAATGCCCTGGGAGGATCATGCAAAACATTGTGTGGACTACTTTAGGTCAATTACATACATACGGAGCACTACTTTTTCTTTTTACAGGAGTAGATCTTCATGTTCGTAAGATGGGTTGCTGTTCTGGTTAAGAAATATCACGGATATTTTTTTCACGCTTAAAATTGATGCTTCCAGTGCAAAATAATGGCAAAAGAACAAACAATAACATACTAAAAGCGGTTACGGTAATGATTTAAACGTCTATGTAACATATTCCATTCGTATTCGTTAGTGCAGAATCGCATTGCATGGATCTGCACTAAGCGCGGAGAGGTACAGTTAACAAGAGGCCCATGATGGCCCTAAATCGCTCACCTGAGATAAATAGGTTGACCCAAGGAACATCTGTACCAATTTATTTTAAAATCTGGCCAGTAGTTTTGAAGAAGATGATTTTTAAAGTTTTCATTTTTTTTCTTTTTGTTGCCATGGCAACAAGAGTTCTATATGGATCAAGTTTATTTTAGGAACTTTTGTGAAGGTGACCCAAGGATCATTCCTGCCAAATTTAATCAAATTCTTTCCAGTGGTTTCAGAGGAAATGTTGATTAAAGTTTTCCCTATATACATACAAGGCAAATAAGCCCCGCCCCTGGCGGCCATGTTTTTTACGGATCGGAAATTTTTTTTCAAATTTGGTAGAGGTTGACCCAAGGAACACCTGTACCAATTTATTTTAAAATCTGGCCAGTAGTTTTGAAGAAGATGATTTTTAAAGTTTTCATTTTTTTTTCTTCTTTTTATTGCCATGGCAACCAGAGTTCTTCATGGATCAAGTTTATTTTAACAACTTTTGTGGAGGTTGACCCAAGGATCATCCCTGCCAAGTTTAATCAAATTCTGTCAAGTGGTTTCAGAGGAGATGTTGTTTAAAGTTTTCCCTATATACAAATAAAGCAAATAAGCCCCGCCCCTGGCGGCCATGTTTTTTTATGGATCGGAATAATTTTAGCAACTTTGGTAGAGGTTGACCCAAGGAACATCTGTACCAATTTATTTTAAAATCTGGCCAGTAGTTTTGAAGAAGATGATTTTTAAAGTTTTCATTTTTTTTTCTTTTTGTTGCCATGGCAACCAGAGTTCTACATGGATCAAGTTTATTTTAGCAACTTTTGTGAAGGTTGACCCAAGGATCATCCCTGCCAAGTTTAATCAAATTCTGTCCAGTGGTTTCAGAGAAGATGTTGTTTAAAGGTTTCTCTATATACATATAAGGCAAATAAGCCCCGCCCCTGGCGGCCATGTTTTTTTACGGATCGGAATAATTTGAACAGTCTTGATAGACATTTAATCAAGGAACATCTGTGCCAAAACAATTTGAAATCAAGCCAGCAGTTTTGGAGGAGAAGATTTTTAAGATTTGAGTATAGGCATCTAAGGAAAACTAGCCACGCCCCTGGCGCCATGTTTTTTTACGGATCCAAATAATTTGAACAATCTTGGTAGACACTTACCAAAGGAACATCTGTGCCAAAACATTTTGAAATTCAGTTGGTTGTTTTGGAGAAGAAGACATTTTAAGTTTTTTCTTTCCGTTGCCATGGCAACCAGAATTCCAAATGGAATTCAATTCTTTGAACAACTTTGAAAGGGGACCACCCAAGGAACATCCCTGTAAAGTTTTATCAAAATTGACCAAGCGGTTAAGGAGGAGATGTCGTTTGAAGCAAAATGTTGACGGACGACGGACGGACGACGGACGGACGGACGACGGACGGACGACGGACGGACGGACGACGGACGAAGACCGGTCACAATAGCTCACCTTGAGCCTCTGGCTCAGGTGAGCTAAAAATGTTGTGGAAAATATGCAAATTAGCAAGGCCTGATTTCGTTCTTCAGCATTAGACGGCTATCGCCGTCTAAAAATAGAGGGGGGGAAAAACTGACTGGGTGGGGAAAAACCTGACTAGTCAGTTTCTTCCCCGGGGAAAAACTTGACTAGTCAGTTTCTTCCCCAGGGAAAAACTTGACTAGTCAGTTTCTTCCCCAGGGAAAAAACTGACTGGGGGGAAAATCTGGGCTGTTACACCGGGAACAACTCAGAATTTGCAAATACAAACTCTATTGAAAGTCATTTCATGGGATTGGTTGATGTGAAGAGAGCCAATGCTGAAACACTTCTGAATGCTATTCAAGAATTCAGCAGAAGAAAAGCGATAGATATACAGAAATGCATGTTCGTTGGTTTCGATGGTGCCAATGTTATGAATGGCAATGTTTCAGGTTTGAATAAAACTTTATAACTTAATTTAGTAAGTTTGTACAGTACAGTTCCCTATTTATATTCATCATTCATATATAATAATTGAATTATTTGCTTGTTTAATATAAAACCAAAATGTAATATTTTTTTCACATATCATTAGTATTCAAACTAAAGTTCCACATTGCAAATTTAACAGGTCTCTTGCACAAAAGTAATTTGAAATGATGTGAACTAAATCATTGCATAATTTAAAATTAGTATATATGTACGTATTGCTGGCATTAATTTTCTATTATTATTTCAGGGTTGCAGAGGAGATTTCGTAATCTATCACCCTTCTGTCTAAATAGTAACATCCACTGCAAAAATCACCGACTAGCACTGTGCTTGAAACATCCTATGTCTACATATCCACTGCTTGAGGATATTGACTCTCTTCTCTTATCCGTTTGGAAATTATTCAAATATTCACCAACCAGGTTTGCAATATTCAAGAGTGTCCAACAGGCTTATGGAGAAACTGAAGTAACCCATGTGAAAGCAGCTGCTACAAGATGGCTGTCTCATGGTGAGGCATGTAAGCGTTTCATTGACAGATATGAACGTCTTCTAGATGCTTTAGATCAGATTTACAGTGACAAAAAGGAACCTGAAGTCTTTGGTCTAAGATCAAATGTCACTACAAAAGACAATGTATCAATGATCTTTCTATTGTGTGATGTTCTACAACCTGTAAATGTCCGGAGTCTCAGTTTACAGGATTCATCTGTCAACTTCATGGATGTTGATACCAAAGCCAAGACCTGTATTGACTCACTGACAACAACTGCTCATGGCCTGCAATCAGATCCTATCCAAGGTAATCTGTACCACTCAAAAGTGGATGACTTGTTCAGTGAGATTGATGACAGAACTGATCTTCAAAGATGGTTAAGGAATGACCAATTTCGTCAGCCTGCAGAGTTCATTGAGACTGTTGGGGTGCCATTTATATAGTCTGATCAGTGAAATAACTGATGCCTTTACAAGTCATCCAGTTCTCGAGGCATTTCAGGTGCTAGATCCTCGAACACTTCTCCTTGAAAAAATAATTTCCGCTACCCCTACCGACCCTATTTTTTTGCCGCTGACCCTTATTTTTGGGGGGTGTGAAGTTTTGATTTAAAAGATTAAAATCTCTTCGACAGTCGCCATTTCATTTCGGTCCTTTCCGTATCTTAGCTGTAATTGTTTGACACTAACGCATTCCCATGATCCAGATAACACCAAAAATTGGCAAGGGATTCCTTCTGTCGGGACCCTTGATTTTTCAAGAAAAAACATAATTATTAAATGAAATCAACTATTGTGTGATGTATAATTTGTCAGTAAACATCGTAATCTTTCAATACTTGAAAGGAGAAATAAAAACTTTCTTTTTTCTTTTTGCCACCAACCGTAATTTTTTCTTCAACATGAATTCCACCTGGATCAATAACGTTACTCTAAACAAATCATTGTAAAAAAAAACAAAAAAAAAACAGCCAACACCATTGTCATTGCTGATGACTGAAGAGGAAATGTGTGAATACAAACCTACAAATAATGTTCATGGCTCAAGTTAATTTCAAAGTGAAAGTGCAAGTCTGTTTATGAATACGAAATGAATAGCCTAATCGGCACAAATATCTGTAATACTTCAAATCTGGCATTCAACCTTGACACAATATCATTCTTTCATAATATTTATAATAAATATTCAATTTAAATGCCTTTGGTGGTTTTAATAGCAAGTGAAAAGCTATTTGAATATAACTTAGTTTACTTCCGGTATGATCGTAGAAAAAAGCAATAACTGATAAATATTGTTTACAGCAATAAAATGATCTAAAAGCTTTGGTAATGTTTAAAACATGAATGGTTGAAATGAAATACAGATTTTACAACATTATTTGAAATTAAGACTGACGTTGTACTTACAATAATATGATCGTAGTGAAGTGGGTGGGGTAATGCACTGAGACAAACTTGCATTACCATTCTATAAAAATATGATAAGATTAAAAAAAATATATATATTATTTTCAAATTTGTATATCATAAAAGACATAATGATCAAAAAGTATTACATACTTCTATTTAATCTAATATAAACATAATTAAAGTTTCTTGGAAGTGCACTTTAATATTGTTTTAAATATCCCAACAATCTTTTACTGAATTTAACTTCAATTAAAAACAATTTAAGGGACATCTTATTTAAGCAGAGACTTCTGATTTGAAAAGCAAATGTCCCGACAGGATTCCTGGCTGAAAAGTAAGTGTTGAACCCTGAAAAGTTTTATTTCAAAAACAATCTGACATCGCAAAAATACATAATTCTATACAAAGCCATTTGATTTCAATTTTATTTTCTTGCTTCATAATGTCTATAATTTAAATTGTTAACAACTAGAAGTTTCAACAATACATTAATCTGTCAACAGAATATGGGGAAACACAAGTGTATAAATTCTGAAATAAAATGTATTGGATGTCACCCTTTTTAATATCAGATACCTATAATTTATATAACTATTTTACATTAAAAATACTTGTTCAGCAAGCCAGACCTTAAAGTGCTCTGACATTGCTGTCTTTTGTGACAGCCTATTGTCCATTATCTATTGTGAGTCTACTCAATGTCGGACATCTACTGAAATGAAGTCATATAAATTAATACACATGGAAAGCTTTTAAAAAATTGACTGAAAATCATGTTTCTTAAAAAAAAAAAAAAATAAATAGAAAAATCCCAGAGCGTTTTTACCCTTCTTCGCAGTAGCCGGTTACCGGCTACTTCCCCAAGTCATATAACCACCTTTTTCCCCATAAAATATCCTCCAAAATTCCCCTTCCTCAGAAAAAAATCACAATTTAATCGTATTAACATGACTATCAGGGGTGTAAAAGTCAGTCGTCCTGTAGGACGAGTAGGTGAAAAATTTTACTTGTCCTTAAACAAAGTTAGCACGTCCTATTTGCTTCCCATTAAGTTGTATTAAGCTTTTGATATTTTGTGGAAACACAGCAAAACAATTTTTCTTCTTTTTTTCATTAATCACAGAGAGCCAGAAAATCAATGATCCAGGGCTTTTCTTGTACGTTTCATTTTATCGTAGGCGCTTCGTTGCTTCCTACGTCTTAACTCTCACTTTTTTTGTATTTTCATCGTCTCCGCCGCCCAGAAGCATATTCAATTTTGACTGTCGGAAACAAAACATATTTGCAGTCCCGGACTGTGCCGCAAACTAACAAACAAGAGGCCCATGATGGCCCTAAATCGCTCACCAGAGATAAATAGGTTGACCCAAGGAACATCTGTACCAATTTATTTTAAAATCTGGCCAGTAGTTTTGAAGAAGATGATTTTTAAAGTTTTCATATTTTTTTTCTTTTTGTTGCCATGGCTACCAGAGTTCTACATGGATCAAGTTTATTTTAGCAGCTTTTGTGAAGGTTGACCCAAGGATCATCCCTGCCAAGTTTAATCTAAATCTGTCCAGTGGTTTCAGAGGAGATGTTGTTTAAAGGTTTCTCAATATACATATAAGGCAAATAAGCCCCGCCCCTGGCGGCCATGTTTATTTACGGATCGGAATAATTTTAGCAACTTTGGTAGAGGTTGACCCAAGGAACATCTGTACCAAATTATTTTAAAATCTGGACAGTTGTTTTGAAGAAGATGATTTTTAAAGTTTTCATTTTTTTTTTCTTTTTGTTGCCATGGCAACCAGAGTTCTACATGGATCAAGTTTATTTTAGCAGCTTTTCTGAAGATTGACCCAAGGATTATCCCTGCCAAGTTTAATCAAATTCTGTCCAGTGGTTTCAGAGGAGATGTTGTTTAAAGGTTTCTCTATATACATATAAGGCAAATAAGCCCCGCCCCTGGTGGCCATGATTTTTTACGGATCAGAATAATTTTAGCAACTTTCGTAGAGGTTGGCCCAAGGAATATCTGTACCAATTTATTTTAAAATCTGGCCAGCAGTTTTGAAGAAGATGATTTTAAAGTTTTCATTTTTTTTCCCTTTTTGTTGCCATGGCAACCAGAGTTCTACATGGATCAAGTTTATTTTAGCAACTTTTGTGAAGGTTGACCCAAGGATCATCCCTGCCAAGTTTAATCAAATTCTGTCCAGTGGTTTCAGAGGAGATGTTTTAAATTTGAGAGGTTGACCCAAGGAACATCTGTATCAAATTATTTTGTAATCTGGCCAGTAGTTTTGAAGGAGATGATTTTTAAAGTTTTCAAATTATTTTTCTTTTTGTTGCCATGGCAACCAGAGTTCTTCATGGATCAACTTTATTTTAGCAACTTTTGTAGAGCCTCACCCTAGGAACATTCCTGCCAAGTTTCATTAAATTCTGTCCTGCGGTTTCAGAGGAGATGTCGTTTAAAGCAAATTGTTGACGACGGACGACTGACGACGCACGACGGACGACGACGGACGCCGGACGAAGGGCAATCACAAAAGCTCACCTTGAGCACTTTGTGCTCAGGTGAGCTAAAAACATATTTAAAAAAAACACCATAGAATATTGTGAACCAGTCTGCGCTAGCACCTTACGGATCTTTCTAAAAATTGAGCATCGCTATGGTGATATTATGTCAAAATTAGCTCCCCTGATCAAGTAAAGAGTTTTATGATCTCGATTAACAATTGCAACAATATGGAATTCATTTTTTACTGAAACATTTCTTTCTTGGTCGCGAAAAGTTACTCATCCGGTTGGACGAGTGTTCAGAGAAATTATGCTCGTCCGACCGTGAAATTCACTCGTAAATACGAGCGGACAAGTGGATTTTTACAGCCCTGACTATTTGACTTTACCGTTGCTTTGACAGTATTTCATTCATATAGAGACGTCCAGCTAATTACAGGTGGAGGGAGACCCCTAATGCACGGAGGCACCCGGGTAGAACCACCAACCTACCGCAAGCCAGCTTAAAGGCATCCTCACATGAAAATCCAAATGACCCTGCAAATTACACTGATTGTATGGGTGAATGAAAATGAAGGATGCCCTCAGACATCATTATTTTTTAATTGCTGGTAAGTTGTTACAGCTCTGACTTACAATTGACTTACAATTCAGTCAAACATTTTGGCAAACAAAAGCGAGTGATACGAACTAAATTATCAACTACGATACTGCATTTTTTTATCAAGCCATCTTTCCCAATCTCATTTAAGAGTAATTAAAAAAAAGTCAGTCAATATGCCAACCCCTCAATCAAAGTCGGTGATGTTAACTCCATATTAAGGGAGCATGGAAAATTAAGTTACACATGAAGACTATCTAGAGCAATGTTCTGTAACATCTGCAGTAAGGCTTATTACTTATTTCATTTCTATCTGCTAACTATATATATATATATATATATATATAGGTAACCCTAAAATCCCAAAAATTGCGGTTTTTTCCCACAAAAAGAAAATTGCGTTTTTTTCCCCCACAAAAAGGGCTAGGGCACCTTCCCAAAAACTGGGAAAAAGGCCCTGAATCCCTACCTACCAACCCTATTTTTTTCAGCGCTGGTAGGGGAAACAAGTTTTTTTGGGGGTTTTTTTGGCCTTATCCAATTATGCCTACTTGCAATTGCATTGTTACCATGATGTTTATTATAGCTGATAGTTTGAGTAATAGTCTTAAAATGCCAACATTTTTTTTTTTGCAAGTCTCTTTCCAGTGGGTACATGTATTTGGTGTACACAAAATTTGATAACCAAACAGTATTGAAACTAGGAAAATCATTTGACAAATTATAAACTTTTGTCTATTTATGCAGGGTTCGACATTAAGGCCCAACCGAACGACATTCACTAGTAGATAAATGGTCGGGTCCAGCTAGGTCCTAGGCTAACACGACCGACTTGTTTTCAGAACGAGGCTTTTTCCCCCACGTACTTGCCAAGTTCAATGTCATAATACTAAGCTAAGAATGCTTATTTCTTCATCTAACTTTTCATTTTATAATGTTTACGAAATCTTCGTATTATAATGAATGAAATTTAATTAAAAAATGCTAGATATGCACGTTAATGCATGAATGCTTATCTTTTTATTATGCTGGGATCACATGTATAACAACAATAGACCTTTTTACAATTTGTTTTACCGCAATGTGCAGCCAATACGAAAAATGTCAAATACCGTATACTCGGTCATATTAGGCGCAGCTACGTATAAGGCGCATCCTAACTTTCAGGGTAACTTATTTGAAAAAAAAAATCACATATCGTATCGTATTCGGTGAAATCTTGTTTTGCAATTTGCGCCGTCGTACATTTTGACAGACTGAAAGCTATCTGTACGTCACCGGGCTAATCATACGGTGAACCGTTTTATTTACACATGGCATAAGATTAGCGTTAGACCGTTACATTAACGACGGGTAGGATAAAGGTGACACATTTTCATAACATGACATTACTCAACCGTGTCCCCGCATTCTAACACTGGGGACCATTGTCACCTGTCAAAATTCTCCCAACTAACAAACATTACGTAACAATTGCCACCTGTCAAGTTTCTCCTATACATCATGAGGTCCCGTAAAATAAACTTATTTGTTTATATTGAAAATGGCTTCCATCAAGTTGTTTCAGTTTCTCACGATCATTTTATCATGAAATATACCTGTAGGATAACTATAAGAACAAAAGCAATAATCTGGTATTGTTTATCATGGTTTTGTATAGACTTTGTGTCATATTATCGTATTCATTGGCTTTCAGTATATCCATTTTCTGAGATCGTATACCGGTAATTTTCACTTCTCGGTGATTGAAAAAAGAAACCTGAAAAGCTGTATATCATTAAATAAGGCGCATCCCCTCTATAAACTTGAATTATCTGGAAAAAAAGTGTGCCTAATCTGCCGGTGTATACGGTAACCCTTTCCCTCATAGAGGAAACCATTAAAAGACCTATGCGAACAGCATAAAACCAGATCAGCCTGCGAGTAACTCGCAAAAAAAAAAAAAAAAACATAATGATGAAGGTAAGTAAAACTTTTATTTTTCCTTAGCTATCTTTCTGTATTGAATAACTGATAATGATTTGATTGTAGTTTTGAATGATATTGGTCAGATTTTTTTTTTTGACTCTAAGAATTTGTTTTTGACTCTTGAAAATTTGCCATTACCAAATATCATCTTTTGTTTTCTACTTTAAATAAAAAAGGTAGCTCTAGTCTCAATAAGAATATTGCAGCTGTCATTTTCTTTCCACATTAAGGGAATAATTTTTTCAACATTTTTTTTTTTAAATAAAACCTAGATATTCTAGAATTTATAAATTAAATTATCCTGTTTAGATTTGAAATTGACAATAGTTTATTATGATGACTTGGACTATTCCATGATAAAAATGCAGCTTCCCAATGTAAGTAGTGGAACAGATTAGAATTCTTATTTTCATTCATTTTTTGGTTTACTATTTTCAGGAGTTCCAGTCACATGCTTTGTGTTTCATTGTGACAAATAATCTGTCATTGATGGCCCAGAATGAACTCATCATCATTCAGCAGGAAAGAGGGGGCTACCTTCCTAGAGGACAAATCATCAGCATACGCTGTTGTCCAGATATTTATTACATTCTTGTGTTTTGTATGCAATATTATAGAAATAAATTTAATTTTCATTTTGTTTTGTTTTAAAACAGGATTACTTTTAATCAGAACACTTATTGCAAATAATATGTACATACAATAAACAAGTATACATTACATACAAACTTTGTTAATCTAAACATGTATATTGCTACATGTAAAATTTATGACATATTACGATCTAAGCGAAATACTGCAAATTTTATTTGACTCTTAAGAATTTGTTTTTGACTCTTCAGGGGTTTTCTTAAGTGGACGCCCGCTTGCCCGTGCTGGGTTAAAATCACCATAGGCAAGTGATTTTCCAAGGAGATAGCCCGTCGGGCAAGTTTATTTTCATAAATGAAATTTTTCGGTTTTTTTTTTTATATTTTATTTTCTACATTATATAGGGGGTGAGTTGCTCGCAAATTGTGTATGATACATCAGTGCTCCAGCTAGTCCGAAATGGCAGGGCGCCGCGCCCTGCCGCCTTTGATATACGCCAATACCGCGTTTTACACGGATAAAATACGCATAAAACGCGCGTTTTCCACACTTATTTGTACTGCCTTTGATCTCCGCCCTGCCCCTTTCAGACAGTGCCCTGCTTTGTCTTTGTTGGTAAAAGTTTCACCCCCATACTGTTTTCCCCAAGCCTAAACTCTCGGTATCCTTTGATTTTGCCGACAAACCTTAGCATGTGTGTGTGTAACACAGACGTAGTCACCCAATGTTCAAAATCGGTGTCAATCAACCGGCACAAGCCATGATTAACAGTCAGCTATTCTAGTAATAAGTATTTGGCACAAAAAAGTAAATTTTAATTGCATTTATTACAAGGTAAGTATTACTGTCTACTACATGGGGAAAAAATATAGTATGTTGTCATTATTCATCTAAAACGCGAATTCTGCCATCTTTTGAATTCCAAGTATGACAAAGTGGAAAAAATGCCCTAGTCCAGCCATCAGATTTATAACAAACATTCTAAAGCTTATTTTCTTCTCCAAAGCCTCAACTTATCTTAGGCAAATCAGTGTCAACAATTCAAAAGTCAGATTAGTCTTTTGCAGACAGACAAAAACTTTACAGACGAAAATTTCATTTTCCCAAAAATATCAACCAATGAAATGGCCCGATAAAATTATATTCAGAGAGGCGGATAATTGTCATAATAATTTCATTAATGTTTAATTTATCTGTCTCTAAAGATTAAATGTATCAATGTTTACTTCCTGTATGTTCGAAGAAATTCATTTAAAAAGCATGTACTGATAAATTTTGTTTACAGCCATCAAACAATTAAAAATTGTTTTAAAACATAAATGTTTGAAATAAGAAACTGTAAATACATATTTTACATCATTTTTTGAAGTAACTAGATGTGGGTGTTCCTCGGAACACTTGTGTCGCCTGCATTTAAGCATGTTTGATGAAAGAATTGACTAGAAAATCGATCTTTTGACAAATTATTGATAAAGCATAATCTATTTTGTGAGGTACAAAATAACACCAAATCACACACACACACACACATATATACAGTGATTCAGATTGGCGTAATAATAAAATAATAAATTGCCGATTTTTTTCCAAGAGGTAAGACAGATCTGCCGATAAAATTCTCATTTATGGGACAAAATGGCCGATCGTTTTTTCAGGAATTGTGACATCAACGTTGATTAAAAATTGTTGAGTACGAAAAATAAATACAACTTGACGTGCATTTGCGAGTCGGTTGATTTAAAGCACTTTCACGTCGATTAGTCTGGTTTCCAAACTGTACAATAGCAGAGTAACCTAGCAGTATAGAATGCAGGGAACCAGACTGAATCAAAATGGCGTCCAAGAAATGTAAACATGACGAAATTCAAAGACCTTTATTTGCAAATGGTGTTTCTCGCCCTGAAAAAGTTGCCAAAACGGATTTGATGCAATCGGAGGATGAGTCAGCCGATAATCCAAAATACCATCGCAAGTTTCCGACAGAATGACTGTCGAAGTTCAAATGGTTGAGATTTTAATAAGGGAGCGAGTCAAAACGTACCCAAAACAAAACATACCCACTTTTTTAGGTCAAAACGTACCCAAGTATTTTTTCTTATTATTTACTTTTTTTTTTTAATTTCACTATTGACAATTTCATACAATATTTTAGTCAGGTTATAATTTATGATTTTGTTTGAAAATCTGTTATTATTTTTACATGACCAACATTCTTTTTTTTAAAGTCCTTTGTTGATGTTTGCTTATTTATATCAGGTCCTAGATATATCAAAATATTAATATTAATATTCCTCAAAAAAATATAATTGATACTTTTAATTTTTTAATAAAATATTTTTGATTATGTATAAAACTAAATGTAAATTTTATTCAATTTAATACATGATTACCGGTACCTTTGATCTCTACAATTGTGTGTTTCAGCTTCTTTTCTTCATTAAATTATAAACACCTTTAAATTGATTCAGATTACACATTTTGATCAATTATTTTGTACAATTCTCTTTAAAAAATGAAATACATTAATAATGAACATTACATTAAAACATATTAATTGTACTTTAAAAACAAAATACAATCATAAACATAATTTAACTTGGGTACATTTTGACCAGCAGGTGAGACACTCACCCTTGCCAGGAACAGACTCGCCCCAGAACATCAAGATATGTTGTTGAGAATTAGAATTCATTCTGCATATTATGATATGATTATGAACAATGGATTTCCTTATGAGAGGGTATTTCAGGTGTGGAAATCTCTTGTTAACAGGAAGATGTTTGCCTAGATTTGAAAGTTCTTGAAATTGTTTCAGTAAATGCTTGAAGCCTTCTATTAGAGTTTTCGTGTTTTTTAATTTAGTGGCCTAAGGTTTTTTCTTGGTTTAGGACAAAATGGCCTATGAAAATATCAAGTTTTAGGACAGTTGTCTTAAAAAAATGATTGGCAATCTGAATCACTGATCTAGATTTGAAAGTTCTTGAAATTGTTTAATATTAAGATCTGAATCACTGATATATATATATATATATATATATATTTTTTTTTTTTTTTTGGGGGGGGGGGGGGGGGGGGGGAGGAATAAAATATTCAAACAGTGCAATATGTAATAATTTTCCCGAGCACTTTCGACTATACAGTCTTCATCAGAGGAGTGTCAGAATGACTATGAATTCAAAAACATTAACTGTAAGAAAAATTATGACGTCATTAAGCACTTATGACGTTAATTATATATATGTTGCAAGTTTGTAGTCATCATTATCATTATTGAGTTATCATTCTTGTGTACTGCACTCAGACCAATGAGATCTATCTACTATAAATGTTTAAGGAAACACTTCAAATACTTTACAAGTTATGCACCACACAAGAATTAAATCCAAAAAAATAAACAAAGGGAAATAACTCCAAAAATACAACAGTTATCATTCTTGCACAATGCACTCCATGAGATCTTTCCACCTGTGAGGTTTCAAAGTAATACCTCAAATACTTTTCGTGTTATGCTCCAGACAAAAATGAAGTCTGAGTATCAACAAAGGGCAATAACTCAAGGAAAAAGAGAAACAGAGTTATCATTCATGTGCACTGCACTCAGACCATTGAGATCTATGAAGTTTCAAGTCAACACCTCAAATATGTTTCGAGTTATGCCCCAGACACTGCATTTTTTTCCAAAAAAAAGACTGAGAATCAACAAAGTACAATAACTCAGGAGAAAAGAAAGTGAGAGTTAATCAGTTATCATTTATGTGAACTGCACTCCTCTTCAATGAGATCTATCTATCTATAAAGTTTTAAGTCAGCACCTCAAATACTTTTTGAGTTATGCCCTGGACAAAAATTAAGACTCAGAATCAACCAAGGGTAATAACTCAGAAAATACGAAAGTCAGAGTTATCATTCTTGTGCACTGCACTCCACCTCAATGTGATCTATCCATGTTTTAAGTTTCAAGGTGATACCTCAAATACTTTTCGAGTTATGCTCCTGACAAGAAAGTGTGACGCCGACGACACCGACGACACCGACGACGACGACGCCGACGACTTCGACGGACAAAGTGATCCCTATGTGTCTGCCATGCTATGCAGGCGACACAAAAATTGGCTTTAAACTTACAATATTTATGATCGTAAGATAAATTAAGTGAAGTGGGTGGGGTAATGCTCTGAGATAAGTTTGCATTATTAGGACTTTCTGTCCTTTCGGCAGAAAGTCCTATTGGGTTTGTACTGTTTTTTATTAGGACTTTCTGCCTAAAGCAGAAAGTCCTATTGGGTTTGTACTGTTTATTCTTCTTCTTCTTATTATTATTATTCTTTTTTTCTTCCTAACTAAACGCTTATTTTTCTATGTTGCAATACTCCTAGGACGATGAAATTTTTATGACTTATTAGCCACGTCAGGAAATTTTGATTTCTATGATTTTCATATGCCTATGACGTCATATGACGTCACATTTGAAATATGCTACAAAAGTTTGTACGCGGTCTACAGCCATTGTTTGTGAACCGATTTTCATCAAATTTTCACAGATTGTGTATATTAAGTTCTAGTTGTGCATCCCGGTGTCCGTTTTTCAAAATTCGAAAAGTCCATGGTTCTATAGCGAATCCAAAATTCGAACCAAGGTCGTAAATTTTTAAATGCTTATAAAATCTGTCCTATTTAAGAAAGAAAGTTGATATTTAGTCAGATATAGGTCTCTAGAAGTTTTAAAAATTTTGTGAAAATATTTGTCATATGACGTCACGTGACGTCATTATATGAAATGTATTTTAATATTAACAAGAATATTTCTATATGTTGAAATTGTCGAAAGGCAATGAAAATTTAAAGACACATGCTTCAAACGCTGAAATTTTGATTTCTATGATTTTCATATGCCTATGACGTCATATGACGTCACACTGGAAATATGCAACAAAGTTTGTACGCGGTCTACAGCCATTGTTTATGAACCGATTTTCATCAAATTTTCACAGAATGTGTATATTAAGTTCTAGTTGTGCATCCCGGTGTCCGTTTTTCAAAATTCGAAAAGTCCAAGGTTCTATAGCGATTCCAAGATTCGAACCAAGGTCGTAAATTTTCAAATTCTTATAAAATCGGTCCTATTTGAGATAGAAAGATGATATTGGGTCAGTATATAGGTTCTGGGAGTCTTAAACATTTTGTGAAAATAAATGTTATATGACGTCACGTGACGTCATTATATGATAATGAATTTCTAATTCTAACAAGATTATTTCTATATCTTGAAATTTATGAAGGGCAATGAAAAATTAATGCCGCATGCTTCAGATGCTGTAATTTCGATTTCAAAGATTTTCAGAAGCCTATGACGTCATATTACGTCACATTTGAAATTGACTACGAAAGTTTGTACACGGTCCAGAGCCATTATTAATGGGCCGATTTTCATCAAATTTTCACAGAATGTGTATATTAAGTTCTAGTTGTGCATCTCGTTGTCCGTTTTTCAAAATGCGAAAAGTCCATGGTTCTATAGCGATTCCAAGATTCGAACCAAGGTCGTAAATTTTTAAATGCTTATAAAATCGGTCCTTTTTGAGATAGAAAAGTGATATTTGGTCAGTATATAGGTCCTAAGAGTCTTAAACATTTTGTGAAAAATAATGTCATATGACGTCACGTGACGTCATTATATGATAATGTATTTCTAATATTAACAAAAGTATTTCTATATATTTAATTGTCGAAGGGCAATGAAATTTAATGACAAATGATTCAGACACTGAAATTTCGATTTCAATAATTTTCAGAAGCCTATGACGTCATATGACGTCACATTTGAAATTGACTACGAAAGTTTGTACCGGTCCAGAGCCATTATTAATGGGCCGATTTTCATCAATTTTCACAGAATGTGTATATTACGTTCTTATTGTGTATCCGGTGTCCGGTTTTTCAAAATTCGAAAAGTCCAAGCATCTATGGCGGATCCAAGATTCGAACCAAGGACGTCAATTTTTAATGCTTATAAAAACTGTCCTATTTGAGATAGAAAGTTGAAATTTTGTCAGTTAGTAGGTCTCTGGGAGTCTTAACAATTATGTGAAAATAAAGTCATATGACGTCACGTGACGTCATTTTTTATTTATTATTATTTCTTTCTTTTCCTAACAAAACGCTTATTTTAATATGTTGCAATAGTCCTAGGACGATGAAATTTTTATGGGTTATTTGTCACATGAGGAAATTTTGATTTCAATGATTGTCAGCACGCTATGACGTCACATAACGTCACAGCTAAAAAATAGTGAAAAATGGTGTTCGCGCTCTACAGCCGTCATTTATGGTCGGATTTTCTTAAAATTTTCACAAATGGTACTCTTAAAAACTAAGGTGTACATATCCTGTCAGCTAACCGAAATTCCGAAAGCCCGAAGTTCTGTGGCTAAATAAGATTCGAACATAGGACCGAAAATTTCATTTTAGCATTAAAGAGCTTCAGGGATGAAATAGAAAGTTGAAACTTACACAGTTTGCAGTTCTTCAGAATTTCTTAATATATTTTGAGTCGTGACGTATATGACGTCATGTGACGTCATAAGCATACATCTGAATTTTCATTAAAGGCAATGATTTCGACATGATCCCAGTTGTTAAAGAATAATGAAAATTTCAGAGTTATGACAGAAATGGATGCGCTTTTGAAAAAAAGCATCTTCAGCACCCTATGACGTCATGTGACGTCAGAGCTTTAAATAGTGAAAAATGGTGTTCACGCTCTACAGCCGCCATTTATGGTCGAAGTTTCTTCAAATTTTAACGATGGTATATCTTGAAACTAAGATGTGTATATCCTTTTCAGCTAACCGAAATTCCGAAAGACCGAAGTTCTGTGGTTAAATAAGATTCGAACATAGGACGAAAATTTCATTTTAGGATTAAAGAGCTTCAGGATGAAATAGAAAGTTGAAACTTACACAGCTTGTAGTTCTGCAGAATTTTTATATATTTTTGAGTCGTGACGTCTTTATGACGCATGTGACGTCATAAGCATACATCTTAATTTTAATTTGGGGCAATGATTTTGACATGATGCCAGTTGTTCAGAATAATGAAAATTTCAGAGTTATGACAGAAATAGATGCGCTTTTGAAAAAAAGCATCATCGCCCTATGACGTCATGTGACGTCAGAGCTAAAAATAGTGAAAAATGGTGTTCACGCTTTTACAGCCGCCATTTATGGTCGAATTTTCTTCAAATTTTCACAGATGGTATATCTTGAAACTAAGATATGTATATCCTTTAAGCTAACCGAAATTCGAAAGACCGAAGTTCTGTGGTGAAAAAAGATTCGAACATAGGACCGAAAATTTCTTTTAGGATTAAAGAGCTTCAGAATGAGATAGAAAGTTGAAACTTACACAGTTTGCAGTTCTGCAGAATTTCTACAAATATTTTGAGTCGTGACGTCATAAGCATACTTCTTAATTTTTATTTTAGGACAATGATTTCGACATGATGCAGTTGTTCAGAATAAGGAAAAATTTCAGAGTTATAACAGTAAAGTATACATTTTTGAGCAAAAACATTTTCAGCACCATATGACGTCATGTGACGTTAGAGCTAAAAATAGTGAAAAATGGTGTTCACGCTTACAGCCGCCATTTATGGTCGGTTTTTCTTAAAATTTCACAGTTTTTTACATCTTGAAACTAAGGTGTGCATATCTGTCAGCTAACCGAAATTCCGAAAGACCGAAGTTCTGTGGCTGAAATAAGATTCGAACATGGGACCGAAAATTTCATTTTAGGATTAAAGAGCTTCAGGATGAATAGAAAGTTGAAATTTACACAGTTTGCAGTCTGCATAATTTCTTAATATTTTTGAGTCGTGACGTCAAATGTCGTCATGTGACGTATAAGCATACTTCTTAATTTTCATATTAGGGCAATGATTTCGACATGATGTCAGTTGTTCAGAATAATGAAAATTTCAGTGTTATGACAGTAAAGTATGAGCTTTGAACAAAAGCATCTTCAGCACCCTATGACGCCCTGTGACGTCAGAGCTAAAAATATTGAAACATGGTGTTCGCGCTCTACAGCCCCCGTTTATGGTCGGATTTTCTTCAAATTTTTCACAGATGGTACACCTTGAAATAAGGTGTGAATATTTTGTCAGCTAACCTTAATTCCGAAAAACGAAGTATTGTGGCTGAAGCAGATTCGAACATAGGACCTTTAAATAGAAATCAAGTTTGCAGTCATGTCCTGACGTCATATAACATCATGTTACGTCACAGACTAATACTAAGTTCTTATCATTTGCACTAATTTCGGAATATAATGTCAATTGTTTAGCATGAACATGAAATACTACCAGAGGTGAATCTTACATGAAACTTTATTTCTGCTTTTTGCATTAACACAGCTTGCAGAAAGTCCTATCATTCGTTTTCACGAATGACATCTAGTTATTTTCTTATTATTCTTTTTTTCTTCCTCTTTTAAATTTTGTTAATTTCGAGGTGTTGTCATTGACTCAGAACAATGAAAATTTTTGGCATATATTTCAAACCATGTGCTTTCGGATGCAATGAATTTCATATTCATATGACGTCACATTACGTCAGATTTGACGTCAGGTGTGAAAAAGTTTGTTCGCAGTTTTACAGTATTATTTTCGGACGATTTTCATCAAAATTTCACAGAATGTGTATGTTAGGCTCTAGTTGTGCATCCTGTGTCCGTTTTTCAAAATTCGAAAAGTCCATGGTTCAATAGCGAATCCAAGAATCGAACCAAGGTCGTAAATTTTTAAGTGCTTATAAAATCTGTCCTATTTAAGATAGAAAGTTGATATTTAGTCAGTATATGGTCTCTAGAAGTTTTAAAACATTTTGTGAAAATAAATGTCATATGACGTCACGTGACGTCATTATATGATAATGTATTTCTATTATTAACAAGAAATTTTTTATATGTTGAAATTGTCGAAGGACAATGAAAATTTAATGACACATGCTTCAAACGCTGAAATTTTGATTTCTATGAATTTCTTATGCCTATGAGTCATATGACGTCACACTTGAAATATGCAACAAAAGTTTGTAGCGGTCTACAGCCATTGTTTATGAACCGATTTTCATAAATTTTACAGAATGTGTTATTTAAATTCTGTTGTGCATATCGGTGTCCGTTTTTTAAGATTCGAAACATGGTTTTGCGAATTAAATTAAAAGGGGTAAATTTTTTTAAAGCTTTAAAACGGCCCTTTTTAGATAGAAAAATGAAATTTTTGGCGATAAGGGTTTGGGGTTTAAAGATTTTTTGAAAAAAAAGTATATGATACGTGGTTTTATTGAAATGTATTTTAATATTAACATGAGTTTTTAATTTGAAAAATTTTTGAAATTGCAAGAAAATTTAAAGCAAAAGTCGACGCTGAAATTTGATTCAATGATTTTAGAAGCAGAGTCTTACTCACATTTGAAATTGTACGAAAATTTTAACCCGGGCCCCCAGCCCTTATTAATGGGCCGATTTCTCAAAATTTACGAAGTGTATATTCATTTTTTTTGTTACCCGGGTCTTTTTTAAAAAATTGAAAAACCAGTTAGGCGGTTCCCCAAAAGAACCGGGGGTCTTCTTAAATGTTAAAAATGTCCTATTTGAGTGAAAGTTGAAATTTTGTCAGTTGTAG
>CM037781.1:16971049-17021049 GCA_021229015.1 Solen grandis
GGCCCGGTGTCAGGATAATGTGACTGGTTGGCCCGGTGTCAGGATAATGTGACTGGTTGGCCCGGTGTCAGGATAATGTGATGTAATGGGTGTGGTATCATTCTACTTATCGACGGCGTGGTTTTTCAGTGTGGCAGTACTATATTTGTCTCAAGTAGACAAAAGTCCCTCAATGATGGAATTTCATTTCACCCATTAAACAAATAAAGATTTCTGTCGTCTGCTGCAGATGGCGGGAGATCATGACTGTGCGAGACCAGGACAGCTACACGCCCATGCGGAAGTTGATCAGCAAGGCACCGGAAGCAGCGCTGGTTAGTGACATTAATCTTCTCATATTGTATGTTGTTCCATGTTTTGTGAATATACAAATTAGAATATGATCATCGGTAAACAATTTTGATTTGATAATCAGATTATCACCTTATAAGTTGGCATTTCTGTTAGCATATTATATTCAATAAAAAGTTGAGCCTTTCAATCAAGTATGTTATTCTTAATGTTATAATTGTTCTCTGACAAAGTCATCCCTCACTCCCTGGATTTTACTTTGATTTCATGTTGATATTAGTTCTAAACCGTCCGACCTAAAGAAACAGAAATGTATTGCATTTACCAAAATAAACAAAATTGTATCATGTACGAGATGGTATATCTGCATGATATAATATATAGAGTCGACCATATACACACATTTAACAAAGTGGTCATGTGCCGATGTTCTGCAGGTGGTGATGGATAAATGTGTCAAGGAATCAGAACACAGGAAAGACGACATGCAATATTCAGTAAGTCAGTATTAAAAGAAATTAACTATTTCCATTATATACACCATGTTTGGAGTGTATGATTAAAATATTCCTTGTCACATTATACCAGGTTTGTAGTTTAAGTTTTAAGTATTCTTTGTCACATTGCACCACACATTTGCAGTTATAGTGAGTAAAGTATTCCGTATCACATTATACCATGTGTTTACAGTTTTAGAGAGGTAACTTTTCAAATGAGATTGTTGTATAACACGGCTTTAAAAGCAATTACCATTCAGTTAATGATGCTGATGATAAATCATAATAATGACGGTCTTCATCAGCGCCATTATTATTAGAATAAATTAAGCGCAATGATTGGACGACGTACCGCCGCCATTATTACTATCACTACCACTACTACTATGACCATGACGTTGATAAACCTTGTAATCCCAATGTTTCCCCAGTTGAAGTATGACTTCCAGTACATTGACCCAGGTCCGGATGATCCATGCTGCAAACAGAGGCGATACTTCGCTATAGAGGTCAGTATTGGCTCTGTCGCCTGCCAACTGTCATTCCAGAAATATAATTTATAGAAACGTTTAAAAACATATTTTGCTTATCGCCTCTAAGTGCGCACGTTTAATGGTGCTGCAACACTAATATCTGCCTCTTAGGCAATAGCAAACCAAAGGCTTCTAAATGTATAATCCGTAATGTAGACAATAAATAAACTACTCTTTCATACCTCTGGAAAAATAAGAGATTTTCTACTCGTTTTGACAAACGATGAGTCATTTTTTTTATTGATATAATGTAATTATTCGTCTGACATATATCTTGAATATATCCTTTTTAATTCGACCACTTCGAAACTCTTGTGTTGTCTTGTTACAGACGATGATAGAGAACAACCGAGAGGAATTACTGTCACACCCCCTCACTCACAGTCTTCTGATAATGAAGTGGTACACACACTGTTTGTTAAGTTTATACTTATTTAAAAGTTGTAAAGTGAACTTAGAAATGTACTTAGTGCCAGACCATTTATGTTTCAATTTCCTTCCATTGTTGAATGAAACTCGTAGGGCATGTGTATTCTTTGCGTAAAAAAGAAAGAAACAGATCTAAAAAAAATAATGCAAAAAAGTAAAAAAAATATGTAAAAAACCAAATTTGTATTGTTATTATTGTTATTAATGTATGCGTAAACTGTACCCTGATTCAACATTATATGGCGATATGGTTCAGGCGGAAATTCGGTCGGTTTGTGCTGTATCCGAACCTCTTCCTCTACACGACGTATGTGATAGCTTTGAACGTGTACATGGCTTACATACCAGCCATCACCTCCAACATTATTGATGACCTACGTCACTGTCCCATCTACGTGACGGAGGAACAGGCGCGGAATGAAACCTACATAGCATTGCTGAAGAAGGTAAGATTCCACGTGATTTAAATATAAATCATTGGGATTTTCAGTATCCTGACGAAAGAGAAGTCTGACAGTTATACCCTATTTCAAAAAGAAAAGTAGGGATAATAGAGGAATCAAACGCATTCTCCTCTCCCTTTTCGTTGCGTCCCATCCCGTTCTTATCCCTTAATATTGTGAGTCAATACGGTGTAGCGGGTATTCACCATCTTCAATGAAAAATCTAAGTTTATTTTTGAAATACACAGAAGAACGTGAAATATAAGCATTTTGTATCATGACTGTCTGTATTGATATGCCATTAATAATAATTAATGATTTATATTTTACGAGTTAAGGTTAAAAATTAAAAAACTCACTTAAGGTATTTCACCAACTTTTCTGACATATTCATGTACATTTTCTCATCACATCAAAGAGACATGTATACATGTAGTTGTTTGGAGCTCCACATTGCAGGGGCTTGAAGTTAAATAGGGCGAATCATGTCGTGTATTGGTAACAAGAAGACACTGTTTTGAGAGCAAACGTGGGAAATGGTCTTTAACACAATCATGACATGGTAAATGGACCAAGTTGTGTTAAAAATGGAAGAAATAAAAAACAACAAAAAAAAAACAACAAAAACCAAACAAACAAAAAAAACAAAACAAACTTATGATGAGCTTTATCTTATAATGATAACAAAATGGTATCGAGCTTGACAAATACCGGGATTTCATTCGCAGTGAATAAAAAGGAAAGTTTTCATTGGTCAGTTAAAATATAAACAAATCTCATTTTCCCGGGAAAAGGGATTTACAAATATTTTACAGGAAATATTTGCCATGACACTTGATATCAATCATAATGATGTATTTCCGCTGCAATTACAAAATTTAATTCAAATTTTTTGACCATCGAGAGTTGAACCTTTTATGTTGAAACCGGAAGTAGCCTAGCTGTCCCGGTAGTCAAGCTCATTTGGAACATGTAAGAGTAAAATTAACACGGGAACCGTTTAGATTGATCTATATATTAATTCATTTCAAACGTAAATCATCCACATTACTTAGCAAAATTTGCACGAAAATGCGTCACGATGTATTTATAATTTAGCCATTAATTGTGTCCTCCCTTCCTATTTTTAATTTTACCATTATATACCATTTGATTCTACCCATTCATCTTTGAGCCCGTGTGCCGCAACATTATCTCAACAACACTAAGATGGAAAGCATCTTCACATGACGTTACGTCTTGCAAACTGTGGTCCAATAAACATAATACATATAATAATTATGTTTTGTTCTGAAAAAAAAAATCCTGATGACAAAACCGAGACCCGGACAAACATCGATGAGTTGGCTAGTAAAACTACTATACAACCGTAATGATACATGAAAACTGACATCTGACTAAATCGAAGTTGCTTATTGTACCATATGACTACAAACATGATCTGTACTTACATTTGTACCTTTCCTGATAGTTTTTTCTTCTTTTGTAGTTATTATTTATATTTATGTTTTACTAAAACACATGTACTCTGTATTTTGGCATATTTGCAGACTAACCCTTTGTCTACGATGACGATAGAGAGCCCCTTGTTGTACACGCTTCAAATCATCCTGGAAATCTTTATCATTCTTCTGTTGGTGAAGGAGCTGTTTCTCCTGTGGGGCCAGGTGTGTAGAGATACATGAATCAGTACTTTATTTGGAATGACATACTGATAAAGTATCAGAATGTTGTAGTTGATGAAATAAAGGTTGATGCTATTGAAAACATTTTATTAGTGTGAAAAGTACCCATACTTCAAGTAGAATCTTCTACATTTTCAAGTAACACTGTGATGTAACGGAATAATGACAATAGTTAGTGGATTATGACATAATGACCTTTTGATTTGGCGGGTATGTAAACACGTATGCGTTATTTTTGATGTCCAGGGTAAAATCCTCGACCGTAAAGGGATTCCACTTCTTACAATCGACAAGGTTACTGATTATTTTTATATCATCATAACGCGTGTTGCAATTAAAACAGGATATTGTTTTAGCTCGTTTAATGAATATTTGCAGTTTAGTGCTGTAAAATTCTGAAATGTATGTTTATGGTATTGTGACAGTTCTACAAGGTTTGTCCACAGAAGGTAAGGCGCCTAGTCTACCATCAAAGCCTGTTCCAAGATTAAGAGTTGTTCCCCGTTATTAAATGCTATTTCCAAGATTAAGAGTTGTTCCCAGTTATTAAATGCTATTCCAAGATTAAGAGTTGTTCCCATTTATTAAATGCTAATTCCAAGATTAAGAGTTGTTCCCAGTTATTAAATGCTAATTCCAAGATTAAGAGTTGTTCCCCGTTATTAAATGCTAATTCCAAGATTAAGAGTTGTTCCCCGTTATTTAATGCTAATTGGGCCTCCCTCATCTTAAAATGAAATAAAATGATAAGAAATTAAAATAAAGTCTGGTGGTCAGTTGATGTTTGAAATTATTTGTGGTCGTATCCATATGTGTGAGTCGAATCAGCAGGAATGATAAGAAATGGCTTGAAAAAGAACTGTCAAAAAGTACCCATTTCCATTGGATACATAATGTTTTAATACCGTCTATAGAATCCTGTAAAGGCAAGATTTCATAGGTCAAATCGCCATATTTCATTGCAAATCAAGGTCAGGTTTAGTGGCGTAGCTGGGATAATACACAGAAATAATTAAAGGAATAATGCTTCATCTTGGATGAGGTATTTGGTACATGTACACGTGTGTAGATATCGTCAAATGTTTCATACTCAGTCTTCTCTCTTCTACTGAATGTTATCTGCCTAACTGTGTTTAACACCTTCATTAAAGATAGAATATATGCATTTCTTCTCAAATATTAAAAAAAGAAATGTTTTATTATAAATACGTGTATTTTTACGACAATGATAATAATGGTACTGAATGTATAAAAAATACCGTGTTCAACAAAGTATCGTTTTACATGTAATTTTAAACATGTTTATCCTACCCTCCACACACAAACAAAACAACGGGCTAACATTTTTCTATATAGACTATGTCTATTCTACGACAGATGTAGCGTTAAGCATCAACTGGAACAGTAGTAATTTGGAACTATTTTATTGATTTTTCCGCATCAAATAGATCTTGTAGGCGAACATATTTCAATGACGATAAAATCATATTTGGAAACTATACCTATTAGATTAACCAAGGACATATTACATGTCAGAGGTGCTTAAACTGCTGCACTTAATGTTTACGATACACAATTTTGCTTCATTGTTTTTTTTCCCGCATACGCACCGTTGCAGTTATCGGTCGTTGTGTGCCGTGACAACTTCTATGATAAATGATAAATAAATCATGTAAAGAAGATTGCTGTGCATTTTATTCATGTAAGATATGTAAAAAATGTCCCACGACTAGACAGGAGCTCGTCATGCAAGCATATCTATCTGTGGTGTAATGAATGTATGAGCAAACAGGTGTTCTAATAGCTTGCCCGCTAGAGGGCATTGACTTTGGATACCCGGTACTGATATTCACACGGACAGTTGTAATATGTTGCGTTGTAAATTTATTGTGGGATTTAATTCCATTACGAAACAATGTTGCGTATATAAACTATTATAGATTATTATGGTTCTTTGTGTGATGTTTGTGTTTAAAAATTATGAAAATTGCACAGTTTGAGAGAATTAATGGTAAATTACGAAAATGAATATATCACAAAAAGTAACATTTCTGGTGGGTTCTACTTATTGCTCAAATCTTTGGAACACGACTAGTCTTTCAGTCACGTTACATGAACTCGGTATTTTTAACTACACAGCTCCTGTTATTGATATTTGAGAAGTAAGTCAATTTTCGTGTGGCGTTTATACGAACGTTCCGAGTAAACGCTGTTGTCTGTTGCACGATTACAGTGGGGAGGTACTCCGAAGTCATTCGTACCTCATCGAGTAACGGTGGCTAATATTGCCTCAATACGCTCATTCACGAATAACGGCAAACCCAGCTTTAACCTTTACAGTTTTGTTTGCCCCATATTATTTGAGAAGAAGTGTTAAAATTGTGATCCGATTTCATTTTAATTCGTTTGTCATTTCTGTAGAATGTTTTAAAATTATGTCATGCGGTTGCAATGAAAGTTTCTATTAATATATCCTTTCTGTATTATTTCCAATGCTGCAACATTTATCTCCTCTTTTGGAATTAAAACCAAACATAAAACATTTTCGTCACGTTATCCTTTGTTATTTCAGTTTATTATATAGAGTATTGTACAGTATACTATTAATCTAATATGTTAATTGCAGTCTACTCTAATTAATGATAAACTTATCTAAATAAGACAACCACACAAAGTTTCAGTTCCTCGTGTTTTTGGGTATTGCGTATTACTTTAATAAAGGAAAGCATGATGCATGTCAAATATTAAAACAAAGGGAAACTGTTTTAAAGTCAGAGAAACGCCTGAAACTATCTATTATCTACCTGACTCCAGTGGGGATCGAACTAACAACCACCCGCTCCACAGTCTAGTGCATAGACCTGTCGGCCCCCCCGAGGCCGGTTTATTTATGTTAAACCCATGCCCATATTCTGAGGTTGGACATTGGCAAATGATACAATTTTTATATCTATTCAGACGAATCCAAAACAGTAAATATCATTCCCACAATTTTTAATGTTATAAATATAACTCTAATCTCTTTTGTTGCACGGTGTTTACGGTTTTTAATCAGTAGAGATTAAAAAAGAAAAAACATTAATACTATTCTTTAATGCACCTATGTTGCGCGCCAAATGTAACCATATGGGAAAAACATGCAGCCAGACCGGGGATCGAAACCGGAAGCTCTCGCTTACAGGGCGAGTGCTCCACCGACTGATCTACCGGACCGCTTACACAAGTCTGTTACCGATAAGGGTTACTTATAGGCCGTTACATAGAGAAGATACCTTAACCATCTTCATTAATGACAACACCAGTGGAGAAATGTATGAAAGTATAGATTAATTTGTAAGTAAGTAAAAAGAAAGATAAACGGTATTCTAATGACATGCGTATTTCATTTTTAAAAGCCAACATCAATCTGTTCCAGAGGTGGCGTTACTTCTCCAGCCCCTACATGTACTGTAACTGGATGATGATCTCCTCCACCCTGGTCTTCATCAACCCGCCCACCCTCTACCCGTGTGAGGCCAACTTGCGAGCCGCCTGGGTGTCTTCACTGTGCGCCTGGACTCTTCTCATGAGCTACCTGCAGAAGTGAGTTCTCATCAGTCACGTTTGCTACTTTTCTGCAAACTCCACGCAGTAGTTACCTCCCCTTACAGTTTTTTTTTCTTGCTAGGGAGATCACTGTGTGGAGTTTGACTTTTCTGGTATGTTCGTTTGAGTGTGTTGGCTGTGACCAGCCCACTGTCAACTCAGTAAGTGGCCGGAAAAGGACACCCATAAGTCAATTTTGACACATAGCTGTTAGTTACCAGCATTCAGTGTTCAGTTAGTAGGAGTCGAAATGTGTAGAAAGAACGTAAATAGTAAATGACATAGAACATTAGAGAACATTTTCATTTCACCACTACCGGTATCCGAGCGGTTATAGCGTACGCCTCGGAATCCGGAGGTCCTTGGTAAAGAAGGTACAACATTAGAAAGTCCCCCACGTAAGAAAATTCCACATAAGAAAAATCAACATCAGAAAATCCGACATAAAGTTCCACATAAGAAAATCCCAGGGCAGGTTGGCACAGGGTCAGATATTATGGTAGTGTGCCACCTATCTACGGTGTGAAATCGCAGCGAGGCAACACTGTATCTTTAACATGTAGACAAACGTCCGTAAATACATATACTATCAGTAGGACGTTGAATCCAAACGAGTTAACAATCATATTTCCTTGTGTTTAGAGGTTGACCAAATTTATAATTTCCGTGATTGCTTGCTTGAACGAATTAGTTAAAATGATATTGCATATAAACATTTACTAGTTTTAGATAAGTTATTTCAAATTCATGCAAGAAAACAGTATCGCCTAAATAAATGTTTTACAACTTCATATCTTTGCATTTATCAATATGGTCAGTTTTCAAAGACACGTACGCCCATGTACTTTTAAATCAATTCGAGTTTATATAAGTATAAGACGCTGCATGTGTTTACAGGTATCAAGGAATAATTATGCCGAAAAGGTCAATATTTGACTCATTAGTGTTACAGTTGTTGCTTGCTTTTCTAATTCACCGAACTGTCCATGTGATTATCAATGTTGTTCCGTTTACTTGTTAACGCCAAGATTGAGTACTTCTTTTTATGCCCCCACAAAGTGGGGTGCATATAGCGTTGCACTTGTCCGTCCGTCCGTCAGTCCGTCAGTCCACCAGTCCGTCAGTCCGTCAGTCCATCAGTCCGTCAGTCCGTCAGTCCGTCCGTACGTCCCGAAATCTTGTGAACGCAACTCCTCTTAAACCGGATGGCAGATTTTGCTTAAACTTCCAGGGATGAACAACCTTAATGTGTAGATGGTAGTAAAGAAAGGAATTTTCGCGGCGACCAAATTTAACAGAATTATGGCCCTTTGTTGATTTGTTCACTATATACCATATAGAAATTTTGTGAACGCAACTCCTCTTCAACCGGATGGCAGATTTTGCTTAAACTTCCAGGGATGAACAACCTTAATGTGTAGATGGTAGTAAAGAAAGGAATTTTCGCGGCGACCAAATTTAACAGAATTATGGCCCTTTGTTGATTTGTTCACTATATACCATATAGAAATTTTGTGAACGCAACTCCTCTTCAACCGGATGGCAGATTTTGCTTAAACGTCCAGGGATGAACAACCTTAATGTGTAGATGGAAGTAAAGGAAGGAATTTTCGCGGCGACCAAATTTAACAGAAATATGGCCCTTTGTTGATTTTTTCACTATATACCATATAGAAATTTTGTGAACGCAACTCCTCTTCAACCGGATGGCAGATTTTGCTTAAACTTCCAGGGATGAACAACCTTAATGTGTAGATGGAAGTAAAGGAAGTTAGGTAACTTTTTTATCATTAATACATAATTGAGGAAATTTCAACTGAAACGCTATAATAAGAACAGAATTTTGTAGACATTTTGTGAAGCTGCTCTTGTTTACGAGCACATCTGCACAGTGGGGGCATCCGTGTCCTTTGGACACAGTTCTAGTTTCACCAGTAATACTTAGCGCAGAGTAATACTTAATACGTCATTTCCATTATGAACAAATACAAATATTTATCTTTTTATAACAAATACAAATGTAGTTTGTTGTTAAGATATTTATTTAAATCAACTAAGTAATGTACTTGAATTTTTCGCAAAACTGGAATAGTAGTATGCAATACATCAAAATTCAATAATAATAATAATAATAATAATAATAATAATAATAATAATAATAATAATAAATCTTAGCGCTAATTGAGTATCGCTGGTAGTTTATTATCAGTTTTGGCTTAGCTTACTGTGAAATTGTAGATAAAATATATATACATTTTACTTTTTGCAGACTCGATGTTGTTGGGATATATTTTGTTATGTTTGCCGAAGTTATACGCAGTATTATGAAGGTGAGGGGAAATAAGCTGTGAAAATAATAATAACTATAATAATAATAATAAATATTGTAAAACGTGATCATACATTTGATATTTCTGGACTATATATAATTAACGTCATTTAATTATAAGTATATCTTATTCGATATTGTTTTGAAACCCAGTCCAGTAACGATAATGGTTTAAACTTTTTTATTCACTAATGCAATATATTTAATGGAAAACAAGTTAATATAAACTTATATAATTCCTTTCTATAAAAGGAAAGTTTGTTGTAAGTATGGAAGGTCAGTGTAATAAGTTTTCATGTTTGAAAAAGTTTCTGATTGCATGTGTTGGCACAATCCTTTTTTGGACAGGTCATGCTGGTGTTGACGCTATTCATCATGGCGTTTTCTCAAGCATTTGCATGTGTCATGGCACAAGTGGTAAGTACTGATAGTTAACTGGGAAAATAACAATTACAGTATCTTTCAGTAAAATGTAGTAGATCTAAGATATGTAACATATTTTCTGGTTTTTATTTTGATTACATTTGTACGAGTAAATAAAAATTTGATAGAGTAATACAAAACAAAATTGCAATTTGTCAAAAATTAAAAATTTATTATACTGCAACGTAAAATTCTCTCTTCTGATTGGTACATAACGTCATGTACACTGGGTATAATTATGTTTTTTAAGGCAGAATGAAATGAACTTACAATTCCATATTAGTTTTCTTGACAGGGTACTTGACTATTTATTCCCGACTGAGGAAAGTCATGTCACCCGAGCCGCAAGGCGAGTATACCCTGTCAAGAAACTGTATAAATAATAATGTAACGCACCACGTCAGTGTGTTTATGATATACTTCTCAGCCTGGGTTTAGAGAGGGGGACTTCTTCCCCTTGACGATATTGTCCATGACTCTTGGCGAGATCAACTTTGTGGACACGTTTGTGAACACCAACAACTATCCCTTTACCGTGGACACGTACATCATCGTGACCATTTTCATGCTCGTCATGCCGATAGCCGTCATCAACCTTCTGGTGGGTATCATCAAACCTCTCTCCACACTGATGTACAGTGTTATATCATTAAGTATTAACAAACTATTATTGACTTTACTATTTGAACTTACCGTCGCTTCGACAGTATTTCAGTCATATAGCGACGTCCAGCTAATTACAGGTGGAGGAAGACCCCGAATGCACAGAGGCATCCAGGTAGAACCACCGACAAACCGCAAGCCGGCTGGAAGGCTTCCTCATGACCATGCCGGGATTCGAACCCACACGGTGAAGGGCTGAGTGAGTGTTAAAGTCAGCGATTTTACCCTCTCGGCCACGGAGGCCAACAAACTATTTTTGAATAATCCAAGGAAGAAAAACCTACGTTCGAATGAATGCCATGCCCCCACCCGGGAATGGGGTGGGGTTTAGACCTTTGGGGTCAAGGTCATTTGAAGGTCAAGGTCAGATGGCTTGTAGAGCTCATCAAGGTGTATGCATCTGTGAAGTTCGGAGGCTGTAGGTGGAAGGACTTCTGTGTTATGGTCAAGGTTAAAGTTTTGTGACAAACAGACAGGCCAAAAACAATATGCCTCGATATATCTGTCAGGGTGCATATGAAGCAAACCGAGGGTGGGTGGGGGGGAGATTTGAAATACAAACATAAACGTTATTAAAAGGGTCATGGTGACCATTGAACGCACATCTGTTAACCAAATTAATTAAGGTCGCTTGATTGAAAGGCTATCGTATCTAAGCACTTAGGGTTATGAATTTGTTTAAAATTTCATGTGTGTTTGAAATAAACGCGGGACTGACATAAAATCAGTTTAGGTCATCGGCTTCACGTCAGTGCAATTTAATGTGCCTAATTAATTGCACACTTGTTTTATTCATTTGCTGTTTTGAAACATACCTTTGATATTTGTTCATTTTATAATTGCATCAAACTCCAAGCTTTCGATAGAAAGCACCTTCATGATTCTAACATTGAAACTGGATAAAAGTAATAAATTTATCATTCAAACAATATTGCGAGTCCCTATGGACGTTCTGTTGACGAACTACGTAATTTTGTAACTTAATAAAAACATAATTTACGCTCTTAGGCATCGTCAAATCGATGCATTCATTACAAAAGTAGAACAAAGTTTCGTGCTTGAATGCATTTGCATTAGAGAAATTAAAGTCTATGAGGCAATGTACACATTTCAATCGAAATAAGAAATTTTTTTGGTCTGAAGGCTAACTATGGGTTAAATGATTTATTTCCCAATTCGCTACTCTCAACCGTAAATATATTTACCCCTAACCACTCTCGCACCCACACGTGGAAAGTAAATGTTGTTTTACCTTTGTCATAGAAGCAGACCTACATATATAAAAGTACTGATAACACATTAGGCATGAATAAATATTGCACAACTATGTGGGAATTACTTTCGCCAGAAATGATGGTGCTCTGTGACAGTTTTGTTGATTATTTTACCAGTCCATTGAACTTTAAGGAAGCTAAAATCGAATACACATTCATTTGATACACCACAGAGTTTCTTACTACATGTAGTTGTTATTTCGCTTGGTTTGAAATCGAAAGTATTTGCTATGAAACCTGCTTTGAATTTTAAATATATATGACAAATGGACAACTTACCATCTTACAAAAAAAAAAAAAAAAAAAAAAAAATGACCGTAGCCAAGAGCGTCCGTCTTGGGAGCGACATGTAGCTGTTCCAGTCGAGGAAAAGGCCACCATGGAGGCCGTGTTTTTTTTTTCATGCTCAACATATGTAGATATATAGAGAAGGAAACATTTATAGGAGCTAGTGTAGAAGTCAGGTCAAGATATGTAGATATATAGAGAAGGAAACATTTATAGGATCCAGTGTAGAAGTCAGGTCAAGATATGTAGATATATAGAGAAGGAAACATTTATAGGATCGAGTGTAGAAGTCAGGTCAAGATATGTAGATATATAGAGAAGGAAACATTTATAGGATCCAGTGTAGAAGTCAGGTCAAGATATGTAGATATATAGAGAAGGAAACATTTATAGGATCCAGTGTAGAAGTCAGGTCAAGATATGTAGATATATAGAGAAGGAAACATTTATAGGAGCTAGTGTAGAAGTCAGGTCAAGATAATGATTAACAGACCATAATATCAAACATGAACATAGCTGAACGAGCGCCCCCGTCTTTAATCAAGCACTGTCTAGATATACTCGTATTGCGTCAGACCTATAGTATTCTAATAATACATAATTATGGATACAGTGGAATAAATATCATGAAACTGACGAATTCGTTCATGAGCCGTCTTTTCCCAGTTATACGAAACATGTATAAAGTATTAATCAGCCATATTGCGTGTTTCACGTTTTCTAATTCAAGCGCCTAGAAACACAGGTTGATATCCAGCGCTTATTATACATCATATATAGACTAAGGAAGGTTGTGCCGGGAGGTCATCCTCGTACGCTATGAACTTTGTTATATTTTCCTTAACGCTTTTGGTACACGTATTAATCAGCACAATTTTGTAAAATGTAAAGAAATAAAAGAAATCCGTTGTTAAAGCTTACAACTCGCTGCATTACTTTCTTTCCCTTTCTGTATTTCATTTTGTTTTCAGCATGTGTATATCTTTTTATCTTAACAAAGAATGTGTGTAGGCAAATGCCCACTGTGCCTAAAGGAAGCTAAGGCAGTAACATTTTTCTAGAAATTATTGTAAAGAGACGTAAGGTGATTATTAATTTTGTGAAAACTTAAAAAATATTTTCTGCTTATTTTCAGAGGAAAAGAATTATGAAATTTTCGATAAAGATAAAACATTAGAAATCTAGCAGAACCCCTGGGAGTCACATTTTTTAAGGATCAGATTTTTAGCAATTATCAGATTATGGGAGCTAAAATGTGACTATTTGTGTCAAATGAGAGTTTTATAGATGAAGTTCTTTGGTTGCCATGGCAACCAGGGTTCTGCATGTATTAAGTTTGAGTATTTTTTGTTGAGGCACATGACGATGTCGATTATCAAGATATGAGTTACATAACAATGGTTTGTTGTTCATGTGCATAAAAACATATTGCTTAAGCATTTCATGTGCATGAGAACATATTGCTTAAGCATAATGACTCCAAACATGTGAGTAAATGCACCACAAAGTACATGTTATTTTTTAACATTTCTGAACATAATACCTTTTAAATGAAAAGACACATAACCAAGTAAAGTGTTCATTCTACAATTTCCCTTTTTGTGCCCACAGATTGGTGTAGCAGTGGGAGATATTGACAAGATTCAGAAGCAGGCCTATATCAAACGTCTGGGGCTGCAGGTCGGTACTTACTACATCTCAAAATACGTTTATGGTGGTGTTCACTTTTGGTTGCAGCTAGATAGTCCATTCATAACCACTTCTGAAACTCTCGTTTTAAAGTCAATCCATTTAAAATCCCAACTTTTTTATTTGTCAAATACAGAGAACCACTTTACAGCTGTATATTGGCTCAAAAAACTTATACAACCCAACAGTGTTTCTATGACAACAATGAGCAAATGAAATGTTTGACAGTATGGGATTTATAGGTTGAACTCTGTTATTTTGAAGTGCAGCCTGTTTGGTCATACAATATTTTAGCTCAGATTCTACGGTCTGCATGGTTAAGAAAATCATTATTTTAAGTTCAATAAATTGATAGTTATTAACCCTTTCCCTCATAGAGGATACCATGAAAAGACCTATGCGAACAGCATAAAACCAGATCAGCCTGCGTGTGTGCTCCTCAGTGGTCTGGTAATGAGGATTTTACAATTAAATTTGGTAAGGTTTGAGTTTGGCCTTCTGGAGATCAGGCTTTATGTGGTACCTACTGAGTGCGTCAAAATGAGTCTATATGAGAGAAAGGGTTAAGTCATAAATAACATAAATATCTGTGTGTGCAGGCTGACCAGGTGAACATGAGTGAGAACAGACTACCGCAGTATCTGCAGAAAAAGCTGTACCAGAGGTTCTTCACCATCAAGCCAAATGAGGAGAAAAATACAAGATGGGCAAAGGTATCTGTCATATTCAATTAATGGCTTGTCTTGATTATTGTCTCATTAGCAATGTAATTTTTTATTTTCAATATTAATGGTTAAAAAAAGGTAAGGTGGGAATTAAATAAAACAATGCACAGGAACAGTGTGTAAAAATACATAAGATATACTGGTATCTAATTCCATTTTGTTAACCCTTTAAAATAAATCCATCGATCAATTAGTGTCCACAACAGAGAAAATCAAATGTTGCTTCTTCTTACCAAGAAAATAGATAAACAGAGGTTTAGAGTACCTAGAGTAATCAGTGCATGACTTATCAGTTATAAATTTACTTGTTTACAATAAGTATGTGCATTCTATATTTAAAAGAATCAAACAATGTGAATATTTTCTAAATGTCATCTATGATTTTTCTCCTATCCCCTAAAACTTCTCTGTTTCAGTTTAAATCACAAGTGTTCGGTATAGCAACTTCTGTTGAGTTCATTGCTCAGTCAGAGAAAGACTTCACTGTAGAAACCTTACAGGATTTGCAGAGGAACGTGCAGAAAAACAAGAAACAGTAAGTTGTTCAAACCCTTAATGGCTCATCTAATATATAGCTATATCTTTTAATTGTAGACATATTTATCAGTGATACACTGGAATAGACAGATACACGAACATATTATTATGGTTTTTTTTTTTTGGTTTTTTTTTTTTTGCAAATGGATTATTTATGAAATTGTAATTTTAATTGCATTAAGAAAACAAGTGAAGTAGTATCATTGAACAAGAAGGCTTAGGTTTCTGTTCCAGATATGTTAATGTTTCTTTTAAAAACAGTCATATATCATTTTTAAGTCCAGGGTTTCCTATATGGTCATTCACCACAAAACAAGAACATTTTACTTGGTTACCTTCAGCAGTAACTGGATTCATATTTCAGAGAATTCTAAAGTTTCTATTTAGATTTTATAAGATATTTGCCAAGCATTAGTTTCAGAGGAGAATAATTCTGAAATTGACAACATGGAGTTTATAGGGGAACAAGCTCATTTTTCAAGGGACCAACTAAGTTTTAGCATTTAAGAGGGCTGTAAGTAGACCATTTTCCTAAATTTAAATCAAATTCTAACCATTGATTTCACTGAAGATCACTTGTGACAGACACAGGATCATCAGAATAGCTAAAGCTGTGCATATTGTGCTATGGTGAGTTAATAAGTGGATTAGGAATAAGATGTTGCTGTATTGGGGTTTACCGTCACTGCGATAGTATTTCAATCATATAGCGACGTCCAGCTAATTACAGGTGGAGGAAGACCCCGAGTACACACTGGTACCTGGGTAGAACCACCGACCTACCGCAAGCCAGCTGGAAGGCTTCCTCACATGAAAAATCCGAAGTCCCTATTGGGATTTGAACCCACAGCGGTGAGGGGCTGAGAGATTTGTAGTCCACATCTGTAACCGCTCGGCAACTGCGGCCCTGATTAGGAATAAGAAATAACCTGCACAACCAGTATAGAATCAGATCAGCCAGCAAGTAACTCGCAGGCTGATCTGGTTCTATATTATTTGCTGCTCATCAGAACCTTCAAGAGGATGCCACATCCTAAAATAAGTACAGAATGAGAATGCCTTTCAGTTTAGTCTGGTTTACCATGGTGTAATTTGCAATAACTAAGAAATAAGTTTGTAACTTGACTTGACTTGACTATTTGAGTTTACCGTCGCTTCGACAGTATTTCAGTCATATAGCGACGTCCAGCTAAGTACGGGTGGAGGAAAACCCTGAATACACAGAGGCATCTGGGTAGAACACTGACCTACCGCAAGCCAGCTGGAAGGCTTCCTCACATGAAAATCTGAAAGACCCTGCTGGGATTCGAACCCACGCAGTGAGGTGCTGAGTGAGAGTTTAAGTCAGCGACTTTACCCTCTCAGCCACAGAGGCCCCCAAACTATCATTGAATAATTCAAGAAAGAAAAACCTACGTTCAAATAAATGATACTTTAGGTAAGGCAAAAGTCTGAATAAAGATCAGATACTATACAAGATGAACTTACAATAATGTCATGAACTTTTTGTAAATCATTTGTTATTATGATTACATATATTCCAACACAACAACATGTTAGTTCCACTGAAGGGTGATATCTGGCGATGTGTGTTTCAGACTGATGCTGATCACAGGTAGCTTGAAACTACAGCAGGAGCAGTTGAGACAGCTGTGTGATCACTTCCACGTGGAGGTGAAGACAGACCTAGAAAACATCTCCATTATCAGTGACCGGACGGACTTCCAGAGCAAGTTTGACTTTTGATCCAGCTCAGCTTAGAAAGGAGTTCAATACCTCTTCAGCTAATTGTTGACTGACCAGTGTCTGAAGTCTTGACCACTCTGATTCAGTGTTCTACTTGTCAGACAACTAAAATAATAGATCAGACTGTAAACAATTCAAAATCTGATTAATTTTTACAGATATTTTCTCAAATCCATTTGCTTGTTATTCCATCTGGTTTTATACTGGTTGTTTAGGTGACTTCATACAGCTCTTGATAATGACTGAATTTTAGAGGAGAGGAAAAGAAACAATGTAAGGCAATCAACTTTTGAAAATATAAGGGTTGTTAGAGCTTGAATCAAAACCTTATCTATAAAAATATGTGTAAATGTATACACCTTTGCAGGTGAACAGGTTGACTCTTTATTGTATAAGCATGATTTACACAATGTATGATCTGGGCCAAGACCATATACATTGTATAATATGAAAAGAAAAACTTTATAATTTTCAATAAAAATGAAACCATTTGTAAAACATTATTTTATTCATTATCTCCATTTCAGATGCATTTCATGGAATTTGAAGCAATCACTATTTTGAATGAGTTTTCTATATTCTATCAACATGTTGAAAAATGTTTCAAATGATTCTTTACATCAATTAGAGATTTTATGTTTATCAATAATTATATTAACATTCACAGTACATTATTATTTTATGAGAGACGTAAAAAAAAGTATGATTGCATTAACTTGATGAGTCAATTAAAATTTAATAAATTTACCATTAAACTATGCTCAGTTAGAATTATACATAAATACATCGACATTTTTCTGACACATATGGATGCATGTTTAACACAATCTTTTTTATACTTCTTCTATTAATGAAGTAACATACCAATAGAACTTCTTAGTGTAAACCTTCCATCCTTCTTACATGCAGATTTATTAATCTTGTCACACAGGATGGACAGACTCTATTTTGTCTGGGAATCACAAGCCAAGGCTATAAACACTAAGTAGGAAAGTCATTATCACATGATGATCCAGAAGGATCACTTTTAACCTCAGACTGCCAGGATAAGACTGGGCAGCCAAACAGGAAGCCGCAGATATTGCAGGGAGCCAGCTCTCGTTCACATGGTAATGGTAGGGCTGCCCATGTGATTTGTCAAGTGAAGCTGGGAGCCTATTCACAATTACTTTGTGTATAGTAAGGCTGACCACATGGTTTGTCAAATGATGCAGAAAGCCAGCTCTCTATCACGAGGTATATTGCAGAATGACCAAGTGTGTGTACATAGGCTCCCCTCAGTCTTCGTGAAGCTCTGCTGTGTTTCCAGGACAGTTGCTTGCCAAATCCTCCTTGTCTGCAACACAGTTATCAAATACATGAATAAAGAAAATTAATCATGTATTTCAGTTAGTTTCCTTAAAAAAACAAAACAAAAAAAAACTCAATAATTTCCTGATATGTGGAGCCTATTTTAAACACATAGTTTCCACCTTGAGCAGTATACATGTTTGATATGGTCTTGGAGAGAAAACAAAAGCACAGGATTGTGTTGGTTATAAGATACAGCTTGACATTAAATGAATACAGAAATTATCAAATTTTGAATCAACATAAAACTTGGCAGGGCTCAAACTGTTTCATAAACTACCGTAATCACTCTTAAGTTTTGGGACACCCTTAAATTTTGAGAAAATAATTATTTTTTGTGCCTCTAAATTTTGGGACACTTTCAATTTTATAATTTTTACTGACTCAAGTTTTGGGAGAAAATTTTATTCTATAATTACCACTTACCCAATGCTTTTTCCTCTATACAATTATGCAAATTTCGTATGGCCTTTTAGAAGCCAGTGCATGAAGTTAACATTGTTGTGATATTTTCTTAAATCAGGTGAAGTATTATTTGTAAATCTAATTAATAAACCAGACAGATACTCCAATTGTTTCGCATCATTTCCAACCCCTCTTTGCTCTTCCCCCACCTATGACTCATTATTTGTTGCATGCGAAAACAACATCACGCCTCAGGGAACCGAATGGGGGCAGGTGGGAGGTGTGTGTAATGTATATTTGCGTACATGTGTCATTTAGTGGCAATCAAGGACAATAAGCAGATGATAACAAATGACGCAATGATCCAATAAACAGCAGATGAATAAGGGTTCTGAGACTATATGTGCTTGTTTTTGACACGTCTCAATAATGTTGAATATATAAAGGACGTTAGAATAGCGACTCTTGTTTGATTTATAAGTCAAGGAAAATACATTATTCTAACTGGCCGGAAGAAAGCATGAATATAAAACTTTATGTGTCAAACATTGTAATCGATGTTAAATAAATAAAATTTAAACTTTTTAACACAAATAAATCTTTTTTTATTTTTAAAGAATTGTATATATATATGAATTAATAGTATGTGTATGATGGTTATTAAAGGACATAGAAAATTGACATGTCACTTGACCTTAAAAAAAAAATCAGCGTGTACCTTAGTTTTGGGACACTTTTTGAAAAATATTTTTTTTATGACTCTAAGTTTTGGGACAAAATATATATATTTTTTTCTGTTTCAAAACTTAGAGTGATTATGGTAAATTATTAAATTATTTCAGGGATACTTTTAAATATCAATCAAGAGCATTACTGATGCAAAATTCACCAGTCCTGTCTGTATGACACTTTCAAGAACAAAGTTCATCCATGACAGAGGCTGTAATATTGCTCAAACTATCCAAAATATTGTGCTAATAAACAATGTAATTATGCATAGTAACAACATATCATAATTCATGCAAAATTCCAAAACTGGGCACTGTCAACTTTGTAAGTATTATCAAAGGCAATAACTCTCCAGATATTGAGGGCCACAACTCTTGAGTTACTGTAACTCTGGCTACCTGTAGTTATCCAACCTGAATAAAATTATGTATCATTTAGCAATGTAACCAAGTCTAATGATGATTGATCTACATTTACAATTTAAGTTAGACACTGTCAATTTTGTCCTAATCAGTTTCTGAGATCACCCTTGTCAAGCTGTTGTGCAAAATAAGAAGTTTGCTGATGACTGGTGATTTACTTAAGTTGGAGAATGGACACTGTTAATTTTGTCAAATTTAATCAATTTAATGACAATAACTGATACTGGAATTTGGCCAAATATTGTGCCAATTAACACTGTTATCATTTTAAATGATACCGTAATTGGTTAAAAAAATAAAACTAGAAAGCTTATGTTAATTTTGTCATTAAAAGTGCCATTGCCCAGTTGTAGCAGATTCAAAGTTAAGGCCCCTTTGGAGCAAGGCTCTTTCATACCTTCCAGACTCAAAGTACTGGTCCAGCCCAGGATTAGGGTTAGTCTTGTTTTCTAAACAACATAAAAAGAAATATTTTATCTTTGTCATATTTGTATCAAGGGCCACAACTCTGGAGTTACGGTGACTTTCTGGCAGTTTAACCAACTTGGTTGAGATTATTGTGGCCATGTTAAGGAATGATTGCTCTATGTATTCCAAAAGTTAGAGCATGCCCACCATTCTGCCTACCCAATGCAGTTAATTCAATATTGCCCGTTGTATTTTGATATTTGTATAAAAAGAAAAGTAAAAAAAAAAAAAATCTTTTGAATCAGCTTACATGTACAAAAATTCCTAGTTAAAGACTGTTTTTTTATTGAAGATAATCAAATCAGTAATAGTCACTCATAACTATACCTATCTGATATTACAAATAGTATCGGTATGGAAAGCCCATGTTGCTGGAACTGATGAATGCTATCTTTTGTGGCTTATGAAAGATGTGAATCATCTTAATGGTTTAAGAGAGAAACAAAACTGTTAATCGTAAAACATTTCTTTTTCTAGAATGGAAAGGTCATACACATTTCAATGCAATTTCAAAATGTCAAAGAAACACAGCCAATCCTGTATGAAGAACACTGATATACCTTACCTTCATACTTTGTTCCACACCACACACAGTATTTATGTTTGGTTCTCAGGTACAGTGTTAAAACTTCCAATTTCTCATCTACCTGAAAGCAGGAATTTATAAGTGTTATTGTAAGTAACAGCAACTGTCTTGGGAACACTCATTTTGTTAACCTAAATTGAAATAATAACCCAATAAATAACTAACACTGCCATTATACACCAAGTAAAACCATTAAGAAACACAATGTGACAGACAGATATTCTAAGTCTGATCAGGTTTTGCAGTGTTTATGTTTGTTTGTTTGTTGGGTTTAAAGTCCAACAGTATTTCAGTCATTTGGAGATGATGTCTACTTGAGACAGATATAGTGCTGCCACACTGCAGTATCACTCCATAGACAAGTGGTATGCTACCACACCCAGTCACATTATCCTGCAACGGGTTATCCAGTCCTGCAACTACCCTTAAATGCTGAGCGCCAAGCAAGGGAGCTATAACAGTACCATTTTTTACAACTTTGGTATGTCGCAGCCAGGGATCGAACCCCCAACCTCCTGCTCCTGAGGCAGACGCTCTAATCACTTGGCCATTTGCAGTGTTTGCTGTTCACCACAATGGCATTGTTCGGCAATGCTACATAAGTATAAAGGATGATCACCTTGTTTATCCTAGGATAGTCTGGTTTTATACTGGTTGTAAAAGGTATTTCATTATCAGCTTTCTTAGGATAAAAGTGTGAAATGAATGAACATGTGCAAATAAAGGATGTTTTGTCTCAAAGATCAATCTCAATATGTCGGATCAACCAGTATACCAGTAACTAATATTCTCAACATAGACAAAATGTATACTGACAGTTTGTGATAGGAACACTATTTCTTTGTAATAAGAACTAGGAAAAAGGAAAACAGAATTAAACCTGATTAGCTATAGTCCTGTGCATACTGATCTAATATGGTAAAAAAAATCCATTATTGCTTTGATTCAATGAAATATATGTTCAAATCATCACAGTTATCACTGCTGAAAAAGACTTACACTAAATGCTGCAACAGGCTTCTCCTTGGCCCCCTCATTCTTAGCTTCATCGCCGTCTTCCTCTTCAGAGTCCTGCACATAGCCTGTGTAACCCTCCTCTAGAGGGTCCAGGGGCTCATCTGAGACCCCTCCTTCCTCATCATCTGGTTTTGGGAGCAGAGCCTCAGGCCAGAAGAACACTTCATGTGGACAGGTTAAACCCTGCATGATGAATGAAGATAATCAAATTCCTAAAGAGAAAGCTGCCTATAAGACAGCACGCTTGACTATTTTAGGTGCTGCAGTTAAAAATATTGTACTCTTTCCTACAAATGGAGATGATGCCAGGTCATAAATAAGTACTCCAATTTTCAAAGCAATACCTAAAAGGGTTCTGTGAAAAAGTGAAGTGGTATGAAAAGCTTAACCAAAAGAAACTGAACCATTACAGTGACACTCGGGTGAGAAGAATAGCTCCCTTTATTCTGCAAATAGTCTAGTTAAAAACTTAAAAGCATTTCAGCAATGCTCGAATGAGTTGTGCAGCTCACCTTAGTTTTCAAATAACTGAGCTAAATGTGACTTTAATTTGTAATTAAGCTGCTCAGCTTTAAAAAATAAAATCTTAATGGCTTTGATTCTCTACTGAAAAATAGTACACTGTGTCTAAACAAGAGGGCCATGATGGCCCTGGATCGCTCACCTGAGTATACGGTTACCCAAGGAACATCAATCTGTATTAAAACAGTTTGAAATCTGGCCAGTAGTTTTGAAGGAGATGATCCCTGTAAAGTTTTATCAAATACTGTCCAGCAGTTTCAGAGCAGATGTCATTTAAAGATTTCACTATATACATATAAGGCAAATAAGCCCCACCCCTGGCAGCCATGTTTTTTTATGGATCAGAATAATTTCAGCAACTTTTGTGAAGCTTCACCAAAAGATCATCCCTGCCAAATTAAATCAAATTCTGTCCAGTGATTTCAGATGGGATGTTGTTTTCACGGCCATAATTTTCACAATCTTGGTAAGTGTCTATAAGATGATACTGCACACCAAATATCTAAACTCCAGGCCTCAGGGGTTTTGACAAGATGAATTTTGAAGGTTTTCCTACATTACTCTATGTAAAATAAGTGACCCCTGAGGCAGGCCTAATTTTGACCCCAGGGCCATAATTTTAACAATCTTGGTAATGGTCCATAAGATGATGCTACACGCCAAATATCTAAGCTCCAGGCCTTTTTTACAAGAAGATTTTTAAGGTTTTCTTATAATAACTCTGTGTAAAATATGTGACCCCTAGGACGGGGCCAATTTTGACCCCAGGGTCATAATTTGACCAATCTTGGTAGAGAGTCATAAGATCATGCTACATACCAAAAATCAAAAGGCTAGGCCTTCTGGTTTCGGAGAAGAAGACTTTTAAAATGTTCATTTTTAAAATCTATGTTTAGCTCCTGTGACCTAGATTTTTGACCAATCAAAATAATTTTTAAAAACTTTGGTAAAGGGCCCCATAATGAACATTCCTGTGAAGTTTTATAAAAATCCAGTGAGTAGTTTAGAAGGAGATGTTGTTAAAAGAAATTGTTGATGACCGACGCACGAACGACGGACAAAATGCAATCACAAAAGCTCACCGTGTGCTCAGGTGAACTATAAAGGTTACGGTACTCATAGTTACTTACTATTTGAGAATCCAACTGTTCACATACTTTTTGGGACTTATAAAGATCCCTTTCAACATTTCTGTTTACAAATTTCTCATTTTGATTTTTCATGAATGTTTCTTTCATTTTCACATCCATTTTCTGTTTCTTGGCAGCCATGTTTTTCAGTGTATTCAAGCGATGCTCCTGTTTTCTCTTCTGGTCTGTCTCTCGCCCCAGACCGCCTCTACCAAGTTTGACTTCAACCGGAACAGGCTCGGTTCTTCCTTCACCTTGACAACAAAACAAACTGACATTCAAATTCAATCACCACTATTCAATTCCAATTTCTACCTTCCCAATCCCATAACAGACTTCAGGGATAAATTACTTCAAATCTTTAATCTAAGTATTTACTGTCATATATCTGACATATTAATGTTCTCTAAATCTTCACAAAAACATTTTGTTAAAGCCTAGTATAGGGATATTACAATGTAATCATACAGATACAGATTTTTGTATACTGGATATTCCATCCTCTCTACATGATATGATGATTTCAATGGGTCAATTAATTAATTTTTGTTTGAATGAAATATTTATCCTCATTTTCACAAATATGACTGACATTCTACTGGACATTCTACTGGACCAATGATCTTGTCAACATCTTTGTTTTGTTGACCAATACCACTTTTACTGCATAACTGGACTGTCTTCACTGCAGCTGTTTATCTCAGAGACTAATCCCTTTGTTACCAAATATTTACTGTTTACCCATAAATAACATCATTTTTCACCATGTTTTGCCACTGAAAAACTAGAACATACTGAAACCTTAAGAAACAAACAATATAAATCATGATTACCGCTATCCTGCTATTTACTCAATGTCTTGATACTTGGCATGCCCCACCGCTATCCTGCTATTTACTCAATGTCATGATACTTGGCATGCCCCACCGCTATCCTGCTATTTACTCATTGTCATGATACTTGGCATGCCCCAAGTTTTCAAGGGCTTGGTTCAGAACTATGGTACCAACATATAATGAAGAAACAGTTACAGTAGTTCTGCTCTAAGCCATGGTTTCCTCTCACGCGTTTAGGGTTTTAAATAATAATGAAATAAAAATCCACATCTTTAGAGCAACAGTCTTCAGTATTTTAGTAAATAAATCATCCCATAAACAATGCAGTTATTATCATTTGAAAATGGTTGCAATTAATTGGTATTACTGTCAGTGTTTAATCATATACATGTATCCAGAATAGTTCCAAATACCAGTATGAGTGTAAAATAACCATAACAATTCCCAGGGCAGACCAAGTATTAAGAGAGTCATTCCTGTAACTGGAAGGTCATGGGTAGCATTATCAACTGCAACATTCCAAATTTGTTTTTTACGGTGTATCTGATACACTCAAATACAACAAAAAATACCAACAGCTGACAACACCGTTATCAGCACTCTTAACCCTTTCCCTCATATAGACTCATTTTGACGCACTCAATAGTATCACATAAAGCCTGATCTGCAGAAAACCACAGTTAAACCTTACCAAATTTAATTATAAAGTCTTCATTTCCAGACCACTGAGGAGCAGCGAACAGCATAAAACCTGATCAGCCTGCGAGTTACTCGCAGGCTGATCTGGTTTTATGCTGTTCGCATAGGTCTTTTCATGGTTTCCTCTATGAGGGAAAGGGTTAATCATGTTTACAAAAATCCACAATTACTGAAATAATGTCACGGGACATTAAAATCAAGTAAACAAACAACAAATATAATGTTTGGAGCAAAACTATGATAACTTGCCTTTCTTGCCAATGGCCATGCCAGGCTTGTATCCCATTTTCTGTAACATGGCGAAACCCTTGTTGTGACTGGAGATGGCGGCTCCTAGACCCTCTGTCCGCTTCTCTTGCTCTAGAACTGATCTTGGTTTCTGTTTATTCTTCTCATTGGCCACTTTCTCCTTCTTCTGCTGCTGATGGACTCTGGCTACATGTTTTGGGACCAACCCTGGCCTTGTGTCAGATCTAAACACAAACAATGTGAGTAGAAAGATATTGTGAAAATTATTCAATAGTATTGAGTTTTTAAATCATGATGGTTTTAAATTCAAACATGTCATGTTTGAGTTACATGCAAACAAGATACATATGTACATATTGCATGTTTCTAATTATGAGACAAGTAAGCTAAAAACATTACATAAGACAGTCTCTAAATATTTTCATGTTTAAGACAGTTATCTATTCTCCGCCTTATATCCTGTAAAATACTGTGCAAGAATGCACATGCTTTTTGCATTTTATAATTGCTTCAGTCAGTTATCAGTTATAACTTATATGTATGTATTTGTTATATACAGGTTCCTATGATACTGCATTGTTCAAATAAAAATCTTAAGTAACATAATTAAAAATTTTTTTTTTTTTTTCAAAAAGTTTTATGTATTTATCATAAGTCATATTTTAGTTCCATTACCAATACCATAACTTATTGTATCTATAAGTTCAGTAATGGTTGAACAGCATTTAATATCCACAAATAACTTTTCAAATACATGCATATAAGTTACAGAAATAAAATTAAATCTTATTTGTCCTGTTTTGTTAGTCCTTTAAATATTCCATCCCTTTGTGATATTAGCTTTTGCTTTGCCACATAAAGAAAATATCACAAAGCGGACAATATGCCCGAGTCTTACAATCAGAATGATAAATTGTGTGAGACTGAGAGTAAAGACCAGATAATGCAAGTTTGTAACAAATATAAATTTCATAAATATTACGTTCATAATGGGTACGAAAATATGAGGTGCTAAACCACAAAACTTTCAAGCAAAATTCAACCTTTTTCAATATTGATTGTGAATGAACAGTGGTTTATGATTTTAATTTGGTGGAAATGTTAAAATAAAAACCAACAGTCTTACATCTTTTGCAGAAACGCATCAGACATGTAGTCCTCATCATCTGACATTTCAGCTTATTTTTGGGATAGACTACTAAGCGATTACCTCCCTTACAGACAACACATGGATTTGTGTCCCTTGTTTATTTGGAAGTCTATTTTCCGGAGCACTGGACAGTCACAGTCACAACTTGTATGCATACACACACAAAATTAATAAACCGCAATTTCGAATTTGATGAGCGCAATGTTACATAATTAAATCAAATTATTCTAAAAATGTAATAAAATAATAATAATAAAAAATGTTGAACATATAAAAATAAAAACGGTGGGTAGTTATACCGCGGTATTCAGCATTCATAAATGAATGATGAACGGACCCCCCCCCCCCCCCCCAAAAAAAAAACAAACAACAAACCACAACAACAACAACAAAAAAAAACAACAACAACAACAAAAAACAACAGGATACATACATTTTGCAATGATCTTCAAATATCCACAACATTCCTTTGATAAGATATATAATATGTAAAAGGCAAAGCCTCAAAGCGACCGCAGGTTTATATTCTGTCTTGACTTGGAATGGATTTATTATTGCCTCTAGAGTCAGCCCCTTGTCTTTAGTTTTCGTTAGTGAACTCATAATGTCTGTCACGAGTATGGTGGACATAAAGAGACAATATCTGTAAACAACATTAATATGATTTACTATGGAGTTCTGTGTTCTCCATAACAGCACAAATTTGGTGTGTAAAAATTAAGACGATCCAAATGAGTATAAGGAACATTATACTCACGGTGGACATTTTATCACAGGGTGCCTGCTGAGCCTTGTAACTGGCCGTATGATTGTTATTTCTTATGAGCTTTGAACCCCTTCTTACAGAGAGTTCTACAATTTTGTGGGTAATAAACCTCTACAGGGAATAACTGGGCATGCTGTACATGGTGTGAATTTTACTTTCAGATAACAACAACTAAATGTTGTTGTTGTATTGGGGTTTACCGTCGCTGCGATAGTATTTCAATCATATAGCGACGTCCAGCTAATTACAGGTGGAGGAAGACCCCGAGTACACAGAGGTACCCGGGTAGAACCATCGACCTACCGCAAGCCAGCTGGAAGGATTCCTCACTTGAAAAATCCGAAGTCCCTACCGGGATTCGAACCCACAGCGGTGAGGGGCTGAGAGATTTACAACTAAATGACTTCCGTACATAGGATTGTTAAGAAGTGTATTGATAATCAAATATGCACTATTTGAAGAACTGTGGTTTGTTCAGTGAACCTAAAAGACACAAGCGTGAGCGGTTGCACCCATGTTTTGTCGCAGTGTATAGATGTAAGCAGGGTAACAAATTGCCATTGTTAATGATCGCCTTCACTGAAAACAGTCTATAGAGAGTCACATTACTTGCTGGTGTTTTTGTACTTAGCATGTTTGTGTTTGTACATTCGTATGTGTTGTAACATATTGATTATTAGTACGTTTAAATGTGTAAACGTTACTAATGAATAGTCCTGGATGTATTGTTTGCATTTAAGGAATTCAAAAAGTTGTGTATCACTGGTACACATGTACCGAGAGTATATTGCATTGTATCCGGTGTGTTACATAATTATATGCATTGTACTGTAATGTTCTATGTGTAAGTGCTTTAATTTATATTGAATTTGATGTAATCTTTTTCTTTCTTTTTTTGTGATTGTGTATCTTTGTGAAATCTTCAATGTATGGAGGAAATAAAGATATATATATATATAGCAGAGAGTTATCGGTAGATTTAACGGGTGGTTTGAAAGAAAACAAATAGGCATTAGTGAAAAAGGTTTTGAATTGGTACTTCTTTTACATGTTTTTTTATATACAATGTATATATCTATATATTTCCCTAATATTTTAGAAAAAAAGAAAATAACAGTTTGGATACAAAATTCAATTAATTTTTCGAACTGTTGGTGTTTTCCCTATCAAAACGTCACGCTAAAGGTTAAGTATCACTAAATATCGCGTTAATGTACGTAGCTCGATAATAAAAATATGATGAGACTAAATACTTAGGATACTTTACACCTTTATGTTTATAGAATATCCCCTTTTTACTCATAATGCTCACAAATATCAGTTAATTCATGGTCTTATTATATTCTTATATTAACCCTTTCCCTCATAGACGATACCATGAAAAGACCTATGCGAACAGCATAAAACCAGATCAGGTTTTATGCTGTTCGCTGCTCCTCAGTGGTCTGGTAATGAGGATTTTACAATTAAATTTGGTAAGGATTGAGTTTGGCTTTCAGATTTTTTGGCTTCAGATCAGGCTTTATGTGGTACCTATTGAGTGAGTCAAAATGAGTCTATATGAGGAAAAGAGTTAACGAGATCCTGATAAGTTATAGGGGTGGCTAGACAAAACTAGTGACTTTCTCCCCCCGACAAAAAATGTATTTTGCAGAACATAAATTAATGAATTCAATTTATCCTCACACTTTATCAAATGGATATATGAACACACCAACCTGGATAGAATAAGCCTTTTCAATATAGTACTTGACTTGCTAACAATTGTGTTTTCTGTAAATTACAAAATATGCGATTTCATTTAAAAAGACTAGTTAATAAAAAGAAATGTGTTTTGTATCAAGGGATAGAGGCATAAACATAATCAAACAGAATAACAGAATAACAACTTCTATAGTCGATTGAATATTTACAATTCAATTCAATTTAATAGTTTATTTGGCATAAACATACACAGTGTATCGCCATACAATACATGGCGTCACAATCACAGTATGTATATATAAGAGAAAAGTATGTAATACATAGTAGTACAATTAACATATTTCAAATTCTGCATAGTTTAAATTTAAGGAACAATTACAAAAAGTTTAAACAATTTTAAATCTTTCAAAAGCAAGGTGTACAAATTTGGCTTATCTTTTAATAACACCTGTTTGGTTTGTTTTCATTAGTAATTTAAACTTAGTAATAGTTGGCCAGGAACAAAAATATTTAGGTAATAACTTAGGTCATTATAGAATGGGCAAATTAAAACAAAATGATAATCATTTTCTACAACATTCATATTACAACAATTACATTTTCTGTGTTCTCTCTCAATATTTTTGTATCGCCCTCTTCGATTGCCAAACTATGAGAAGAACATCTTAATTTAGCTAAAGATTTACAATGTGAAGGATTATAAATTTTTAATATGTATGGTTCAATTTTAAAAGAATTTTTAAAACAACAACAATATGTATCTAATTTACCACTATTTTCAACAGAATAAAACCAGCCTTGTATGTACTGATCATGTATCCTCTGAATGATAATATTAAGATATTCTTTACAAAAATATTACATATAAAAAGATGTGATAACCCAAGATTATCAAATAATTCTTTAATATTTTGAGACCATTTAAGAATAAAATTACCATTATCATCAGTCATACTGTATAACTTAAACATTAAAGAATTAGGAGTATTAATTATTTTATACCAATATTTCACTAAGCGAATTTTACGCATAATAATAAGAGGAAACCGTCCTAACTCACCATAAACAGCAACATTGGATGTTTTTTGCCTTACGCACAATAACTTCTTAAGAAATTTCAGATGTATACGTTCAATGTCAGGGCTTTATGGAAACCCCAGACTTCACACCCATAACATAAAATTGGCAAAACCATACTGTCAAAGAGCTTAATTTTTTCCTTTATACTTATTGCAATACAATCAAATAAAGAATTTAAAGAATATTATGCTTTCAATGCACTCTCTGATAATTTTTTTTGAGACATATAAAAACAAGAATAAGATCTTAATGTAACACCAAGATATGTATATATTTCCACAATTTTGAATGTTTCATTATTATATTTAATATTACAATTTGAATAAAACAATTTCTCAAAATACACATGAATAAATTAATACCATCAATATCTATGACATCTGATGAACGTAAAGTATTATTCTGACTTAAATGAAGATATATGACATTAATAAACAACAGAAAAAGAAGAGGTGACAATGTTTCTCCCTGTTTCACACCAGAATAGCTATCAAAAAAGTTAGAACAAATGCCATTTGCACGTACACAAGTTTTTACTGTGGAATACATTGACTGGATTATCTTTATAACTTTAGACGAACAACTATACCTTATCAGTTTAACAAATATACCATTTCTATAAACAAGGTCAAAAGCTTTTTTAAAATCAACAAAGCAACAATACATTTTTTCTTTTCATAATTTACAACTTTATCAATGAGACTACTTAAAACAAAAATACCATCAACTGTACTCCGATTTTTCCTAAAGCCATATTGAAAATCATTCAATATATTATAGTCTTCTGTCCATTGTAATAATCTTTTATTAATTATACTAGAGAAAAATTTAGAAAATATACTAGTCAAAGTTATGCCTCTATAATTATTTACCTCACTTAAATTTCCTTTCTTGGGAACAGGAACAATAATGCCCTTTGTCCTACTGTCAGGATAAATACCCATTGAAATATATGGTTAAACAATTCACATAACAGAGGTGACAATATATCAACACAGTCAATAAATAACTCCGGTATTAGGTTATCATACCCAGCACTTTTACCCCTCTTTAAAGATAATACGGCTGAATTAACTTCATCAACAACAATTTCTCGATCCAAAATATCTAAAGACTCTGTAAATGTATACTCATTCAATTAATTTTCAACGGTATCATTTTTAAAATGGTTAACATTTGAAAGTAGTTCACTAAAATGATCATAAAATTCATCAATAGATATATCAGATTTTTTATTGTTTCTACCTTTATCTTTTTAATTTCATTCCAAAACTTATTCGGATTAGACTTAGCCATATTATGCAAATCTTGCCTTTGTTATAATTAAATAATGTCTTGGCCCTTCGAATAATAGTTCTGTAATTCCGACGCTTACTTTTAAGTACATTCAAATCATCATTAGATCTGGTGCTACGATACTTTTTACAGGATTCTCGAAAATCTCTTTTTACTTTCTCACAATCACCATTAAACCATTTATTTCTCACTTTTCTAAATGTTTTCTTGTTACAGTTTTCGGAATTCTCAGTAAAAATAGCAAATACTTGGCATGCTTGTTCATATAGGTGTCGTATAATGGCCGTATTCAAGACAAGTAGCCTTCTTGGTCTTTATACACTTTATTTAGCATGACAGGTCATGGCCCACTCAGACTGAGCGCTGCCATGTAGCGTACTTAGACCATGGTCGGATCTCGAGGCTCTAACAAGATCTCCTCCTAGGTATCTAACCAGATCTGCCTTCAAGACCCTTGACCGGTCAGCTTATATATTGGCTGGTTACCAGCCAGCCAGACAGTAAACATGTGTATTACATAATGTCAAATAATAATGTCAAATATTTGTGTTAACGTCAGTCACAACTGAGACAGACGTTGCATAACTAATGCAACGGTCCTCTCTAATTGTATCTCTAATAGGTTAGTAACAATGAAAATGTAACAATAGCGTCTAGCTAGAGTCCAGTTACATCACATAGGGTATTTGAAAATATATGTATATCAATAGATAATGTAAGTTTTTTTTAAATTTTATTAACAATTGTATTTAAACAGTCTAGTTTACTAGACACTTTTTCGTTAAAAATACCAACTTTGGATTTATCATACATTAACTTATGTGTATCTCTGTTAACTTCATTATCTAGCTTTTCATTAAAATTCAATAATAAATTAACCTTAATTGGGGCATGTGAGGAACACGCCTGCAAATCATGAACGATAAAATTATTAATAAAGGGAAACAATTCACCAGTACACAGAAAATAATCTATCAAACTATTACCCTATGTACACATATACGTATAACAGAATGCGTGTTATCCCAACATAAATGACCAATCGTTACCACCCCCCCCCCCAAAAAAAAATAAAAAAAAAAAATATATATATATATATATATATATATATATATGAGGGAAGTGTGTGCTGGCAATAACATGACCTAAAATTCATTTTAATACTTTAACGAAGCACATGTATGTAAATAACCTACATACAAAATAACCATAGGGTTATTTCAGGGTTGAACTGTTTATGAGTGGAATTTTGTCCGCTTTGCAATTTCTTCTGCATAAAAAGTTTGACACTTTGTAGCTTTCAGCATATTTTTTGGAGAATATGACCAACCCATTTCCTCCTAGTGAAGCTTGAGTTCAATTAATTAACACTACTTGAAATAGTTTATAACGATTAGCAAACTATCCTGCAAGTTAACAATGGTTCTGAAAATTTGCTGTTAAAAAATGTGGAAAATATGTTTCAATATATTTATTAATCATTTATGAATGCGCGAATATATAAAAAAATCATGGCCGTGACAGAGCTCAAACATCTTGAGCAAATGAAGCCTTTGATGAAGTCATTTTCATTTATGCATCTTGATATTTTTTGCATGCGGATATGATATGAAGCGAATGTTCTGTCTATATCACGAATGTTCTGTCTATATCACGAATGTACATGCATGCACTTGCTTATCATCAAGAATCAAAACCAAAGACCTATCAGACATTCTGAAAAGTGCCTGTCTGTCTGACCTGACTGATTTCTATTTCGGTCCCGTGAATTTCAATACAGTCTGTCCAATTGCCTAGTAGAGTTTCTAGCAACAATATTTACTATATACACATATGACTGACATAAGTGTTGAAAATCTATTTAATTAAATCAGGAATCTATAAAGATATGGCAAAAAAAGTGTTAATAACTTAATGAAATAAATGATAAACAATAATGAAATCTTGTTGTTTGAGTTCGGTCCTGTGAAGTTAATTTCCGTCCTGTGAATCTTGCAAAATTACAGGACCAAATGTCGTGTGATCCGAAAACACTTTTCGGAATGTCTGACATATTATTTTTTTTATAGTTCTTTGATTAAAAGATTGTGTTTGAACTGATACGATTTTAAAGAACATTTATTTTCATAATATAATTTTTAGATCTACTGAATTTCTGACTTGACATACATTTCGTAACGTACTATTATAAAATCATTTTTCACAACATTTCATATCCTACGTATCATATTCGATTTTACTCCAGTTACATATTCACATAACACGCTCTGAGAATGGCATATGTTTTAGAATATTCATTTGGTGGCAAATGATGTTCTATTTTATAGCTGCTCTGAAATTTTTCGACTGATACATTTAATTTGATTCTTGTTAGATAGAAAAGAATACCTTCTTTTTTTAACAAATAGAAGAAGAGCAACAATTGTAAACTAAAACACAACAACAACAAAGCTTGAAATCGTTAATAGGGTTAAAGTCACATACTATAATAAAATCTATCTGAAGTGACAGTGAAAACACCTTTAATTAAATTACTGGCCCGACAAAGAAATATTTTTTTTGCGGGAACATTGTATTGATAAAACACGTGTTCGTCAATTAACAAACAGTTTGATTTTGCAATAGCTTTTGTAAGATAGAACTTAGTAGAGCACAAAAGGCATGACCCTTTTTAAACAAAGGAAAAAGACGTATTACCGAAAAAAGTCTCCATCCTACCTCTCGCAAAACACACATACAGAGAGAGAGAGAGAGAACATTTTTATAAAACGACAAGGAATAGAGTATTATATTTGACATAGTTACTCCACCTTTAAATTACTTTAAAATGACATCATATTTTACATCTGACCCCTTGGGTGTGCCAAAAGGTATTTGGCTCAGGCAGGGACATTGTGTTTTTCGAGCCCATATTTTTTACTTTAAATTTACAACTATTTTCTTTGTATTTTTGTGCGTTTTTAATTAAAAGCACAGACGACGGTCAAAATGTACACTCGGCCGAACCTTAGAAACAAAACATTTTCTCTATTAGCTTAAAAATTTACAGCTTACCACACTGTGTAACTGTTTACAAACCCATTCGCGTTGTACTTGTGATTTGAATTTATTATAAATACATGTATACATGTACATGTATATTGTAGGCAATGAATTGTGTAAAAGTAAACAGCTATCGTGTGACTATACAAAATGTTAAACACAAATGATTGCTGAATATTAGTCAAATTACTGAAATTTCTCTATTACAAAACATGTCATGTTGAATAACTATACACGAACTTTGTATATCGCATTGATTTCATTTTTGTTTTGAAGGCAATTTCGGAAACGTCATCAAAGTGAAAGCAAAGATAAGAAGTGACATGTAAAGGGATGTAAAGGAACAGCTTTTAGGCTTACATTGCATTGACAAGCAGGTCGAATAAAACAACAGACACGCTATTGATCTTTGCTGTAAATGGCAAAAATGGGAACACAAGAGCACATCATTATCAGAGTCGCCAGATTGTCAAGTTCATGACAGCAAATTGCAGAACAATTAGCTAACTATGAATGGTCTTATCTAGCAGGACTCTGCCATGTGTCAATGACACTAGGGCATGTCGATAGATCACAGTTAGGGAAGTCCGTATTTTGGACATCTACAATCACAACCAGATTTGAAATATCTACATGGACTTTTCATTGGTATTGGTTCGACAATCCCCGGCAAAATCCGGTAGAAATACGAAGACATCGCCAAGGCGATCCGAAGAAAAAAAATGAACGTTGAAATCGTTGCAAAACAGGACCAGGTTACCTTAGACACTTCTTTTTAAGCTTTAGTGCATTTGAATATCAATTTGGGCATGAAATCACAACGAGAAAAGACTAGAATATATCAACAAAATATTTATTCAAACAACAATATACTAGTTTTCTTCCAAGCACTCTGCAGAGTTATAATAGATAAATGAAATTATTCCCAATATTATATATATACTACTGCATGTATTTTCAGTGCTTCAAATGTCTTTTCAAATGCGTATTTTAAAATTACTAGTTACAATAAAAGAAACCTCACTGACCTCTCCGTAACTATGTTTCAAAACTGATCAGTAATATGACCCCATGAAGAAATGTGTATGAATGAACGTTTTTATGACTGAATGGTATAAGTATAAATGATGACTTCGAATAATTACAAATAAATCAATGTACTTATTTACAAATTTAAACAATATTTTGATACACAGATATGTAATTTTTCTGAATTAGATTATGGAATGATTACAAGCAGTACCCTGACTAGATGTACATGTATCTACATCTGCAGCATCATAGTAAATATATTCTGATTCATGTACTTGAAGGTTAATACGAGAAAACATAATGCAAATAAAAAAAATCATTTCTAAACTGTTAATTTGTTTGATGCACTAGTATCTGCAATACCTGGACATTGTCAATTTTGAAACGTATTCAGCCCCTATATTATTAGAAAGAGTTTTCAGTAGTGTACCGACTATAGTACCTACATTCTGAGCACGACACACAACAATTGTCCGTGGCATAAAACCACAAAAGAACTAATTCCTCTAAGATGTTGCATAACTATCACTTGACCATGCGAGGAATATAGTTTGTTTTGATGCAAAGGTGGCTCGTATGTGACTTTGGATAGTAAATATGCAGGTTTCAACCATTCAATGGTGTTACAATACCCATGTAGAAAGCTTGAAGTCCGATACAAATCCCTGAACAATCATATCAAGATGTCGACCTCAGATACCTTCTGGGGTTATTGTTACACGATAAAATGACCGAAACCTGTAGATCTACTATCGAGCCACGCACTGACCTTTTGCATAATTACTTGAAGTTCAATCTATAAATAGAGACTTTACTACAAATCAAAACAGGACTGTCGCATTTCTTTTGTTAATCAAAGTGCATTTGATAAACAGGGATCAAATTTTCAAGCGATGCAAATAAACCCAATATTATAAACCCGCCTGAACCTTACGTTAACAAGGTCGTTACAAAAAAAGACGATAACACCATTTGTTTCAATGGACTGCTAACAATGAGCACCTCTGACTCTCCCTATTTCGCTTGCCTACAGTTTATAAGATTTATATCAATATGCATCAAAATCAAAAAGAAGCAAATCTACAACAAAAATATGTCATGATTTTATTTAACTTTGGTGTCTGGCAAAAATTACGTTACCCAGCAGAACTGCAGCTCGTCAAACCCTCTTTCACTTGCCACAAATACAACTTAAGTGCCTTCCAGCACTTTGATTTTTTCAATGCATCAAATCCGACTACATGTATATCAGTGATCAGTTAACATCACTACATAACAATGAACATCTCTAACGGTGTCCCATTTAAGGTATTACTATGAAGATGATACTGATAAAGAGTATAGGTAATCAATTGTTTATTCGAAGATGAATGTTACTGGTAAGTGAAATGAATTCCGCTGTTTTTTTTGTACTATCAAAAAAATCAAACAAGGCGACATCATGATGATTTCGGACATTCTTAAAAATGATCATATATGTAAATGACACTGATGCATGTATTAACAGTGAATATATGTAATTTTAACAAGATACTTCCTTTCAATACAATACTTCAAAATCTTTTTAAAAAAATGAAGAAAATTTTCAAAAATAAAACACCATTGACACACATAAAATGTATTTTGATGAGGTTGATAATCGAATAAGTCTAACAACACACATGTAAACGATGGAATATACATGGAATATAGATGCTCATTATTCAAACACAGACTAAGGAGCTAGAAGGCAATTCTAACATTGTTTTTATATAAAAGATATATATTGTTTTACAGATTGCTATTTAAATCTACACAAACATATATCATATAAAACACTTTTTTATATGATGTCAATATATGTTATTTGAAAAGCCCTATATTTGCCATAGCGTGCATTAGGACGAATAGATCTTAAATTTATGACAATTCACTATACTCCAGAATTATATGTCTATCCTCTAGAGAGGCTGCAGCATGTTCCCGAGTTACCTCACACCGACACGATAAGTGGATGCCACCGAGTTACCGTAGTTCTCGTTTTGCCTATCATTTCCTGCCAGTGTATAAGTCCCGCCCCTCGGGCGTACATAAAGGAACCAAGAGTCACAGTGCCTAGCTCGGCCTCATTGGAAATTGTAGTTCTTGAAGTCTGGACCAAAGATATTGTGAAATTAAAAATCTCAATGTTCCTGCCGGCGATGTTAAAAGAGAAGGACTCATTAAAGTTTGTCTCCGACCCGTGTCTCTGGATCATTGTCTGTTTTGTTTTCAAATGTTTGTTGCCATAGTGACAATCCAGTTTCACAAAAAGACCTGGAATTGAAGAAAAAATATGACATTAGAAGTGACTGGTTAAGAGGAGTTACAGCTTCTGTTGACAAAGCATCATTTAATTTAAATAAACTATTAGCATATAATCATTTGAACCTCTAACTTATGGACTCCTATTTTAACCCTTTCCCTCATAGAAGAAACCATGAAAAGACCTATGCGAACAACATAAAACCAGATCAGCCTGCGAGTAACTCGCAGGCTGATCAGGTTTTATGCTGTTCGCTGCTCCTCAGTAGTCTGGAAATGAGGATTTTATAATTAAATTTGGTAAGATTTAACTGTGGTTTTCAGCAGATCAGGCTTTATGTGGTACCTATTGAGTGTGTCAAAATGAGTCTATATGAGGGAAAGGGTTAAAAAAATAACCGATAACGCTATATGCACTTTACTAAATTTACTCGTTAAAATAGTATAACAGTGACAAAAGTATGCGTTTAAATTCTTTAAATCTTGAGAAGAAAAAAGCATATCTTGAAAATATTCCTCTGTATCCTTCTTCTGTATAGATTAAAATGGCTCAGTTCTGGTCAAGTCATGGCATATATTTTGTTTCTAAATCTACGCCAAAGCAAATTAAGAAATACATATATTTAAAAGTACTAAACACACTAATTTTAAGAATAAAGCATCAGATATGTATGTACGCAGAACAAGAGAGAGAGAGAGAGAGAGAGAGAGAGAGAATAATCTCAAACCTTGATTGGGGTCTTGTGTCCCCCTGATGTTGCGTGCGGCGAGAATAATGACCTTGACCTTATCCTGGTGTGGCATGTAGGTCAGTCCGACATTTATCTCTCCCGTAGACACGGAATTCTGAAAAAAAAAATGCACGCAATTAATAAATTATTAACAAGCATAGGTAGGTTTATTTCAAGTGTCACAGAACATGTTTCTAAACCTTAAAAGTTAAATTTCTGTGGAAAAAATAGAATATTTGAATAGATCTAGAAGGCCTATATGGCCGTTATTAGTATACTCGGTCAAATGAACAATAAGATAAAGGAAAATGTATTCTGCTTTCGAAATGTGTAAATAGTCATACTTTGCAAAATGACGTTAAAGGGCGTACCTTAAACCCAGTATCAAGCTGGCGACATAATATGGCTGGTGTCGTCATGTCTAAATCTCGAAGTGGAATGATCACGTGACCAACGGAATGACGTACACGTCGCTTGTCTACGTCATATACACAAAAACGGATACTCTGCTTCTTAATGTCGTTTTTCAATACCTGCAAATAATTACACATCTGTATCGCTGGTAATCGTGCATATATTAGGTGTGTATCATATTGCCTACATATAGTAGAGTGTACATGTATTAAAGATAAACCAATATCAACAACAACGAATACAATAAAGTCTATATAAGTCAAGACAAGAATATGTAACTGATAGTGACGTAGGTGTCCTGCATGGGGACGCTTTGGGGCAAGATCTTAGATCTTGCTAGTTGCTCGCTCATTTTTTAACTATTTTTTTTCTTTGTAAAATAGGCATAAACCAGTATATATTAAATCCACTAAGTCGATATTTTGAGGCGGTTACCTAACTGCCTCAAAGACTTCAATATATGAACAATTTTTGTACTAGACTCATTGAGGAAAAGAGCTGAAATATTTAATTATGCATATAAAACTTCAAAGAAATAAAAAACTAATTCACTGTATATTTTCTTCTATTCAAATATTTTAATCGCAAAACGCCAACTTATAATTTCTAAATTTCATACGTGTTGACGTATGTTTTTACTGACCTTAAACAAGAATGTTTCGTTGTAGATTGGGTTCAAGGTTTTCCGAACTATTTTAGAGCAGAGACACACGTTCTCGTCAGGGAGGAGTAATAACTTGACAAAAGGATCTCGGTCTTCATTGCTGGGCTCTCGACCTGTAGTATACATGCTTAACTTAAACAGAGACAGGTCTTACAGAGTATGAGAGATACATGTAATACAGATTAGTCAAATATTTGTCTGATCTATCAAGCAAAGCAGTACTTCAATATGACATAATTATTATGATAACACAAGTACATTTGTAAGTTTATACCAGTGAGAATTGTAGTAATTCAATAAACATTTCCGTGAGCCTTAATTTTTGAAAATGGTCTTGGGCGGTGTGCTCTAGCTATGTTCCAATAAATGTGATATATTAGCTGTTAGCCACCTTGAAATAAAACTCTATATTTACCCTTTACCTCATGAATATTTACTTTCAAATTCATGACTTGATGAATATTAATTTACTGAACTTTAACCCTTTCCCTCATAGAGGAAACCATGAAAAGACCTATGCGAACAGCATAAAACCAGATCAGCATGCGAGTAACTCGCAGGCTGATCAGGTTTTATGCTGTTCGCTGCTCCTCAGTGGTCTGGAAATGAGGATTTTGTAATTAAATTTGGTAAGGTTTAACTGTGGTTTTCTGCAGATCAGGCTTTATTTGGTACCTACTGAGTGCGTCAAAATGAGTCTATATGAGGGAAAGGGTTAAATGGTATATAAAACTATTGTTTTTTTTGCTACGCAGATTGGGTAAAATATGATCAACAATATCGAGCAAACAGAGGAGACCCCGGTGTTTGTCAATGCATAAAAAACGAGTACATACAAGAAAAGGATTAAAATTAGATAGTTCTAATTACAGCATTTTTAGGAGCCGTATTATTATTGCGTTTATCGTCCTTCAAATGCTATAAGGACAAATCATATAATGCTAATACGTTCCGTCATAATTCTATAAGAATCATGCAAAATGATAAACAAAACCAATTACAATGATAATTCAAACCGTACAAATGATGTATCATCATAACCCAGATAATGAATTTTAGAACCATACATAATGTTATATGGACCTCATGTGCTGATATGTCAACCAAACAACAAGGACACAGACCCATCTGAATACAAATACCGAACTTATGGCGTTCCATAAAGTTTACTTCTATGCATAATCATTTTGATAGCAAGCCATTACTATTTTTTGCCTTGTTAACAAGAGCCATTCAATGGAAAAAAGAAAGAAAAGAAATTGACCTTTAAGTACAGATGGCTGTTATTCAGAGATTAAATTTGTCGTATATCCAGTGTATGAAATCCAGTCACTTGCTTTTGTTCATAAAACGACTGCCTCAAATATAGTTTCACTGTATCAAAGCTTCTTGATAAAGAAAAGAACCATGGTTTGGATATTTTAAAATTTAAAATATTTCTTTTTGAGTAAGCCAAACTTTAACGTTTGTCGAACAAGATATTTAGAAACGTTACCTGGGATGTTTGTAAGTTTGATCAATGTAACAGCCAGCTCGTGCACCTCGACGTCATACAGCACGGTAAACCATATCTGACCATTAGACCCGCCCATAGCGTCCACGTCAGTGCTCAGACATCTGTGTATAGCAATGTTATGACTAGTCACAGCAACAAAGTCAACAGGTACTTTTCAAAATGTTAATAAGTTTAAGCATGGGCTGTTCTTATCTATATGTTAATTATTTCTCAAATGAACAAATAGCAAACATTCATAGTCATCGATTAATATTGTCATGAATGCAAAGATTAATATTTCCAACACCGTATAGATTTTTGATATTTTGAGATGTTTCAGATTCACCTTTGAACTGATACGTGTGGGTCTTGGTGCTGATGCTCTAATGCTGATGTACTCTTTGCTTTCTCTTCACGTGACAGCGGTTGCACGGGACCCACCGTTGTGATGTCATCGGGCGATAGGTGAGGAAAATCATCTTGTTGGACGATAACATCCTCCAAGGCACCGTAAGCATGAGACCATGAACCACGCTTCTCTAACATAGGAGACTGCTTCCTGGAACAAACATACATATGTATTTTAGAAAAAAGCCATTATTTCTAAAACAATTATATTTCTTTGACTTCTAATATTCCATAAGCTTACATTACATATAAAGTATGTTGCTGAGCACAACATAAAGAAATATATACATGTATTTCATGTCAGGGCATATATGGTTATTCATTTTTCCCAACGGATTTAAATCGTTTATGTCTTAACTAGCCTAAGATATTGCTAAATCACTTTTTTATTCATCTAAGCTTCAAACCCACATATTACAATGTTCATTAACTATCTCTTGAAACCTATTTTATTAAGGTACATGTAAAATTATACTAAAACTGGTTATACGATATAATTTAAAGTGAACGTGCGAAATAGATAAAACCTTTCTAATTGAGAAATAATATTATGATTCCTTGTTTTCATTACAAAATCGTAAATGCATATTCTTTAATAATAAAGATTGCAAGATATGCAAGGGAGAAGATTGAAAGAAGTTTGCAAGTCTCCTAGAATTCTGTAAAATCAGAGGGCCACGCTATTGCGCACTTCTTTAATTGCGCACTACTTTATCCGTCTTCCTTTTTACCTTGCCAACTGAGTCACTTCTACTTCCTGTTTTTATACACAATCAGTTTGAATCACCATGTCTTTAATTTTGTTGGAATACAAACTTGGTTTCTTGACGACTGTTATTAAGTCTTTCTTTTGATTACAGTAATTGAAACACACATATTTTGTTATTTATGATTGTGCGTAAATGGAAATTTTGATGCATGAGACCAGCGTGTCAAATGACCACATGTTACAATAGCAATACTGGCATATGGCACTGCATCTGTAAGGAGATTATGGTAATATTCGAAATGGTGGTGAAAAGATAAGTGTTCACGATCTTTTTTTCTAATTGAATTCTGTAGCCGACTGCAGCGAACAGCCAACAAAACATGCTCCATTTCTTTCAAAGTTCGTCGTCCAAAACAATTATAGAAAATAACTTAAGTAAGTGAATAATAGAAACACATAATTGAGAAAAAATTCCATCATTTACACATTAGTAATACTTTCTAAACATAGTGTTTGTTTGTTTGTTGGGTTTAACGTCCCACCGACAATATGTCAGTCATTTGGAGACGATGTCTACTTTAGACAGATAGAGTGCTGCCACACTGCAGTATCACGCCGTAGACATGTGGCATGATACCACACCCAGTCACATTATCTTGACACCAGACCAACCAGCCCCTGCAACTACTCTTACATGCTGAGCGCCAAGCAAGGGAGCTATAACAGTACCATTTTTTACAACTTTGGTATGTCGCTCGGCCACCGGGAACGGCCCATATTATAGTGGCAAAATGAGAACACAATATATATGTAGCTACTTTGCAGCTGTAGCTTTAGACCTTCGCTAAACATTTAGATCTACTCAAAGGATCATAAAAGATCATGGGACATATAATAAGATTTTTTTTTCGGCGTAAGCTGTATAAAATGGATTTTGACCTATTTCTTAGATAAATGAAATCTTGGTTAACAACCGAAGACTTCGGAAAAGCACTCATTTTATTGGTTTGCATAAATTATTTTACGATATTCCATCGTAAAATGGGATTTTCAGGGTGCATATTGTCAATTGGCAAGTAACAATTTAATCTACCTATTTAAACATAAAAACATCCAGTTGAAAAATTCAAACGTAAAAATTAAGCAGTTGAAAAAATAAACAGTTGTGAGTCTTTTGTGTTATAATCTTTTGGCCTAATTGGTGCTGGAATAATTGTTTATTTTTTATATGATATATGATTCAGTTTTGTTATTTTAGTTTTGTCTATAAGGTGGTCATAATTGGATATTTTTATTTTCTTGAATTACCTCCCTTAAATTTATTCTTATCCCATCGGAAATATATAAATCTTCCATATACAATATATAATTTTCAATCAAGACCAAAGATGTTTTTGCTTATACATGCATTCAAAACACTTCCTTTGACAAACCGTATGCAACTTATCTCAGTGTCATAAACCACGATGTTGACGTATACCCATGTGGACTAAGACAACAATTACCTGCCCTTGGTTACCCTGTATCCGGATGTGCCTACACAGAAAATAGTGACCCTATTTAATGCTGAATTAAGGTGAGTTTTTGACTGAAAGACATGCAATAAAGGATTAAATTCTATAGAACACAGTTAAAATAGTCATAAAATGCCCAATTTGGAGGCCTTATTGCACAAAAACCTTAAAAGTTGAGCATTATTGAGAGGGGAATTTTTTAGAAAGTTGGTGTGAAATGGCCGACCGGTGCACTAAATTCATACGTATGTTTTTTTGCCTTAAATAGGTCAAAAAGTAGTCGGGTGACCCCATATTTAGAATGTACAGAATTATTTCTTTTGAATAGATCTATCTAATGAGGGTAAGTTTGGATGTCAATTTCCCTTACAGAAATTGTCATTTGCATATATGCTTATATAGAACATATAGTAAAATTAATTGTGGTCCTAGTCCATGTACAACATAAGGAGCACGTGAACAGCATGCGATATGTCCTAAGACAACTCCATAACTGACTGTAAGCGAGCGGTTGCATACGGTTCACACTGAACGCACGCCTGGTGTTCGTTTAGTATGCCATACCGTATGCAACCAGTCGCTAACAATCAGCTATGGGGTTGTATTAGGACTACATATCATGCTGTTCTCGTGCACCTTATGCTGTAGTTAGGTATATGTGAACATCGTGGTTTTTGACACGAGGCAGCTTCACAGCTGACTGTAAGCGTACGGTTGCATACGGTTAGGCATACTGAAAGCACGCCAGGTGAGATGTAAGATTTGAGGTGGCGAATCTACTGGCCGGGTAGCAGTTGGAGAAATGCCGTGATGTATTTTAGGTAAGGTTACTACTGCACCAAGAAAACATTGCGCTATCTGGTGTGGTGTAACTTGATAGGGTTTATAAAGATCTTTTGAAGCTTAGAGTTGAAAATATAGAAAAAAAAAGGATGGGGCTGACTTGTTAAATTTCGTTTAGGCTAATTGTATAATTTTGTGTTCAGTATTAAGTTAGGGAGTTAAATTCAGTTTTTTTTTATCTTTGATTCTCAAATTAATTAAACGTTGGTTATTTCAGACAATCAATCATTGTTACAATCAGTCGTAAATAAGCTTTGTATATATTTCATTGCTTCACTTTAATTTATCTAATCATGCGACCAGGAGAGTCAAAAGGAAAATTTAGTTTCACATTTCTATATTTTTTTCAGACCGCTCGGACACGTTATAATAGCATCTGCATGCGTTTGCGCAGTTGGTAAGTTTTCGTTTCCCCAAGATCGAATTCCACTGAATGAACTTTTTTATGATTCGCTTATATTACATGTTTATCCCTTCTTTCTTTTCACTTCCTAGTATATAACATTTATAAATTTAGCGACATGTACGTTTTAAAGCATTATTTTAAAACCACAGACCATTTAAAACTTGCCAGCATTATTATATTAAATACATGTATATTATATTGTAACACTTTTACTTTCTTTAACTGATTATTTTTCTTACGCCGAATATCCTTTTTAAAAGATATTTCTTGTTCTTAATGAAAAAAATGACATGACTCAATAATCCATAGGGAACTTATCATAATGCATTTATTTATGTACATGATTTAAAATACAAATACAATGTATCTGTAAAAAATTTTAATCTGATATATTTCTAATTGTGATACATTTTGTGAAATAGTTGAGCATTCAAATACAACTACAACTACAAATGATTTAAGAATTACAAGCTCATTGTCTGATAGAATATCATAAAAAAAAATATTTTGTGAAAATATTTTTCATTATGTCAAGTGAAAAACAAAACAAACATAGTTATGAAATATATATTTTTTTAAATGTTAATAAAATACAAAATTGCCTTTATATATTCATGCAGTATGACAATATAATGTAAAAAAGAGTGATCAACCGTACCGTGAGATTGGTGCCGACTTGCACGTGGCGATGTCAGTGGAGGTATCAAACAGAAATATTTCCGACGGTCGGCGTGGTTTCCAGCGGTTCTTTATGATCAAACCGATCACACAGATAAGGAGGATGAGGAACACAGCTACCACGGATCCTATCACGTACACTGTCATCGTGTCTGCCGGGAACCAGAGAAATCATATAGGTTTAACCCGTTCCCTCATATAGACTCATTTTGACGCACTCAATAGGTACCACATAAAGCCTGATCTGCAGAAAACGACAGTTAAACCTTACCAAATTTAAGTATAAAATCCTCATTTCCAGACCCCTGAGGAGCAGCGAACAGCATAAAACCTGATCAGCCTGCGAGTTACTCGCAGGCTGATCTGTAACTCGCAGGCTGATCTGGTTTTATGCTGTTCGCATAGGTCTTTTCATGGTTTCCTCTATGAGGGAAAGGGTTAAATATAAACAACATAAAATGTAACATTTTCCCTAATGTATAAATAGATTTTATTAGGGATAAAAATATTTGTCCTGTTGCATCACTATTTGGTTAAAGTTTTGCCTACAGAATCATCGTATAAATAGGTGAAACTACAAGGTGTAAGGTGTCCACTTATCAATCAACTCTGTTGGATACAGGGTAGATGTGTGAACAGCGCCACATAAATAAAATATATCAAAGTATAGCATTGTCAACATATCCTGAATAAACAGCCACTTGGATATCAGAGAGGTGACGCGTTTCTTAAGGTCTTCCCATCCTAATAGCCATATTTCGTATCTTGCCACTGAATGGTTATAGTTCTATGAAACTTTGTCACTTTGAAGACATTCAAAAATAAAAATATTTCACCAAGGTTTTTTTTAAATTTTTTATCTAATTTGGGGGAGATAATCCGCATATAAGTTAACATTGAAGCCTATGGAAAATATGTATTTTCTGTGAATATGAAAAACTGAATTTGTTTATGATAAAAACACATGGTAGAAAGATGCATTTTATGATTTGTATCAACTTTCGTGAAAAAAACAACAACTAAACTTTAACATTGGAAAATGGAGAAAATCCCCCCCTTTTTTTTAGTTTTCAGGGGAGGTAACTCATGGCAACAAAATAATCAAGGGGAGGTAATAAAAGTACTTCTTTCATTTGTCATAACATGTCAATTTGCCCCTAAGAACACCATTGTTTGATACTTTACAAGCTTATATACATGTGTATTGTTAAGTAACATGCATGACTTTGATGGAATTGGTCGCTATTAGGACCTTAAGGAGATTAATTAATAAATCACATGTACTATTAATTGATTTCCGTGAGGCATTAATTTTCATTGATTTCGTGGAATGTTTTATCCCTGAATATACCCCCCCCCCACACACACTTATTCATTTCCTCACGTTTTCTAGGATATTAAACTATAAATAAAAACACTCACAAAATTCCCTGTTCAAAGTACATAATCAACAAAACTTGATGTCAATGAAAATTAATAATATTACAGTATACTATAATTTTTTTTTTTTGAAAATCTAACACAGGCGACTAAAACAATAATAAAGGACTGAGGTTTATCTGGTGACGTAGAACGGGGGACAGATGAGAAAGCTGATTGTAACCTAGATAAATGAAGGCGATGTGCCTCAGGTGGATACTGAACGAGAAGAGAAGATTGAACCGTCAGATAAAGTAAAGACAGAGAAAAAACAAGCGGTGATGATTTAATGTAAGTTGTTATCCTTTGTGGTGACACAAATACATGAAGTACAAGGTCTCCTTATAGATGGATATTTTTTTTTAACTTGAAAGGAAAACAACATCAGTTAAAGGCTGTATGTGATCTTGATTTCATAAACTGGTGACTTCCGTATACATGTAAATAAACTTAGAGATCTGAGTATTGACTTTTGAGATACTTGTATAGAATTGATCTTATACATATAAACTAAACAGTTAAAGCAGCTCGTTCACAGATGGTCATTGACTATGACTTTGAATTTTAACTACATGTGTGTATTCCGTCTATTTTGACCTAACTACAGACGCATGGTTACCCATTGCAACCATCCGTGATTGCCAAAAAAAACAAAACAAAAAAAAAAAAAGAAAAAAAAAAAAAGAAAAAAAAGAAGAAGGGGGTATTGACTATATTTAGAATTAGATATTCTGGTTTCATTTGTTGTCACTTGGCTTATTGCATTCACTCATCGCGAATGCGCTAATTTCATAGGCTCAACTTCTGAAATCGTTACCCTGAACCCTGGTGAAGACGCCCTAACATGTCGCAAGCATCTGCTTCTGGGATACCGTATTCTATATTTAACTGATTTCGCAGAAGTTATATTTACGAAAATAGAGTTTTCCCGAGTAATTTGATCTTGACTTGACGAGGTTATTTGTCAGGAAATAAAGACTTCACCAACATTGATGAGGAAGAAAGATTTTTTATTTAAATTTGTACCGATCATCTGTGAACGAAACGCTTTAATATAATTCTCTTTACTGTTTTGAATAAAACGGGAAACATATTTTACTTCGAAAATAAAACACTTCGATGAATGTTAATATGAAAGAAAATAATTTATAATTGTGTTTATATTTCTTACCAAAATAAATCATGATTATGCCGAAAGGCAGAGTATTGAATCCTGTAGCTATGCGTAATGGTGATAAATGTAGGTTAGATCTTCAGAGTCCCTCCTTCAATCTGCGCGAACAGAGAACAATTGCATGAAGTCTTGTTATATCTTTTGGATGCAAAAGTCCTCTTGAATTAGTAAATGTATGTTAGAGGGGTTGTTATACTCTATACTAAGGATAAATATATAACATGGTTACAATCTGTGTATAAACATTATTTAAGATTAAAATACGATATTGATGGGGGTTGAACTACATGTATTTGCAAGGCTTGATATGAGATATATTTGGAGGTTTATATGAGATATATTTGAGGGTTGATATGAGATATATTTTATACGGCGTTGATATAAACTGAATGTGAGTGTTGATATACGTATTACTAAGTAGTTATCGTTAATATTTTAAATTTTATGGAATTTATCGCAAGCGACGCGAAGCGGAGAACAGGAAAATCAATAAAATTTAAAACATAAACGATAACATAACTGTTTACAGTTTGTCACGTACGCCACACAACTGTGTCCTTGATCGTGCATTATTGACCTGCCTCCCGTTTCATTTACAGTTTCATGTGATATTTTAAGTACAGTCGCTGGGCACATTTATATTTTCAACTGGTAAAGCATATCGTAAAGTAGTCGTCGCCGCAACTAACTCCGCCTGTGTTCGTGTTGGTCATGTAGGCTCCATACATACTCATATTTTCTCCTAGCGGTTTATTTTATGCAATATATTTTCCAAATTTTGAACGAAATACAAGCATTTCATTAAACGATTAAGTAGGACAAACTGTAAAATCTGGTATGGGTTAAATAAAGTATTTGTGAGGGTTGTAGTGAATATGGAGAAAGTTGGTAATTGGTTATAAATGAAACAAGAGGCCCATGATGGCCCTAAATCGCTCACCTGAGATAAATAGGTTGACCCAAGGAAAATCTGTACCAATTTATTTTAAAATCTGGCCAACAGGAAATGTTGATTAAAGTTTTCCCTATATACATACAAGGCAAATAAGCCCCGCCCCTGGCGGCCATGTTTTTTACGGATCGGAAATTTTTTAGCAACTTTGGTAGAGGTTGACCCAAGGAACATCTGTACCAAATTATTTTGAAATCTGGCCAGTAGTTTTGAAGAAGATGATTTTTAAAGTTTTAATTTTTTTTCTTTTTGTTGCCATGGCAACCAGAGTTCTAAATGGATCAAGTTAATTTTAGCAGCTTTTGTGAAGGTTGACCCAAGGATCATCCCTGCCAAGTTTAATCAAATTCTGTACAGTGGTTTCAGAGGAGATGTTGTTTAAAGGTTTCTCTATATACATATAAGGCAAATAAGCCCTGCCCCTGGCGGCCATGTTTTTTACGGATCGGAATAATTTTAGCAACTTTGGTAGAGGTTGACCCAAGGAACATCTGTACCAAATTATTTTGAAATCTGGCCAGTAGTTTTGAAGGAGATGATTTTTAAAGTTTTCAAATTATTTTTCTTTTTGTAGCCATGGCAACCAGAGTTCTTCATGGATCAACTTTATTTTAGCAACTTTTGTAGAGCCTTACCCAAGGAACATTCCTGCCAAGTTTCATTAAATTCTGTCCAGCGGTTTCAGAGGAG
>CM037781.1:17021149-17071149 GCA_021229015.1 Solen grandis
AATATATCACCAGTCATAGCACTAGAACATTTGTAGTACCATAAAATCACATGGAAAGACACAGTACATGCATGTATTACATGCAAACAACTATTGAACTCGTTGTTCGACGAGAAAAAAATACCTTCATGCGTTTGCATCTCACAAGTCAACAGTCGAGGACTAGAACTGCATACATTTCTGACAACCTTATGCTCGCTCCTATTTACCCTGCCTATATTTACATACTGGTCAAGTGTCAACCTGAAAGCAACTTTGTCTGGATTTTTCATGGCACACACCCCGCGACAAGTCAATTACTAAATTGTGCAATTTCACAACAACTCGCGTTTCAGTTCAATTTCGATTCCTGTAAAAACTTCCTGAATTTCCTTACCAATTTCAATCACCTGCATGAACCCTGTACATCAGGCTTTAAAGTGCACAATTTTAGAATGTGCTGCACATCAGAATGAAAAAAAAAATCACCCAAAAATCTTAAAATCATTCCACTGAACAGTTCCTACTCTTTTGAAACCAGATGAGACATGGAATTTTAGAACCTGCAGGGGAATTTCTGTTACAAGACAAAACTTGATTTGAAGTAGACAAGAGGCATTTCCCTGCAACCAAAAACAACTGATATCAACACATAACTAACTTGATAACAATTCACAACAAAATCTGATACAGTATGATATAATGATTTAAAAAAAAAAAAAAAAAAGAATAACCTGTTTCATCACTTCCAATCCACTATTTTTTTTTTTGTTCTTTCCTTAACATCAGTTGAAACAAAGCCTGTCAAAAGACATATTCAAAGTCATCACTAACATTTATAACCCTCTTGAAACAATGACAAGAATAGCCATCTGCTTTCTCTCATTATTCCAAATTTAGCATAATCATGATCAAACTTCAAAAGAAAAAACAAATAAACAAAAACAAATGGAACGACCCTCAATAGCCATATTGCACTGGAGCAAATCTCGGCAACAGTCATAGTGGGACGTGAAATACAAAAACAAGTATCATTCAGAATATATATATGTATATATATAATAATCAAATCTTTTTTTCTATTTTTTTTTCCAAAATATTTTATAAGACAAAAATCTATGAATGTTGCAACATCATACAATCTATAAATATATATATATATCTATCAGTACACAGATATGGCATAGTATCTCCATCCCCAATATGGTTACTGAGCCTGATTTGATGATTGACTAACATATAGCACGTTAAAACAGACACACACATGAACAAACTATGGCTGTATCCATATCACAGGTAGATCTCTTGTCCATCGACAAGATGCATTTCCACTCAGTGAAAAACAAAAAGTACAATAATAATACAAACAATCAGGAATTATACAAGTAGATAATAAAATTTGCACTTTTTCTTATACATATACAAATAATATAGCAATAAAAATGACATATATATCATCTATTTCAATTAATCTTTCTTTTTTTTTTCTTTTTTTTTTCCATCTTTTTTAAATTTTTTTCCATATTTTTTTTTTTATTTGGTATGTTTTGTCATGAAATGTTATAAATAACTGATAAAGAATTTTAATAATTTTAGCATGATAATGTCATTGAGGTTTAAACAATATCTACTTTTTAAAAGACTTTTTAACCCTTAAATAGAGGAACTGGTATTGGCTCGACCGGACAGACACAGTATCTGACAAGACCTATGGAAAAAATCTGAAAGACATGGATACTTCCATCGAAGTATAAAAATAAAAATATGTGCTGTACTTCTTTGAAGCAGTGAGCACCAAAATATTTGCATCAATTGATATGTGTCTGTCTGTCATGGCCGACCAGCCCCGAGAACACAATTGAAGCAATTACTGATCCCATGACTGACAAACATAACTAACCCGCTTACAAGAGATCAATAGAATGCATTAGGGAAACAAGTACAACACAGTGATAATATATAATAATAATATTAACATCAATAATAAATTACATGTTCTCTCCCAACATATTGCCAAGTAAGTTGTGTGCGGAGTTGTCCAGATCTGGCTCCCAGAGGGCACCACCACTATGGGTGGACATACCGCCCCACATGCTTGGTCCGGTCAAGGAGCTGGAAGAAGCAGGTGGGGTCATGCCCCAAGAGCTCATACCTAGGTCTGGTTGGCGCTGGTTGTTGGCTCCCACAGCAGAGTTGCGATTGTTACCCACCTGGGACCACTGACTAGGAGCAGAAGACATGGCACTCTGCTGCTCCACAAAACGCATGGCTTCCGAGTCGGAGACAAATTCAGCAACAATAGTGGTGTTACCCAGCAGACAAATATTCAGTGATTTTTGAGCTTTGTAGGCTTCCTCTGTGGTGCGATACTTGACTAGAGCCTGACCATGTGCCAGATTCAGATAGAAGCATTGCAATGGCCCATGCTGCATACACAGCGTTCTCAGCGTGGAACCGTCAATCTACAAAATACATTCCATTGTGCCAGTTGTTTTACTTTGAATACCAATGTAGTAAAAAGTTGGGAAAGTCATTTCCATTATTAATTTTTTCTTAAACTTACAGATGTAACAGGTGGTGAAAAAATCATGGCTCGACCGGGACTCGAACCCAGGGCCTCAGGACTACTATTCCTGCGCTCTAACACTGAGCTATCGAGACACTCGTGTCTTATTGCTTATTGATTTATCACCAAATACCTGTACCCGGCTACATATTCCCCCTCCAAATTTAGAATTTGTCCCAAATTCTTTGAGACAAAACATTGTGAAAAGTTCTTGAGGTGCCGAAGCAGTAGCCATATCAAACAGTAGGTAATTTACGTTGGGCACCAAATGTAACAGGTGGTGAAAAAAATCATGGCTCGACCACGACTCGAACCCAGGGCCTCAGGACTACCGTTCCTGTGCTCTACCACTGAGCTATCGAGACACTCACGTTTTATTGCCTATTGATTTATCACCAAATACCTGTACCTGGCTACATATTCCCCCTCCAAATTGTAACACAGATATAAGTTATTCCTTAAGACTATGTATCTTATGTAAGTATTTATGTTATTTTGAAGAAGCAAGATGGCCAAGTTAAGTTTTGATATGTATTACTATTCAGTAACTCAAGTCTCAAAATGCAAAAAAAAATGCATTTTAAAATACTTTCCAAAAAGATAACAAGCAACAGATTACCTGAGGTGTGAGGTTCTTCAACACCAGAGCAGAAGATACATTCTGTGGGCGACTGTCCCAAGATCCTGAAACCGCATTGATAATTATAAAAATACTGAATCATAATGAAATAAAAATCCAATTCCCAAGATCCATAAAATATTAAACATATTTTAATGCCTTTTAGTGTTAAGTTTCATGAAATAACAAAATGCTTAAAAACTGATGGTATATATGCCAAATTAATAATTTTCTTCAGATTCTATGCAAAATTAGTATTAATAGTGACATTGTATAATAATATATTGTAAAATATACCAAAAGTCTTGCATTAATCTAAAACAAATACTAACCATCAGATCTGCTTGCACCTCCAGCCCAGGAATGTTGTCGGTTCATGCCAGACCAAGACTGCTGCTGTTTCTGTTGCTGAGGTAACCCTGGCGGAGGGCGGGACATTCCTCCCATTCCAGCCTTGCTACCCATGGGCACACCCCACACTTCTGATGTGAAGTTGCTGCTATCGCCAGTGCTCCAAGGTTTGTTGATGCTCTGCGATGTGCTAATAGAAGGCTTTGGAGGCCAAGAGGATGTAGTGTCATTTGTAGGGCTTGGCTTGGTGTTCAGGGTGAAGAGATAATCATCTTTGATTGTGTTAACACTCAGTGAACGAGCAAAGCTCCCTGGAGTAATGTGAGGGTCATCTTCTACATTCTTTGATATGCCCTGCCATGGCTTTCCAGGGACAAACTCTGGAATGGCAGGAATGGAGTCTAGAACCGAGCTTGAACCAGTGGTAGTAACTGTGCCAGCCGTGGAGGACTGAGATTCTTTGTCGTTGGCATCATCAGAGCCGCTTGTAGCAGGTGGAGTGCTGGTGTTGGGCCAGCTCTGAGAGGGTGCAGATGTCGGGGTGGTTGACCAGGTTGTGTCTCCTCCGATTTGGCCCAAGCCAAGTTCATCGTACCGCCTCAAATTTGGTGTGGAGTTTGAGTTCTGGATAGGCTTGGAGCCAACTGTCTTGTTCAAAGATCCTGGATCACTATCACTGCCATTATCAGAGCTTGCAGCAGAGGTGGTTGTACTCGTAGTTGGTGGTGCTTCCTCTACGGCTGTACTAGTTGGAGTTGTGGCAGAATTTGGAGATTCCTTGTCTGGCTTCTTCCACTGGTTTAAACGGGACTGAGGCTGAGATGTGGAAATGCTCAGGCTGTTCATCTCAGACTGGAGATTGGCCTCCGATGTTTCTGGCGATGAATGCTGGGGTGGCTGCTGAGCCTGGGACGTCTTGTTGAGGAGATTGTTCTGGGCTTGTGATATGTTCTTCTGCAGCAGGAGTATCTGTTGTTTGATTGAGTTGATCCTGGCAGCGACCTGCTCAAGCTGCTGTCTCTGCATGAGCGGGTTGAGCCCCACTTTGGGTTGCTGCAACACCTGCTGGGTGGTGATGAGCTGCTGCAGACTCTGCTGCTGCTGCAACAGTTGCTGTAACATGACTAGCACCGGTGATGGCAACTGCTGGTTAAGAAGCTGAGGGCTAATGAGCCCGGCCTGGACCGCCATCCGCAGCTGTTGCAGGATCTGCTGTTGGGCCATATGGTGGACTGCAGAGTTCTGCTGTCCAGTAGGCAACTGACCACGCCCCATTGGACCCTGAGATGGATTAATGGAATTCATTGACTGTGGTGTTGGCGGCGGGGGTTGCTGCTGGAACTTCTGAATAATCTTCTGCTGCAGCGCTGGGTTAATACTGGGATTGTTGGGGTTCAGACTAGACGTGTTGAGACTAGGTCCATTGAAAGAGAACTGATTTGGTATCTTAGGTTGAGCATTGTTAAATGGAGTATTTTGCATGGGATTAAGATTAGGCACAAATGAATTGCTGTCTTGAGTATCTGATATGTCATCCTGTGCATTGCCATCCTGCATGAAGCCAGATGGCATCCTTGGTTTACTTCCGTCCATCCATCCGTCCATGTCGCCGTCCTTCTTGCCACGGCGACTGTACAGATCCGCTGCAAGATAAGTTTTCATATAAATACAGAGGTATGCAACTTGTGCAATATAAAACAATAAACACAAAATATTTAAACAAATAGAATTATTCAATGCTTGTTACTTTCCTTGATAAAGTTTCTATCTTCCTGTCTCCAAAAGACAATCATTAATTTATATGTTCAGATGTGGCATGAACTTACTGAGGGCATTCTGCAGGTTCATGTTGTTGGTAATCAGTGCATGCTGGGCTTCGTCCTTCTGTAAAACAAACAAAATATACCTTGAGCTCAATGCTTTCATTTGCATTTCATATACCATCATTTGGTATCTATTCATTAAGGCACTTCGCAAAACAAATAACTTCCCCAACTGCCACTACAAACATAAACTTTCACTGCCTAACAAATATATTAAGTAACATCCCCATCATCTATACATCCTACTTAATACTGTCAGTAATTCTTAAGACTTGTCTGGTTTAACAAGAGATCTTCATCTTTTTATGATGTAAAGCCTATGATGAGAAGCTCCAATTAAATACTTATTTCATATGAGCCATGGATATGGCTCCCCATCTGCACACTGGACAAAACTTCAGTAAAACCGATTTAGACAGAAAACACTTTTCCATCTGTTAATATCCATGGAGTTTTGACATCAGGACAGCCATGCACAGGTTACATACCTTGAATCCCATGTCCATGAGCTGCTGCAGGCAGCGGATCCTCATTTGGGGAGGCTGGTTCACTCCACCCGGGAACTTCATGTTCATAGCACCATCCTGCAATATCAGACAAGCTACCTGGAGGCACAGCCACATTCCACATACAAACTTTCCAATAAACATTCACCTTGAACATTCATAAAAGAAGTGATACTCCAAGCTAAAGCTACATAAATGTAAAGGAAAGAAGAATTAACAATTACAACTTTTGTCAAAATAAAGTTAAAGATTTTTTAAACAAAAATAAAGCATGCAAGGTTTATATTTAACACATTCTATTAATCTCCGTGGCTATCTGCTTAATTTTACTTAGCTACACTTCACATTAACAAAACAAAGAGAAAGAAAGATTGAATAAAAACAGTACACTAGACATAAAAGAAAATGCTACATTAAAAAAGCAAGACACAGAACAGCAGAACCCGGCTTTGTACCTTACCCAAACAGACATGCTAAAATCAAATAGGTGATCTGAAGTTTCTGCAAATGTGATCAGAAACAGTGAAGCAGCAACTTTTCATCTTTTTTAAAGACTCAAAAGGCTGACTGATGAAGCTACTACATGATGATGTCATATCAGAGGAAAAATAAATCAAACTCCCATGGTTCCATTGTGGATTAGTGTGTTAGGACAACAAATAAGAGACCAAGGCAGCAGAAATCCACCAACTTCACCAAAGACATTCACACTTCCTATCATTCTTCACCTATATTCAGAAAACGTTTATCTTTGGATGAATCTAACTTCCTGATTGCGGTAGGATTCCAAGGAAACGGATGAGGTAGCAACACAGGATTTCTGGTGCCCTGGCCTTGGAGCAATGTTGCAAGGTGTGTATACCTTAATACTATTGCGTTTCTCTCTGTTCCAGCCGGTGGCACTGTTCCAGGAAGAATTGTTTTGCTGGGCACTATCGTTCCATGTGCCCATGTCAGCATCATCCCAACCTCCCATATTCTCCTCACTCCATACATCCTCCTGTAGACGACAATTCAAACATACCCACACTTAAAAACTTAAGTCTTAAAAACCAGCCTCATTTCAACTTTCAAGAATTGGAAAGGCAGGGGGTATATGACCAAGCACTTGAGAACAGCAGGGGAATTTTGGTTTGTGTTCACGGTGTGCAGTACCCTCTACAGTGCTTGTACCAGCAGGAATCTGCTGGCCTGTAGACAGCTGCACAGAAGCAACGTGATGCTTATGATGGTAGATGAACTGAATACAGAATACTGTAAAGGGTTAAAAAAAAATAGTGTCAAAGCCAGTCAAAAAAGATAGCTGTCCGATCACAGCCTCTGACATCATCATATAGAGCCTCATCAGTCCCCAAACCATAAATCTGGTAAAACAAAGCCATGGAAAGGAAAAGAAATCCTTAAAGCATTCAGTTCAAGCAATGTTTACCAAATTAGTACACTGCGAGCAGATGCTTTGCACCATTTTATTGTGAAGACATCATTAATATCATTTATTACAGAAACCAACAAAAATGTAAGTTTAATCATAGATATTGATATAATACAGACCTGACTGCCTTTCCATTCAGCATACTTGCAAGTGAATAAAAAAAAAACTTAACAATTGACCACATTTTTGAACTTAACAACTTCAATTTATTTGCCATGAACTTTAAGGAATCCACTTACTGATACTCAAACCATCAACTAAATACAACAGAACATTCATTTCAGTACCTCTGTCTAAAGTCCTTGTTCTATTGTGATTCTGTCTAATATATTACTAGACCATTTTCCTCTTAACATTACCTAAGACATGTGCAACAACTCTGCTACTAGTTAACACTACAACTATCTTCAAAGAACAACCTGAGTTTTCATCAAATGTCCTTAGAACATATTTTCCAAACAATAATTGCATGATTATCTGCCTCAGTCATATGCTGCCTGCAATATCATCTCCACCAAATGAGGCATTGTCTAATCTGGGCATGCTGCTTCAATGAGCTGCAAACATCTTGTACATTTAACATGCATGCTTATATACACAAAGTAACAAAACCTTACTTGGCATCTATATATACCTTCAAGTTTTGTTTAATCTTAAATAGATCAATGGAAAATGAAACAGGAACAAGTAGTAACTAAATTTGAATAACATACAACCAAACAGGCAAGGCAATAATGGATGATGTCAGAGGCTGAGTACAGAATGAAATGAAATGTGCTGCATTTCACTGCTTATTCTTGTTTCCATTAAAGAGTCTAATACATCTGCATATAATTTAACAGTGAATAGCTTTAGCATCAATTCCTTGAAAAATTATTTCTTTAAATTAAAAAAAATCAGTATTAAGAACAACAAATCCTGAAGCTATTTATAAAAGCTAACTAAACTGCCGAGTGCTCATGGCTATGCAGGCAAATGGATGTGAAAATGATGTTTACTGAACCTGTTATATTATCACCAAAAATATACTTCAAATCATTACATGCTAAAACAAAGCTCAATGCTGGCATTTTTCACCACAATACTGATTTGCTTGAGCATGTAAGACACTATGAACATGCAGGGAAAGCAGCACTTAACATTTCTAGAACAAAAAAAAAATATATATATACCAAAATAAAATAGTTCACAAATGTTGAAGGGAGACTTATCCACAAATAATTTGTCACAGCCAGTGATCTACTGACGGATACACTTGCTCAACTCAATAAAAAACAAAACTGTTACTACACATAGTTCAAACATTTTATAGCATTAGTATCATCTTGAGTTATTGAATACTTCTTTATTTAGGAAACTAAGCCTTCATTATTTTTTTTACTTTGTTAAAAATCAGGTTAGTTAAAACATTCAATCTTAGCATTTTTTCTTGATTTCTTTATACCAGCATGCTTCAGTTAAATATCAAGTGTTTTAACAACTATTTCTTTTAAGTCTTCAATCTTTTGAAGTTTTCATAATAAACAAAAGAAATGTCTTAGCAATGTTACAAACATGGTAACAGAACAGGTATATAAGGTATACGATGGACATGTCATTTAAAAAAAATCCTTCCCCTTCTTTCTCATTGACCCGTGTCATTTACCTACCAATTTTACAAAATGGCACAATGAACTTAGACCAAAATAAGTGCTAAAATATTAAGAATCTGGTGTCTTGCATCCAAAGAATTTAAATATACCGAGTCTGTTCCACTGAAATGCAATACTGCATGGGTTAAAAGAAAATCCAAATTACCTTTGGAAAATTCCAGTTTAAGTCATCTACTCCTCCAAACTGGGCTGCATTCTGCGCAGTTATCTGTGATTTAGGTTTTCCAATTGCTGGGTTCCACTGGCCTTGGTTGGTTGTATCGCCCCATCCTGCTGCCCTGGCCTGTTAAAATTAATATTAAAACAGCATTTCTTAATAAATGTGTGATAAAATTTAATAAGACTAATCAGATTTTCCAACTTTTAAGCATGCTTTGATATTTTTAGCAGAAAAAAAGTTCTGCCATATAAGCTTGTCCTTCTCTTAAGAGATGCTTTAAATAGTAAGGTACATTATTTCTTAACTGAAGAAAAACAGGCAAAATAAAATACAAATACAAGTTTTATAAAAATGTTAAAAAAAAAAGTAAATTATAACCTGTTGCTGGTTGTTAGCTGCCCAGAGACTGGTGCCATCATCTATTTTAGGATCCGGCTGTCCGATAGGGTCTCCCCAGCCTGACCCTATCTTGTTTCCCCCACGGTTTTGACCAATTGCTTGTTGCTGTTGATTGGAGGGGCCACCATTGCCTGACCCTGGCGCAGACCAGTTTGGTGGCTGTTGCGTTGGTGGTTTTGGTTCACCCCAATAAGGATTACTATCGTTCCCAGCTCTTTGATTATCTCCCCAGCCAGATGCGTTATCTCTTTCTCCCCAGGTATTCATTCCTCCAGCACTGCCACTGCCTGGGGCTGCATTGTTGAAGTTACCTCCCCACGAGCCAGTCTCTGTGCTGCCTCCCCAGTTGCTGTTGTTATTGGACTGGTTGCTCTCTGGTGGAGCTCCCCAAGAGGTCATGCCCTTGTTCTGTCCTGGGGCCTGCCCAGGACCACCTGCTCCCCATTGGCTGCTGTTTGGATCTGGTGGTTTTTGTGATGCTCCATTCCAGTTGCTGGGTGGACCAGGAGCCCTACCTACATTGGTATTCCAAGCAGGCATATTATCTTTATTGGCCTCCCATATAGCAGTGCCATTGTTGTTATTCCACATGTTATTTGTTCCCTTTGGTTGTTCAGCTAATACAGAGGCTGTTGAGAATTTGCGTTGAACCTTTGGTGAGGTTTCAATGCTCCATTGAGTATCTTGACGGACTGGCTTCTTTCCCCATCCTTCATGACTTTCGATTGCCATTCTGATTTGGGCTTGTCGTTGTAGTTCTTCTGGGGAAGGAGTATTCCCAGAGGCCCCAGCTCCTGGGTTATTGTTAAGATTCAAGCCTTTGCCTGCAGCCTGAGCCCAAGAACTTGGCCGCTGCTGGTCTGCGGGGTTTGATTGTGCACCCATAGTAGGGTTGGAGTTCTGAGAAGCGGAAGAAGGAGGGAGTTGAGACTGGCTTTGTTGAGACATAGAAGTGGATGGTTGATCCCAGTCAGCACCGCTTGGATTTCCCCAATTACTTGATCCCATTAACCTGGAATTATCCATCGAACTTGGCACACTCCCCCAGCCTGGGGAATCAAGATTGTCACTGTTTTGAGCATTGCCATTATTACTGTTCATAATACTAGTTGGTGGATTTATGCCAAGACCAGAGGATGCACTGCTGCTTCCTTTCTGGAAGGTTGCGTTATTGCCATTCCCAAATGCACTGTTACCCTGTGAGGTTGCCAACGCACTATTAGGCCCTGGTGACTGTGATGTCTGTTGCTGACTTGACTGAGGTCCATTAGGTTGAGCACCACTAACTGGCAAAGATCCTTGCATATGTCCACTAGAACTTGTGGGAACTCGATTTGTAGACTGCGAGGGGGTAACAGTCCCGGGTGGTCCCCAGCCCCCTCGGTTACCCGACGCCGGGTTGGAATTTAAAGAATCATTCATTGAACTTGCACCACTTTGCATATGTCCTTGGTTGTTCGAAAGACTATTGCTTCCATATCCTAACAAACTCATATTGGCACCTGAGGAATACGGGGTGCCCAGACCCCAGTTAGTCTCTAATCCACTTAGACTGGAGCCCCAGAGGTTGGAAGCACCTTGTGTCTGCATGGCACTTGCTTTTGTTTTGACTCGTTAAAGTTGAGCTTAGAAATATCACAGACTTAGATACACATTAGGTGAATGCCATGAGCACTTTAAATGTGAACAGAAAAGTAATATTCTTATTTCACTGCCACACTCCAGTTTTTTTATAACTAGCTCCAAGACGTGTGGGGCTATCACAACCCTATTTGATATACTGTCAAAAGTTCCCTGCAGTATGGACTATTCCAGCATAGTTCCATTCAAACCTGAAACAAACAATAAAATATATTGTTTGTTAAAACCAAACACAAACTTTCATTTAACAATTGGAACAAGTAACTGGTGTTGCATGCAACACATAAGTCCCCTACCGGTGATGTTCACAATTTTTCTGTTACCATAGCAACCAGAATTTTGGTCTGAGAAAAAAAAAGTGACATGCAGAATTTCCATACTGCCATCTATTCATACACCAAGTTTCATAATATTATCTTAAACAGTATTACATCGATTTGGGACTAAAAAGACATAAAACAATCAAATTTAGGCCTATTAATGAGAAACTTTACCCTGATAAGGTATTTAAAAGTATTCTGATGAAATATTAAAGTTGGTTAACAAAAATAATAACAAGAGGGCCAACATGGCCCTTAAGTTGCTCATCTGAGCAGTGATCAGGAAAAGCATGCGCCTAGTCACATAAAAAATCAAAATGTCACATTGTTTTTTGCACTGGATGCGCCCCATCACATTTCAAATATTTCGGTCTTGCCCAATACAGCCTGCTTAAAAGTTTAAATTATTATTATACAGTCATTGCGAATGTCCGTCGGTCAGACATGTCTGGTATATTTCCATTTTGACTGTTATTGTTGGACACAATGTCCGATGAAAAATTCCAGAAAGCACTGTTTATTTTCTGAAAATTGCTTTCACATGCTTTAAAGACAGCTTCGTTGCTATTTTTAGCGATTGCGCAATGATTTTCAGTTGTCTGAGATGGCCAAGCAGTTATGATTTTGAACTGGTTAACGGCAAATATTTTATACTTTTTAATCTAACCAGAAATGTTAACTTTAATGTAGCTTCTTGATCTAACATAATTGAAACCATACAGATAACTCTTTTTTATCGGTCAAAATCAACAACATGGCAGTTAATGAAAGATGAGTTTTCTTTTTTTTCACTCATCATTATCAATTGAAAAGGTCATGCGCATTTTTAAATTAAAATCAGGTTGAAATTTTATCATTTCAATAATTAATTGAATCTAGAATTCTGTTGATACAGAGACAGTATTTCAGTCATATAGCGACATCCAGCTAATTACAGGTGGAGGAAGACCCCGAATGCAGGGAGGTATCCAGGTAGAACCACCAACCGATACAGGAGATACAGCTTTAAATATAACAAACCGTAGAGGGGGATGACTGAATCTTTTTCGTGCAAGAATTTGAAAGGGATAGGCATCATACATTATTGATCTTTATCAATGCATGGTGCCAAGTATTTTGCGGGTGTTCGATTTCATTTACACGTGACATATGTTCTTGTTTCCGCAAGTCAGTATAATGCAGCTTTCATCCAATAATTACTTGCAATTACATTGATACCTTGATGTATAAACGATAGCTTGAGTAATATGTAGTCTTAAAATGTAGCCTTAAAATGCTGACATTTTTTCTTTTCTCTCCAATGCCAGGATTTATGTATATTTGAAGTACACAAAAATTGATAAACAAACAGTATTGTCCAAAATGAAACTAGGAAAAAAAACATCTGAAAGCAATAAACTTTTTGCCCATTTATGATGCAAAAAACGCATAACACTGGATTGTCAACAATAATTATTAATTATGTTTCGCCGGATATATTTAAAACTGAAACAAGCACATACATTACATGGTCACTGCGTAGAATATATATCTTGATATATTCCATTGGAATAAAGCCTGAATTGTGAAATGTATAAAGAAATAGATATATTATTAGCAGTCATGTTCTGTGTAACAGTGGTGAATGTTGAGTGTTTTGTTAAACTGGCCATTGTCTGGTGTCTAGACAATAGTGTAGTCTTTTTCTTCTTCTTATTTTTTTTCAATTAAATATTTCTTTGTCAATCAGGTGATTTTTTTTTTTTTTTGTGAGTGTTTTTTCTTTAAAAGAGCAAGAGGGTTCTTTCAAAAAATGTCACACTTGATTTTGAAAATGTCACATTAAGTTTTGAAAATGTCATATTGATTTTGCCTCAGAAATGGCCATTGATAAAAATTCTTTACGGATCACTGTCTGAGAAACACTGCCTTCATTGCCTACACTGCTTAAGATGTTAAGATGGCAAAAATGGTGAAGATGTAGACATATCACTTAAATATCAGCCATTATCAAATTCCACTGAGATTTTGTTGCCATTATTATTGTGTACGAGTTAAATGATGACTATAACTGTAGATGCCTAAGTGTAAACAAAGTAAAAATCTGGCCTTTTAATAATAATTCAATTGTAACAACTTCCAACCGAATTGGCAGATTACAGCCATTACCAAAAAGGCCAAGAGATTAAGGCTATAAACATTGTCATGAAGTTTGAAGGTGACTGTTCCAAAAATGAAAATGCTAGAGTCTAAACAAAATAAATATGGACAACTGAGAAACAGACACGGACATTATACGACACTAACAGCTCATCCTTAGCTAAAAATAAGATAAAATATTTTATCTACCTTCTTGCTAGGTTTGGGCCTTTTGGACTTTGGCTTTGGCTGAAAAAGAAATAAAAATAAATGAAACATATATCCATTACAGAAATTAATTAAATTTGATGACACTCAACATCTTGTGTAAATTTGCAGGGTAGTCACATTTTATTAAAGCTTGCAACTTAGATGGGTAAAGCATACAATATAAACCTTTCAGGATTGTAAAAGCAAATCAAATACAAACAAGAGGGCCATGATGGCCCTGGATCGCTCACCTGAGTACCATTGCTACAACTGATTACAAGGTTTTTAAACAGACAAGAATTCTGATATAACTCAATCTTAAACATTTTAGCCCTGACAATACTACACACCAAATATATAAGCACTGGGCCTTATGGTTTCAGAGGAGAAGACTTAGTGCGGGGTCATTTATCTCCAAAGGGCCACCATTTTGAAAATCTTGATAAAACCATTGATGATGCTTCATACCAAATATCTAATCTCTAGGCCTTATGGATTCATAGAAGAAGATTTTTAAAGATTTTCCTATATAACTCTATGTAAAACAAGTGACCCCTGGTGCGGGGTCATTTATCACCATAGGGCTATGATTTGTACAATCTTGGTAATGAACCATAAGATGATGCTACATACCAAATATCTAAGCTCTAGGCCTAATGGATTCATAGAAGAAGATTTTTAAAGATTTTCCTATATAACTCTATGTAAAACAAGTGACCCATGGTGCGGGGTCATTTATCACCATAGGGTCATGATTTGTACAATCTTGGTAATGAACCATAAGATGATGCTTCATACCAAATATCTAATCTCTAGGCCTTATGGATTCATAGAAGAAGATTTTTAAACATTTTCCTATATAACTCTATGTAAAACAAGTGACCCCTGGTGCGGGGTCATTTATCACCATAGGGTCATGATTTGTACAATCTTGGTAATGAACCATAAGATGATGCTTCATACCAAATATCTAATCTCTAGGCCTTATGGATTCATAGAAGAAGATTTTTAAACATTTTCCTATATAACTCTATGTAAAACAAGTGACCCCTGGTGCGGGGGCATTTATCACCGTAGGGCTATGATTTGTACAATCTTGGTAATGAACCATAAGATGATGCTTCATACCAAATATCTAATCTCTAGGCCTTATGGATTCATAGAAGAAGATTTTTAAACATTTTCCTATATAACTCTATGTAAAACAAGTGACCCCTGGTGCGGGGGCATTTATCACCGTAGGGCTATGATTTGAACAATCTTGGTAATGAACCATTAGATGATGCTACATATGAAATATCTAAGCTCTAGGCCTTATGGATTCATAGAAGAAGATTTTTAAAGTTTTTCCTATATAAATCTATGTTAAACAAGTGACCCCTGGTGCGGGGGCATTTATCACCATAGGGCTATGATTTGAACAATCTTGGTAATGAACCATAAGATGATGCTACATACCAAATATCTAAGCTCTAGGCCTAATGGATTCATAGAAGAAGATTTTTAAAGTTTTTCCTATATAACTCTATGTAAAACAAGTGACCCATGGCGCGGGGTCATTTATCACCATAGGGTCATGATTTGTACAATCTTGGTAATGAACCATTAGATGATGCTACATACCAAATATCTAAGCTCTAGGCCTAATGGATTCATAGAAGAAGATTTTTAAAGATTTTCCTATATAACTCTATGTAAAACAAGTGACCCCTGGTGCGGGGTCATTTATCACCGTAGGGCTATGATTTGTACAATCTTGGTAATGGCCCATAAGATGATGCTACATACCAAATATCTAAGCTCTAGGCCTTGCAGTTTTGCAGAAGAAGATTTTCAAAGTTTGCATTTTTAAAATCTATTTTTAGCTCCTGTGACCTACTTTTTTAACCAATCTGAATAATTTGTACAACTTTGATAGAGGGCATCATAAGGATGATTCCTGTGAAGTTTGGTCAAAATCCCTTCAGCGGTTCATGAGGAGATGTTGTTTAAAGCAAATTGTTGACGACGCACGCACGCACGCACGGACGACGGACAAAAGGCGATCACAATAGCTCACCATGAGCACGTTGTGCTCAGGTGAGCTAAAAACAAAAGGGCCAAGATGGCCCTTAGGTCACGTACCTGAAAAATACTGCTTTCACTGAGTGTACAAACTTCTATATTATAGCATAGTCCTACTGATTACAGAATCCATATAGAAATATAGGAAGATCATTTCAACAGTACTTGTCCATAGCTTGAACATTCAAAAGTAGGTCACTAGATCATGACCACAGTCATGATTAAGGACAAAGTTCAATTCTACACCAAATTGTAACCTGTGATCTAAAACAGAAGGTCAAAGCTCCCTATATAAACATTGGGCTTTTCAATTTTGACCAAAGATCCATTACTTAAATTTGAAAGAGGTCCACTACACTCCCAAATATCTAAACCCCAGGCCTTGTGGTTTCTGACAAGGCAAATTTTTTTTCTAAGTAAGTCTATATTTATCCAAGTGACCCCAGGGCTTTGATTTGAACAAACTTGGTAGAGATCCACTACAAGGTCATGTTACACACCTATTATCTAAACTGCAGGCCTTGTAGTTTCTGACAAGAAGATTGTTCTAGTTTTTCCTATGTAATGTCAAGTGACCCCTGGGCAAGGTCAATTTTAACCCTTGGGTCACGATTTTAACAAACTTGAGAGGTCCACAAGGCAATGTCACACACAAAATATCTCAGCTCTAGGCCTTGCAGTTTTGGAGATTATTTCACTTTTTAAATCTATTTTAGCTCCTGTAACCCAGACATGCAATTGACTGGAACCATTCAAACAACTTTGATAGAGGCATCAAATTTGACTGCAATTTCAGAGATGATGTTGTTTGAATCAATTGTGGATGACAGACAGCCACTGATCCTAAAAGCTCACTTGAGCACTACATGCTCAGGTGAACTAGAAAAACATCTTACATTCTTAATGGATCACTTAAACTCAATGAAAGGCTATCCATGCCAAATTTCTGTTTCATAAAAATTTGCCTAGTGTGTTCAGACAACCACAAGCAACAATGAAAACAGGGTGATATTTGAGCAAGGAAGTTAAAAATCACAAGACCTGCATGGATTTTCCTTTTCCACCACATTTATAGCAACTAATTCATGTCTGGTTCCTAACTATGCAGCACTTACTGTAAGAAACGGCTTATGACGACTGGACTGTCAATCCGTCTCCTCTTGTTTCTTGCTCTTTGATTTAGCTTGGACGTTTGATCTTCTCGTTGGCTGATATGAAACAACCTGAATTCAAAATGGAGCTTACTTAAAACATAATGCTTGGAAAATTGTTCTCTCTGTGTGTATGTGCATGTGTATGCATGCGCTAAACTTGGGCAAAATGAAAACAAATAGTTCAGACTGATGTATGGCTAAAAAAACAAGTTACATTTTGTATCAAGAACAAAAAGCTTAAATGCAAGCATAGCAGATTAATCTGGGAGAATTAACAAGGAAAAAATCAAAGGTGTTCTTTTTTTTTCTACTATGTTAAGGACTGCAGCCAAAATTTACAATACGAAGTCTTTTTTTAAAGGTTTTATCTTTAAGATGTTAGCCATATATACTATCATATTGTGCTTTCAAACCACCTCACAAAATGCTGTCACAGTGAAAATATGGAAATTATGACAACTGAATTCTCAATACTGAATAGGCTTTTAATTATCAGTCAATATTATTCATTATTATTTGCATACCATATAAAAACAATGATACCAGATTGAAAGTACATGTAGCAAACAAAACACTTACCATAAATAAATATTAGCACATTTTAGGTTCACTGGCAATGAAGGACTTTTGTGGCACACTAAGTTTGAAGATTACAATGGCAGCTGAGTACCTGCAAAAATGAAGATTGAACTTAAAACCTATCTTACTACATTATAAGCGAATTTATCATTGGGACAATTTACTTACAACATAAATGTCATTACAGGACAAGTTGCAGTGGTAATTTTCCTCTCCTCTAAGCTTTTATGTGGTTAAGACATCCCTTATTCATCAAAGATTAACAAAGAAATGACATGTAACCAGTTGAGTATTCAGACTGGCCTGCAAATACCTCAAAAGACTGGTCAGACTTGAGACTGTTCAAAACTTCCCTACATCTTGCAGATGGAAGCAAAAACTATTATCAATTAGGTACTTATTATGTTGAATGATGTAACAGATGCATATATATGTAGGAAAAAAGTATGTTTCTATGTAATTCTTATCAAACACATCATGCTACTGAAGAAGAGCACAGTATTAGGGTATATCTCTCTTCTGTTTCAAAGCTTTTTCGAATTGTTAATTTAAACAAAACAGAAATATGATAACCTGTATTTTAATTAAGCCTGTGTAATTTTCCTCATCAAATTAAACATCACTAATTAACTAATGAATCATTAGGATACACTATTACTTACTTTTCAGTCAATATTTTGTACATGAGATCTTAAGAGTTGTGAGTTGACGGGTAACAATGGTACTAGATTCATAAATAATGAAAATCTGCAAAGAGAAAACATGTATCATGGTAAAAACAATATAAGGGTTACTAACCCTGTCACAATTACCGTGAAAAATACCCCCCAAAGGAAAATCACTGGCATTAGCAACTGGATTACGTGTATGACAGGACTATCTTCTCTTTTTGACTAATTTTACTATACTGCAATAGAAACTAAACTCTGATTGCTTTACAAGATGTTTGATGTGGCCGTCGATTGGCTTTTTTCAAAATTCAAATACAAGTCCAGCTTCTTTTAATGAAGCGTGGCTATGTAGGTATGAATGGCTTATCTATATTAACCCTTTCCCTCATATAGACTCATTTTGACACCCTCAATAGGTATCACATAAAGCCTGATCTGCAGAAAACCACAGTTAAACCTTACCAAATTTAATTACAAAATCCTCATTGCCAGACCACTGAGGAGCAGCGAACAGCATAAAACCTGATCAGCCTGCGAGTTACTCGCAGGCTGATCTGGTTTTATGCTGTTCGCATAGGTCTTTTCATGGTGTCCTCTATGAGGGAAAGGGTTAAGTAATGCCTGCTTAAAATTGAACCAAAATAATCTGTTCACTAATGTTATCCTAATCAGAGTGTTAATTGTCTGTTTGCTATAGTGTACTTCAGTCTGTTTTTGTAAAAACATTTATAACAATCCACATAAAGTAAGTTCCAAATTATGTCCACTGTTATTATCTACAATTCCTAACATAATCTGTTAAGTGTAACAGTATATATTTGTATCATGTGATACCACACATGTTAAACCTATAATATATATGTATATGAAAGTACAAGCAGATAGCTTATATTACAAAATAATGTCTCTTATTTTTCAGAATAGTCCAGTTGTAAAAAATAGAGTGACATCATGTCCCCCAAATTAAAATATATAGGAAAAGTCTGCCTGGGTCTTGCTTATGACACATTGTCTTCTCAAGAAGAACATTCACACTAGGTTATTGACAAAATCCATCCATGCATGATGGGAGTTAGAGCCTGGAAATGGCCAATTGTTCCCCTTTTTTTACCTCAAACTGTGACCTTGACCTTAGAGCTAGACCTGGGTCTTGCGCTCGACACATCTTTTCTACAAACATTTGTGCCAAGTTATTTTAAAATACATCTTTGCTCAATGGAGATAGAGCCTGGACAAAACAAAATGTTCACCTTTTTGAAATTTGACCCAAAGACTATGACCTTTTAGACACAAACCCAGGTCTCAGTTACGATACATCATCTCGATGTGTTAACATTTCTACCAGGTTCATTAAAAATCTCTCATGCATGTAGGAGTTACAGAGGAGACATAAAGCGGGAAAGACAGTGTGATTACTCTAGATGCCTTCCTCAGGGGTCATGAATATTTACAAGAACAAAAGCTTTACATTTCAGTCTTCAGTTAGCTAGCTCATACTCCATGCTTTTAGATTAAGATCTTAAGTCAATTTTCAGAACCTATACTTATTCAGATTGCAGATGAGTCTTGATATATACCACACTGACATTTGACAGTTTAGAAATAATAACAGAATCAGAATGGATACCATCTCCTTTGTTACGAATACTCAACAGAATAGAATAAAAAAAACAAAAAAAAACAACATACAATACTTACTGGAGATTACGCTCACATGAAGGCAGTGACAAACAATGAGGTGGTTACTGAAAAAAGAAAACCAATTTTGTTCGTCAAATTCAAATATTTTCAAAATGTTTGCCCCCCCCCCCTTTTTTCTAAATGTCAATTGTATGTCCACACATTTTGGGAGTTAATTGACTTAGAGTTTTTCATGCAACAATTTTAAATCCTGCCTTGGCACACAAATAATTGGCCTCTGGCCAACAGACTTGTGCTGTCCTGTCCTTATGCATTTTTAACTGATGTTTAAGAGTTATCAATAACTCATTTTAAATATCATATATAAAATTCATGTGCTGTCCTGTCCTAATGCATTTTTAACTGATGTTTAAGTTATCCATAACTCATTTTAAATTATATATAAAATTCAAATATTTACCATTTCAATGAAATGATGAGGAGCACTGATACATCAACATGAAGGCAAGATGATCATTCAACAAGATCTTTGGATATCAGCTGAAAAGAAAAGAAAGCTCCGTTTACCACAACTATCTGGATTATATATCAGCTGCAGATGATCTAAAAAAAAACACACAAAAACAAGAGGGCCATGATGGCCCTGGATCGCTCACCTGGTATCTTTAGGCTATGTAAAATCAAGTGACCCCTGGAGCAGAGCCAATTTTGACCCCAGGATCATGATTTTAACAATCTTGGTAGAGGTCTATTAGCCCATGTTACATACCAAATATCTAAACTCCAGGCTTTGTGACTTCTGAGAAGAAGGTTTTTTCAGGTTTCTCCTATATTAGTCTATGTTAAATCAAGTGACCCCTGGGGTGGGGCCAATTTTGACCCCAGGGTCATGATTTGAACAAACTTAGAAGAGATCCACTAGACAATGCTACACACCAGGCCCTGTGGTTTCTGAAAAGGTTTTTCAAGTTTTTCCCTATATTAGCCTATGTAAAATCAGGGACCCCTTTGGGGGCCAAATTTGACCTAATGGTCATGATTTGTAAAAACGTCGTAGAGACCCAATAGACAATGCTTCATACCAAATATCTAAACTCCATGCCTTTTGGTTTCTGAGAAGAAGATTTTTCAAGTTTTTTTTTCTATATTAGCCTATGTTTAATTAGCATCCCCAGGTCATTTTTTTATTGTTTTTAAAATTTTTAAAGAGTGGTATAGATGGAAAGTGCTATTGATAAGCTTTCCAAAACTGTTTTTATTTTTAAAATATCTTGAAAATTAAAAAAGTTATTGCATTTTAAAGTGTCGAAAAAACAGCTGAAGTTCAGAAAAATGGACATATACAATACATAGTATGTTTCGAAACCTCGACGGAACCATCGCGTCGTGGAATTCACTACATTCACAACTAAAATTGCTCTAACTTTTTTATTTTTTAAGTTATTTTGATGAAACTTGGAACACAAATACTTTATTGTTGACTGGGCCAGATTCTATTGTTAAATATACTCTATTGTTCATTTTGGTTATTGTAAAAGAAAAAGAAAAGCATGATATATTTAAGATTTTCTGATGCATCGTGGAATTTCGTATATTCACAACAAAAGTTGCTATAACTTTTTATTTTTGAAGATATTTTGATGAAACTTGAAACACAGACACTTTACCATTAACTGATCAGATTATGTTTTTTTTAAATTCTCTATTGTTCACTAAGGTTATTGTATGTGAAAACTGAAAGTATGTCATGTTTTAAGATATAATTGAAAATTTAAGTGACTCCACAGTTCCTGATTCTTTAATAAACCAAATCACAGCTTATTTTAAATGTTATGACACTTTTCCCAAAGTTTTGCACAATAAATACTTATTTCAAAATATCTAATGACATATTTCCATTTACTTTACAAAAAAGACATTCATGAAAGTGAATAAAACTTTTGGTATGTAAAATATTCTGAATAGATTTACATCTATATATGACAATGGGTATGTAAAGTATTCTGAATAGATTTACATATATATGAGAATGGGTAAGTCAGTTTTAAAAAAAATGTTTTTAATGTCAAAATTTTATTTCCAATACTTAATTTGCAATATTCAGTACGTGATATTGATATTGAATAAGAAAAAAAATACTATAATGGTTATGGGGGAATTAAGGTTTTCAAAAAGATGTGATATCAATCACATCAATATTAAGCATTCACTGCAGAAACAGTAATTTTGGGAGATAAAAGAAAAAAAATGATATCTTGATACTTATTCATTATATAAAAAATAATTTGTGATATATTTATTAAACGAGAGAGAGAAAAGAGAGAAAGAAGTTATACTTAGAATTTAAATATAGCAATAAACTATATGCTTTTATTTTTCTCAAAATTGAAAATCTAAAATTAAGCCTAACACTTTTCCAAAACAACATTGTATAATCAAGTATCCAAATCTTGACTGGCTGATTATAAGGTTACATAATATTGCTCAATAATGTCATAAATCGCACTGGTGGCTGCACCTGAACCATAGACTACTTCCCTAGTGATTGCACCACATGGGGCCAGCCATCAACTGTAACCCTATAAAAGGGGATGCAATCTCAAAGGGTTACTAAGTTTGTTATAAGTTAAATAAGGTCATAAACTATCAGCTGAAAAGTGTCTCCCAATCAGTTGATTACACAGCATGGGGCCTAGCTTTGTAATTTATGATGCAATATGGAAGACTCTCCCACACACACACCAATTAAAACAAGAGGTTTTTGTCAGTTAAGAGTGTAAAAATTGTTGGTTATATGCTACCAACTTTAAATAAAATTTTGTATCTTGTAGGAAGAGTACAGAATCACTAATTATATGTTTATTCATTTAGGTTAATTGTATTAAAAAGAAATACAAAAAATACAGGCTTTTCCATCTAAGACAGCAGTTGTTTTATGCAGTTCATCTAATTTATTTATACTTTTAATGAGTTAGTATTGTCCTATGTTCCTCCACATTTACTTAAGGTTTTAATCCGATTGATTGATTTCCCCTTCATTTCAAAGTCAGATGTAAGTTTGAGATTTTGATCACGAAAAATGATAGGTTGCATGCATGATTTTAATCTAATGAAGAAATGATATACAGTATAGTGATTTTTTTTCATCACCAAAGAAGGTGGGTAAGGAATTCAATATTAATGAGGATTGCATTTCATCCCATTTTTTTTTTTTCAGAAATTTTACTAATATGTATATGCAGCACCATTCATTCATTGTGAAAATAAATGCGTATACATGTCAACCAAAGTGCAGTTAGAAGTTAGTTATGACAATTACGATCGTCGTATGGTACGAAATTTCACTCGGTAAACAAAGTAATTTAACTAAGTAAAATGTGTATTACAATGATACTAAAGTTAAAAAAATATGTTAATTAAAGGATTTATACGCGAAAGATGTTGTATCAACAAGAAAAACATCCATATACACCTTTACATTCTCGTTCTGAAGTTTTGTTTTCATTATCGGTAAAATTCAAAATGGCGGCCGCACTCGATTCGCCGAGCGGACGTTTTTTTTGTAAAAGTTTGATTTTCATCGGACGATGCGGATGCTTTAATATGCATGAATTGTCTTGAAAAATATATCAAATTAAAGAGCAGACTTTATACTTTTAGAAGTATAGAGATCTATTTTACTTACTTTTTAATCTTCCTAAAAAACGCGCCAGACTTCACTACCTTATTCCTCGGAAATTAATTGACATAAACGTTAAGTTCAAAAACCTCGAGAAAGTTCATTCTTTTCTGTAAATGGTGATATAATTTTTAAATCTAAAAAACGGTGTTTAATAATCCGCAACCGCGATCATTAAACATACGTGTAATCAATTCTGCCTCAGTTACACGGTATCCCGAAATTACACAAAATTTACTTACCTGGCGGATTTTACACACAACTACGACAAAAATAAGAACAAAACAACAAAAACATATACATCATTGGAAAGATAATTTTATTTACACTTAAGATATGTAAGTTTGATATTGTTTTGATTTTTTTTCCCCTTTGAAAACAGACTTTTTGTACACTAGGTATACCGATTTTGCAGAATTCTTAACTGGCTATGCTGCTCAGCTGGGGATGCTAGTTTAATCAAGTGACCCCTTGGGCGGGGCCAATTTTGACCCCAGGGTCTAATTTGAACAAACTTGATAGAGATCCACTAGACAATGCTACACACCAAATATCTTAACTCTATGCCTTGAGGTTCCTGAGAAGTAGTCTTTCCTATATAGCCTATGTTAAATCAAGTGACCCCTGGGGTGGGGCCAATTTTGACCCAAGGGTCATGATTTGAACAAACTTAGAAGAGATCCACTAGACAATGCTACACACCAGGCCTTGTGGTTTCTGAGAAGAAGATTTTTCAAGTTTTTTTTCTATATTAGCCTATGTAAGATTAGGTGACCCCTTGGCAGGGCCAAATTTGACCCCAGGGCCATGATTTGAACAAACTTGGTTGTGATCTACTAGACAATGCCTCACACTAAATATCTAAACCAGGCCTTGTGGTTTCTGAGAAGAAGATTTTTCAAGTTTTTTCTATATTAGCCTATGTTAAATCAAGTGACCCCTGGGGCGGGGCCAATTTTGACTCCAGGGCCATGATTTGAACAATCTTGGTAGAGAGAGTCATAAGATCATGCTACATACCAAATATCTAAACTCCAGGTCTTGTGGTTTCTGAGAAGAAGATTTTTCAAGTTTTTTTTTCCTATATTAGCCTATGTTTAATCAAGTGACCCCTGGAGCGGGGCAAATTTTGACCCCAGGGTCATGATTTGAACAATCTTGGTAGAGAATCATTAGATCATGCTACATACTAAAAATCAAAAGGCTAGGCCTTGTGGTTTCGGAGAAGAAGATTTTTAAACTTTTCATTTTTAAAATCTATTTTTAGCTCCTGTGACCTAGATTTTTGACCAATCAAAATAATTTTAACAACTTTGGTAAAGGGCCCTATCATAAACATTCCTGTGAAGTTTTATCAAAATCCAGTGAGTAGTTTAGAAGGAGATGTTGACAGACGCACACAAGTCGGACAAAAGGCGATCACAAAAGCTCACCATGAGCACATTGTGCTCAGGTGAGCTAAAAATATACAGGTTGAATATTCTAAGCGAAAAGAACAGTTCCAAATAATTGAATATTTAGTGTCCTTCAGAGACATAATTATGCCTTAAATAATAGTAAATTTTAAAACAAACCCATAAAATACAAACATGAAGAATCATGCAAGCATGTCAAATGAAAAACATTTTGTTTTGTTGTTTTTTTGTTAAAAACAGTTTTTTTCTTTTTTGTTTTATTTTTTTGCCATGTCAATACTCTCCTGGTCCATTTCAATTAAAAGAGTATATGCACTAAACTCTTGCATAATGGAATGATCCACTCAGAAGTTCTCAAACAATCACACCCTAACAGAATCACTCATCCACAACCAGTGATCTGCAAAGGATTTTGAAATTACAGTACAAATGTCCCATCACCTATAAAAATTTTGAGACATTTTCAAAATCATGAGAACAGAACAGTAACAGCCCCTTAATTCATATATGAGTAAAAGTTATCTTTAGAGTCTAACTCCTGTTCAATATGCGATATATGGTCACCAGATTCTAAGTGTAGTGGTCTTAAAATTGGTATTTTTTCACTGTAAATAATATTTCTTTTGTTGTGTTTTATACACAGATTGAAAGTCATATATTTCTCTATGCATTATAATTTAACCATGAAAAATCTCAAAGCCAACTGTGTTGGAATGTCTGAGCAGACTTACGCTTGCTGTCCAACAAAATTGCTTGCATCTGATTTTCCATTATGTGTGTTTTGGGGAAGTATTACTTCCTTCAGACTTAACATTATTTGCATCACTTTTAGCAGATTGCTTATTTCCTAAGTAACTTAAAATTGCTCCCATGTTTTTTCGTAATCGGCAAGGCCTTACTGATTACAGACAATATGCAGTTGTATCAATCAATGCAACTGGTCGAGAGCTCCCACCAAGCACAAACTGCTTTCAAACAAGCCAATCAAAATTAATGTTACAACACACATAACATGCTGCTCTCCGTCTGAGTACAATACATTTGAAGTTTAAAGCTTTGTCCCCGGCAATTTTATGTGACATGTGTAGCACTAGGATTAAAATTTGTATGCAACCCTTTTATTTTTAATGATGTCGCAAAATTGCGTCCTTGGCAGAATACTGCACAACACAGCAATAATAAGCATCAGAACACTATATTGGAATTTTGTCAAAACCTACTAATCTGATAATTTGCAGAAAATGTGACAGTTCACTTTCACATACCATGCCATAAAAGGCATTAATGTCTTTATCTATGAGAACTGTTTCACACATCAAAGTGTAAGCATGCTGAACAGGGTGAAAGCAAAATGTAAAACTGAACTTTCTACATGATAGAAAGAAAATGAAGTAATGAAAGATCATTATAATTTCCAAACAGCTAAAAAAAAAACAAGCAATGATAGAACTGGTGGATGCTCCCCAAAATGCACTTTGCATCTTGATGGGTACTTTATAATTCTATATGAGCTCCGGACAAAATTTAAGTATAAAAAATAACAAAGGGCAATAACTCCTAAATTACACAAGACAGAGTTCTGGTTCTTGTACACTGTAGTTCTCCTTATTGAGATCCATCTACCTATGAAATTTCATGTTGGTATCTCATAGTTTTTGTGTTATGCTCTAGACAATGATGGCCAGACGAATGAACAGATGGGACATAGCTGCAACTATATGGGGAGCATAATAAAGGTTATGAGAAAAGGTTAAACTAAGAGCCACTGCCTGCTTGAATAATTGACAGTGTTAAGATGATCTATTTCACCGAGTTAATGCTGTATAATTATCAACTATGACAACATAATATTGGTATTTTTTTAATGCCTTTGGTATGTTGCAGACAGAGATCAAATCCTCCATGACCCATCCTGATTAAGGGCAGACACTCCAACCATACAACCTATATGACCAGACCCCCCCCCCCCCCCCTCCAAGTGAAAATTTCTTTTTACTTCCTACATTTAACCCCCACCCCACTACCCCCACATTAATCACCATCATCTACAAAAGTCCAGCATTTCTTAACAAAATAAAATATCATAGAACAAAATATCATTAATACAAATTTGTGGTGTCAAAAACAAAAGGTTAAATAACTAATGTCTGTCATGAAATTTGTCCATACTTCCTCTATGTTCAGAAAATGTGTGCTTTGTCACTAGTCTTGTCAGCATGGACCACAAGAAAATGAATGTTTGACATGTTCCCTTGCAACCTAGTGAAACCTTCATTTCTTTGAAACGTCCCCTAAATACTTTTCTATCAGAAGCTATCAAATTGATATACAAATATAATCAGATAAGCAAACCTAGCTTAAAAAACAACTTTCATCATTTACATATAACATATATTTAATGCAAGAACTTCAATACACGATAACAAGATGTTTCCGAGTCTTGGGAGTCATCGTCCACCATTTTGAATAATAATCAATTTATCAGTTCCGACCAGACAAGATGGCCGACAGTTATAATGTAAAAACAAAATGTAGAACAAGCCGTCTGTATAAAATCTGAAGAAAATAACCAGAAATATTAATGTTAATCGGCATGGTTTTAATTTCATAGAAGCTCAATATAACAGGAAACCGTATTCCTTCGCTCTCCAAGATAGGATATTAACATTTCTTTTTCAGTGGCTTGACCTACTTTTCGCCAGCCTCGTCTACAACATAGGTCCTAAATCTGTAAAATATTTCCAGCAATGTCGCTTACATCTGTCCACAATCCACGTATTTCGCTTTTAGTTTGAAGATTTCTGATACACGACATATATAACGATCCCAACAGTTATGCATTCGAAATAACTTTAAAACGTACAACAAACATTACAAATATTTCTTACCTCGGAAAGGAATTCAAAGACGAGTTTCTACCCTGGAAAAATTGCACTTATATCACAGATTGCTTACGATACACAAACAAATAATACAGTCATTAGAAAGCACCGGTTAAGAGACGTAGTTATTGCCGAAATATACAAATTTTGACTTTTTTCTCAGCTGTTCTAACAGGCCCGAAAGAGCCAGGTTAGGCAGCAGGGCTCATCTCTAGAGCAGTCTGTCAGATTAAATGGCCTAGACGCCTCGCGCATGCGCAATGAATACACACGTGACCTGCATCGAGCACCTTCACATTAATGTACATGTTATTTTTTGCAGGGGATGTAAATATTCTAAAAATTGATACAAAACAACACGCATAGCTGTAAACTTCCTTGATGGTACTCAACTCTTTTCCAAAAGCACAAAATAAAAGCTGTATTCCATACTAAGTCAAAATGTAATTAGCTGCCTGAAATGTACAAAACTAAAACTGTACTACAGTACACATGGTCTATCTTAGTTGTGTGCCTGATAACTTTTTTTCAGAACTGAACGAAGTATGGTCATCCTTAAAAAAAATTTCAGAATGAAAGGTCTTTTACACAAAACAAGAAGAATAATTTAATAGAATTAAAAAATAAAAATACTGATTAAGCCTTTACCTATGTCTACAAAGCAGTTTCCAATATAGTGTGAAAATAACTTCAAAGCTCTACATGAAGCAAACAAAATCACAGACATCATGTAACACATCATTGCTACCGGAGCAGCCAGGAGTCTGATAATGGCGAGACTGTCTATATGAGCCGTCTATATTGATTTTCTTGTCTTCACAGAAAGACTGGCAAAGCTTGGTTTATAGATGACGATCAGACAGCAATTTACTGAAACAGCTAAACTGATTATGGTATAAACCATTAGAAGGGATTTTTTTCCATAAAATTTTTAACAATACAAATTTTTGCTAAAAATTCAGACCTACGTCAATTCCTTACCGTTTGAAATTCATGTATCCTCACTTCAATATACTCACTTATCTTTTTATATGATCAGATACATTCAACATTCAGTTCAATATGAAGTGGTAAGAAGCTGATGCTGAAGGGTATGATGATCTATTATATGAGATCGTTATCTTGTTCTTTTACAAGGCAGGTATCTTGGCACAAACATTGCATGTTCAGCAGTTTATAGATTTGAAACTTCTCATTTCTCAAATATATGCATCTTTGCATTTGCCACCCTTATAGTTAAAACAATCTGACCTTAGAAAGATTTATTAAAAAAAGTCTTGATAAAAAATCTAACTTTATGGATTTCTTTTAATAATAAAGCAAATCGTGATCTACATGACAGTCAGGTCCAATTCTACAGAGATAAGAAACCTTTGCTGAATAACTGTCAAGATGCACTTACATATTGGATATTAATACACATTCTGTATGTAAAATGCCTGCCAGTGGTTCCAACCGTTTTCCGGTAAGTTACAATGGTAAGTTGAGATACTGTCATATCACACACACTGTATATTACACCTTTAAAACATTTAAAAATAAGGAATCCTTAAATACCAGTATATCATCAGCTATCGCATCATACATGAACTGAAATTCAATGATAATTAAACAGCCAATTGATATACAGATGTCTCCATCAGCTGATGACAAAGTGGCCCACATGATGAGTGGCATAACAATGAAACAATCGCTTTTATCAACAACATGTACAACTCAACCGACTAAACAAGGTTTGCATTATCATTCATATAACAACAAGGGTTACATTACGTGAGTGGAAAACTTGTACAGTAAGCTTACTTAAAGGAGCTTTTATTTGAGTGGAGAAGTTGTATGTGAGTGTCTTACTTAAGAAAAAACAGAATCTGATCCTCAAACTTCTATATTTTACTTAATTCTGGAACAAGTTAAAACAACTTGAATTGAAATCTCAACAACTGAACATGGGTAGGATAGGACCATGGAAGGTTAAAATGAATTAACTCCTGTTCCCACTCAATGGGGATCAAACTCAAACACTCATCTCTAGTGCCTTATAACCCTTTACCTCATGAATATTCATGTACAAATTATGACATGATGAATATTAATTTACTGAACTTTAAATGGTACACAAAATAGACAAAATCATACTAGATGTCTCCTCAGTTTGCATGCCAATGTGTCAAAATAAGTCTATATTAGATAATGGGTTAAAAAGAAATAAATGTAAATTGCTGTCAAGAGCATTTATAATCTCAACCTCACATATCAGGTGTTGGAATGAACTGTCTAGGTTCTGAATAATAGGACAATTTAACTTTATTTATTGTACATATTGTATATTCATTGTCACTACTGATTAGTTTTAAGAGAACTCGAGTTAAATACAAGACTGCGTTCTCTGGGAACACGTGTCACCTGTTGAAGCATGACGGAAAAAGTGTGATGGACAGACAGACAGGCAACGGAAAAGTGATCCCTATGTGTCACCTCTTACAGTGATAGTCTTGCACCATGCTTTCAAAATATGTTTTCTTTGGATTCCTGAACACGATTTTACAATGTTAACCTTGTTATATAAATTTACTTTTATCATACAGAAAATATGTCAAAAATGTGTATTAAAATGACTCTTTTACATGAAGGTAAATAAAATAGGCACACCAGACTCCAGCATCAAGGATGGTTCCAGACCTGGTTGGCTTTGTATCAGGATAATGTGACTGGATGTGTTGTATCATTCCAACTGATTAAGGCATGATACTTCAGTGAAAATCACTTTTCTCAATCTCAGATGTAGGATAATCACAAAATCTCACAATGACTGATATACTATCAGTGAGACACTAAATCCTTTTACTTGTAAATTCAAATTAAAATCATAGCCAACTTGTACAGGTAAATTCCACAATAGATACCGGTAATAACTTCTATTATAAATGGAGTAAAGCACAATTCACTTTTTACTGAGCAAAATGACAGTTATCTATTACAGGTTGGTTAGCTTAAAGATTCTAGGGGATTATTTTTTAGAATGACAAGTAACATTTCAATTAAACAAATGAGTAACATTAGTAAAAGTAAGAAAACACAAAAAGAAAACTGCTTACGTTCTTGAAGCAGAAAAATCAGGTATTATAAACAAGATTGGAGTACAACAAAACTAATGAAATATTGTGTTTGGCTGACTTAAGTACAGCAACTACTTTAAGCTTACTAGTTATAACTTACTAGAATATGGAACTCATTTCGTAATAATGTTAATCAAATAAGATGAACATTTTGCATTATAGAAAAATAGTCATATTTATTTACCCACCTTTAAAGTTAGGTATTCAAATGTGAAAAGATATAATTAACAAGCACATAATGGGGTAAAATGTGCAGGACCTGCCAAGGTTAACCCTTTCCCTCATAGAGGACACCATGAAAAGACCTATGCGAACAGCATAAAACCAGATCAGCCTGCGAGTAACTCGCAGGCTGATCAGGTTTTATGCTGTTCGCTGCTCCTCAGTGATCTGGAAATGAGGATTTTGTAATTAAATTTGGTAAGGTTTAACTGTGGTTTTCTGCAGATCAGGCTTTATGTGATACCTATTGAGGGCGTCAAAAGGAGTATATATGAGGGAAAGGGTTAAGAGATTTGTCAGCAACAGCCTAGCTAGTGTACTCGAACCATACTCATATTGATCGATAACTGTCCCGCCAAGTGTACAAAATCTACTGAGTAGGCTTCTTTGTAATTTCATCCCTTCCACAATTCTAGATGTAAAAATATTTATGGCAGATGGCAGCAAGTTCCCAGTGCATATAATGGTAGTTTATAACAGGACTGCTGCGCAATCCAATTCCACTGCCACAGCTAAGATGTGCACATGGTGCCTTAATTGTACCAAGTACTATAATGTTATAACTTTACAAAATATAACTTTTAATTGCTTCTTGGGTAATACTGCTGACTGCAGAAAGCTAAATCTATAAAGCAGTTAACAATTTAATTTATAAAAATCACTCATAAATTACATTGCAGAATGGAGGATTCAAATAAAATATGAATAAGTTCAAAAAATTAAATTCCATATGGCAAAAATTATTCAGCTAAAGATTCAGTACTTAAATTTAATATTAGCCGGTGTTCCTTTATCACATGAAAGTCTTTAAATGACTAAATTATGCAACATAGCTCCGTGTTCTCGAAAATAAAAATGGTACTTAAGTATGATTTTCATACTTATACTCAAACTATGCCCATTGCTGTCAATAGAGATTTGAGTATAACACTCAAATTTGAGCCTGAGATCGTACTTAAGTTGAGAACACGGGGCCAGTTTAACCTTTTACCTCATGAATATTCATGTGCAAAGTTATGTCTTGATGTGAATACCGGTATTACAGTAATTGACTGAGCTTATAATGGTACATGAAACCGTGGATTTTTCTTTGCCATGTGGGCTACAAAATTGTATTCAAGCAGGAGACCTGATCTGGGTCTGTTTTGTTTGCCAATGTGTCAATATTAGTTTATATGAGGTAAAGAGTTAAAAAGACTGATCCCTCCAGCTATTGACAAATTTGTAGGCAGGAAGGTCTGGGGGTCCTCCGTTTTCTATTGATTTTCTTTGAATAATTCCAATTTTCTGTTACAATTTGGCAAATTTTAACGGGCCAGGAATGGATGTAAGGCAGTCAAATCTGCCGCCAGCCACCTCTCAAGAAAAGCCCTGAGTATCATTGTTAGAGTAGAAAATTAAACACTTAGTGCTTTCAGTCAGATCTGACTAATCTATGGCATATCATAGTATCAAGATTTATCAGGGTGTAAAACATAGCCACGCAGCAACCTCTTGAAAAATACTTTCTCACTTCAGCTTTTAAGATCAGAGAAAATATAATGATGACTGAGCAAGTTGTACTTGACAATTTACTTAGACGGGAAACTACCTTTTTTAAAGAGGGTCTAAATAACATACTTTAAAAGATACAGTGAAAATAACAGAAATGTTTTATTAAATAATGAATAACATCCCTGAACAAATTACTGACATTGACAAGTGTTGACATTAAGCATTAGCACAAAATGTTACATAAAATCACACATTTGCAGTCGATTTTTATATGACATAAAATAACCTCATGTTAATTCAAATCGAATTGTTTTCCCCTCAAAAGCAATTAAATTCAAATTAGTAATGATCGCCAATCTTAGTATGTTCTCATTTCGTCTTGCTAAGTATTACTGTTTCATGAATTATTAATTTCTCTGGCTCATAAAACTTCAAATTCAATATCTCCCTGCAATGTTTCAACCATGAATGAGAGCACTATATCAGCAGAGGGCCAAGCGATAACTGAAGACTTATCAAGCTGCACGTATAAAACTGAACTTTGCTATTTACCAGGTATTTGAAGTTTGTGAGGAGATCTAGCTTGTTGGTCATGTACAGAAGAGTCAGTGTGTACTGACTCCTGTTTATTGGCCGACTGCCCAGGGACAACCTGCTATCAACCACAGCTTACAACAACTTGTCCTCTAGGTTACCATATATGCCTAGTAATAAAGCTATTGAGGACCAGACTGAAAACTGACCCACAAGGTCATTACGTTTGTCTCTATACATATACTGCAAGGGCAGCGTAAACTTAATTGATTATACACATTATTATGCACACTGCATAATGATTACCGGTCTAAGGCATTCACTGTGATAAAAATAGTGCCAACTCAAGCCAAACACATTCCTATGATCTGTATTCAAGTATATGACATGTTAAGATCAGAGTAAATACGAGAATACACAGCTGGGTTATATGATAGGCAAGGGGCAAGTCTGAGCTTTAGTGTTGCAATAAAACTGATTACATGTACATATGAGGAAGTCGGGCCTACCTGGAGCCTGGATTTCAGATAATGACTTGAAACAAATTCACTTTACCACTCAGACAATTACAATATGTCACAGCATCTCTAACCAAAGTAAAACCAGATCTGACTACTGAAAAATGTTCAGCCTGAACAGGTTTAACAATGTGGTTTTCAACTGAGTCAAAAACGGATATAGTCACAAGCAGGCTCTGGTTTAAACTGGTCACATAGGACATTTTCTTGTGATTTGAAAAGAAAACATGGAAGGCCAAAACACTTTTCATTACCAAAGTCACTGCTTTTAGATACAATTCTTTTCCTGCCATATGAAATTCATGTCAAGGTATTAAAATTTTGCCTTTTTTAATAGTGATGATTTTGTTCAAGGAGAACTTAATAATACAAAAGAAGTTTGAATGTTGTTTACTTGGATATTTGAGGAGATAAATTGAGATTACGAGTCCTGAAGACGGAGAAGAGAGCAGAACATCTCTTTATTTGATCCACAGATTACAAGATGTAACAACATGTTGAAACTTTGATCATCATTTGCCTGGACCTGACAACACATTTAGAAGACAGGCATTTCTCCAACACCCGATGGACAGACAGTTGGGTCTACCTCATTTTCCACAGTGTCATGTCAAGTACTCCCGACTGAAGCTTCTCCATTTGGAGACATATTCTGGGTCGACTCAATCTAGAACCTAATTTTAACACCGACTATGTCAGAGTGTTCCGAGGAAATCCAGCATGCACAAAGTTCTTAAACATATTGATTTATTTGGAGCCAGTCTGAAGGCTTGTTCCCAATTACACCTTTATTCACAATACCAGCTAGTCCCCAGAACTGTCTGGTATCTCTGAAATGAGATCTGATGATCACTGTATGGAAACCATACAAGGTCCCTTCCCAGTAAAACTTCTACTCTCTGAATTCTAATTCTTTTCCTTCAACCACTCTCAAGACCAAGACAGCAAAGCACAGCTATAAATGTTTTTTTTTGTTTTGTTTTTTAAACATTTTTTTTTAACATTTTTTTTTTAAATTGACAAGTTAACTACTGTCCAAGATTAGAAGGTTCCTATCTTAAGTTTGACCCTTGTTTACCACTTACACCATTAACAATGAGTAGGACTGGTCAGCAGTTGTGACATCTTCAGACTGAATAGGTTTCACATCTCAATGGTGTTTGTTTAAATACTAAACACTATAATACCATAGAAGACTGAGGTTAAACTTACAGTAGGTCATAGTTTTTAATTTTTGGTTGCTCAGGTAAATTATGTCCAAAGAGATTATTAACTATCATTCATCTCCATCAATAATTAGCTGTCTACAAGTAATAAATTTTATCCTGCTAATGTCAAACTAGGCAATACAATTAGCATGCACAAGTTCAGTGAAAAGTTGCCTAGACTGATTTACTTGCAACACGGCAAATTGCCAATTTGGTTGGGTACTTAGCACAGCATGCACAAAGAACAAACCAAATCTTGGGATATCTCACAGCTTATCATTACAGATATCAAATTCATTATCAGTAACTTTAAGTAAATAAATACCAAGTACAAATGATAGTTTTATCAACAATGACATAGAAGTCTTTAACAGTAGTTAACAGTTACAGTGACACAGATATGGGTCAGTATACAAAGGTGTAGCTTATACAAGCATTACAATTAGAAATTCATGACGGTCAAAAATCAGGCCTCAACATGTGTAAGATATATAATTTATGTGTAGTTCAAACAGGAACCAAGTCAAATCCAGAGCAAGAACAAGGCTTTGTAAGTTCCTGTCCATACAGCAAACATAGCACCTGATGAGCTGTCTAATCAGGGTCTCCTCTATTCCCTCATAATTATGATAATGGATGTAAGCTCAGATTTTACCCAGTCTGCACAGCAAATAAGAAGCTTCATATACCAGTAATGTAAGAGGTTAATACATGTACATTTATGAGGTAAAGGGTTACATAACGTCACAGCATGTGAGCTGTCTAAAGACACTGAGTGTACAAGACAGTGTTAAGTCACCTCTGGAACTCCTCCTCTATGTGCACAAATTACAGTTACTTGCAGTGATTTCATCATTTAATATTTCTCCTGCTCAATCCTGAGATGGTCCAGACCCCTCTTGATTTGTGCCAAGTGTAGCAGCCAATTTTAAAAATACATAAATGAGATAACAGAATCTGGCTACTCCTGATAATGGAAAAGTTGAAAGATGTTTTCATGATATTTCAGCTTTTGTACTACGGTTAAAATGATCATATGCTTTTATATCAAGAAAACTTAGAGCTCCACAGGAATATTCATTTAAAGAAAAAACTACTGTATACATACAAAATTAAAAAAAAAAGAAAAAAAAGAAAACCAAGTTAGAAAATTGACTCAAAACCTTGACTTTTCTTTAATATCAAAACTGATTATATAAGCTGTAACCATTGCAACCTTAGATACTAAATTAAATTTTGAGGAATATCTAATTCAGAATAATTATACTTAGGTTATTTTGTATATGTGTCTTTTCCTTCTCTTGCATAAAGTCTTGGAACATAACCATAGATGTTAACTTGGTGAGGATGTGGTTTGACCAGTAAGAATCAGACCCAAAACTCTGACTGATTGAGTGAATATTTTGACCATTGAAATCTGCCAGAGTAGGTAACAGCTTGCAGTATTTAACGTAGGAGATATGAAAAGAACCTTTTGCTAATACACAAACTGGCAAATATGATTGCCAAATAGAGGCTAACATACCAAATAAGCATTTTGTAAATATATATTAAGTACATGTATATGATAAAAACAACTTTTAATCAATAAAGTATCTACCACTCCCCAACGTTCCACCATTTAAAACGTTATCAAACCATGCCTGATTGGCAATTTGCCACATAAAAAAAAAAAAAAAAAAAATCTCAGCATGTCTGCTTACTGTCCACATATCAACCAAGATTGATTGAGATATAAAACAGATCCCAGTGATTAACTAGAGTCCATTTTTTTTTGCTGGTAAGTTTTGATCACCAGGTACTTTACCTCCACCATGCCCTCAAAGTATTCTCACAGGTGAAACAAACATTTCTCCCAACAGAAAAGTCTAGACACTGCAGTCAGGCCTGTTTAGATTGGGCTTCAGTGGCAGACATGTTTGTCTACAGGGGTCTCTAGTCTGACTGATTGGATTGTTTACATGGATATCAACCCTGCTTGTTATTCACAGATATATAGACACTGATTATCTTTATACATTATTTGCAGACAGGCGGTTATGATATTAGGCAAGATGAACTCAATACAAGTACTCCCTCCTGTCTATTATCCCAGCCTCTGTGTGTGTGTACGTAAATGTGTATGTGTGTGTGTGCACGCATAGCACATATTTGCCTGAATAAATAAATAGGTATGCTCTGTCCCTTGATATACTGTGAAGTTGTTGATTGTTTTTGTTTGTTTGTTTCGTTGTTGTTATTTCTTCTTTGGCTCAAGTTGTTTATTCATAAATTCCTGTAATTCTGTGCCAATTTTTTTTTTGGCACTAAGTTACTTTTTCATGAATTAACCCTAAGGTCTGCAGTAAATTATGTCATACTACTTAAACATGACATTAAGCTACCAAATAGTTTGTCATAATCCTTACATCATACTGTAAAATCATTAATTTTTTATGACATTAAATTTCGTTGATTATGTACCTAAGGAAATTTTGTGGGTACATTTATTCATGGATCTATGATCTAGAAAACGCAGGTCTATATAAGAGACAAGTTTTCGTGGGGATTAATATTCGTGGATTAAATCCGCCATGAAATTGACGAAAATTAGTGTCCCATGAAATTAATGATTTCACAGAAGCCAACATATATGTATAAAAAAAGTGTGAGACTAAAAGGAGGCAAAGTCCTTTTCCTGTATAGTTGCTCAACCAAACATGTCCCAATCTCAACAACTGAAACATTAGTGACAGTCAAATTTAAAGAAACAAAGACTTCAGGATGCATGTATATATAAAGAAGTAAGTTGACTACTGCTTCATTTCTTATTCTACTTCACATGCCCACCTAGACATAAACATGCTCTTTGATTACTTATTCATGTGGCTTACAGACAAGGTTCTCAAATGATTGGAAATGATGAGAGAGCTGCAATCAACCATGAGTGGAAGCATTCACAGGCTAAAACGGTAAAACCTACACCTCACTCTGCTGAATTAATAGTCTTCCAACATACCCTGGGACTAGCATCATTAAGTAATGGCTTTCTTTCTTTTGTGTACATTTGATTTATATTTCAAGGAACAAGGCTTTCATTATAAGCACCAAAGTTACACAATGACATCATGGTTTGATCCTTTATGTGTAAAATATATATATCTTGACATCTATCTATTTTACACTGGAGTGTTTTCTGCAGTCAACTATCTATTTCTATTTCTATTCACATAAATATTCATATTCTCTGATGAAGATCTAATTATATGCACCCGCAATTATTTCTAATTCTTGTACATATCTTTGTGAAAAAAAATCACATTTTAAGTTGCTGATATCTTTGTTCCGAGCATGGATAAGAATAAAGGCTCCCTGAAACTCGGGGTACGAGACATAATATTAAAATCTTTTCATAATGTAAATTTTTTTTTTCAACTTCATAATTTTTTTTTCATTTTATTTAAAATATGAATATAAATATTGTCATTTTAAGTATGAAGTTACATTTAAAAACAGCTGCAGTAGCGGAGTCAAAATATTTTGATATTCTAAAAAAAAATTATAATTTCATATAGTGAAATTTTTTTTTCACCTTTGAACCATTTGAAGTAAGTGAAACCTTTGAACCATTAAAGTCAATATTCTGTATGACATGAGAATGTGTACCTGTGTTTACGTCTTTTACTGAATAATTAAATAGAAGATAACGAATGCCAAGACTTAAGTAAATTCTCAAAAGAATAAGATATTTAGTAAAGTGAAGACCATTATGTGGCATAAGTGACATTATCTGATATCTACAGTTGATCCCTTTGTGTTATCCTTCATTTATTATGAATGAGTGAAATGGAATACAGTAAGTCATTAGTGTGAGTACCCAATTCGTTTGTATAATTTTATTTACTGTTGTCTTTTATGGGGATATTCTAAGCAGCTATACTGTATATATTTATTATTCATAATATATTTTAAAATAACAGCCTTTTAAAATCACTTATTATATATGAGACATCAATATACCTTACATGTGTTTCACAGTATAATAACCATACTCTCAAAGGCACCATATGCGTGAACCAGTTGTAAGATATATAAAACTGCAGATATTAAGGTTGTGGGTTCGAACCATGGATTTTTTATCATGCTTTACCTGGCGCATTTAAAGTACTGGTCCAATCCAGGAACAGTGCAAGAGCACTACATGCCAATGCCAACACTCGTCTGTTAAAATGCTTGAGGAATGGGCTACATAAAAGTTTTTGCACTACAACAACAATGACCCAGCAATCATTATAGCTCAACTTTTTCTTTGAAACACACAAGCTAAAAAAGGAAAACAAAATCTGGTATTAGTATCAGTAGTCTAGTTTCCAAGCGCCATAAATCAAATAAGGTTAACTAAACATTCCCTCAACTGAAACCCCCTTCCTGGTCCTTTGTTACATGTACATTATGGATATTCTTGAATAAAGTTTTGAATAGAAAGTTACCAAGATTTAATCTAAAAGCTTTTACCTTATATAGACGTATATTGACGACAGGGCCGGGCTGACTCTGATCAGGGACCCTCTGTTTGCTCAGCTCAGAATCTACAGTCTGCACAGCAAAGAAAAAAACATTGTTTCACAAACCATTTGAAATTCAATAAATTAAAATTCATCAAGTCAGACCATGTAATCAACCATGGATATTCCTGAGGTAAAGGATTTAAATATACAGTAAAACATAAGCATGGGTATCCAATTTAAAGATGCTGGGGACCAAACTGAAAACTTCAAAATAGTGGTTATACACATTCACACAAAAGTGTATCGAGATTTTTAGCATGCATTAAAGAAACAGTATTCATAGCAGAAAAACTAATTTTTTTTAAATTTTTTTTTCTTCTTTGCTTTATGATCTTTTAGCTGTGTAAAAGAATTTTTCAGAAAATACAAAAACTAACAAACATGTCAACAAGATGTATGATGATACATGTCGTTGCTGTCTGTTTACTCCTCCAGGTAGCATCGCATACTGGTGAAAAACATGACCCCCAGGTGGTATGATATGGTGTCTATACGATTGCATAACAGGGTAAAATGTTCTATAACGTCACTCCTTTAGGTTTCACATAAAAACAGGACAGAACATACCTTGAACAACATTTGTTTATCGTTTACAGAAACAAATAGATACACCTTCACGAAAAATAAAAGTAAAACTCATGACAGCCAGGTTTAATTATTTGCTTACAAATTCATACTGCCCAGTTGGTTATTAGCACTTATTGATACATGTAGTTTACATTCAGCTTGGACACATAAATGATTCCACTCATCCTTAAAAAGGTGTGAAACACAATTCGCCACACCAAAATCAACTAGGAAACTGAGTGTTGTGGAAATCGGTTCAACTCGATGAAGTTCTTCTGTTTCTACACCATGGGAGGTTTGGATATATGTGATCAATACTCCCAAGCAGGGCTTTGACACAGAATATGGAGCTATATCGATCGAACAAGGTATTTTTCAGCAAACTCAAAGTCAAAAAGGGGCCATAACTGTGTCTACATTTGAAATCAGTCAAATTTTAGAGTTAAGAATTTGATTTTTCGACTGAACTATTTTGTTTTTTGTCTCAACTGCCATATTCTGAATGTAGAGAGGCTCTGGTGTGTGCATATGCATGTTTGCACACTCACTATAATATTGAAGAAAATGCCCAAACAATAAATTTTCAATCTTTTATTTTCACATCTACAAAGATCCAAAGTCACAAGGTAAACAAGTAGCTGGTGTTGCATGAGTCCCCTCCCTACCAGTGAGGTGCATAATTTTTCCATTACCATAGCAACCGGAATTTTGGTCCAAAAAAAAACAACAAAAACGTGCAGAATCTCCATACTGCCAACTATTCATATATATATATATATAAAAAGGGAGAATTAAGTGCTGAAAATAGCTTATATTAATAATATAAACTATTTATATTCAATTGATATGTGAAAATTAATGGCTACAAAAGTATGATCAAGTGACCAATTAAGTATAAATATATTCTGGCAAAAACCATCAAACATTATGGGCATCTATCATGGAAAACCAATATGGAGACAAATATATCCTGCTTCACCATAAGTACTTAATAACAGTAATTAATCTAAGCCTATCATCTATATGAACTTCATGATTAATGAATTAAGCCTACCATTTTGTGAGACAATAAAAGGTAGGAACCCCTATTCCATTAGGAACAGAACAGCAATTTACATACATTTGCAATCAAATGTTTCATCTTCCAACCCCAGATTCCTAGTGGCACATTCTTCATGCATTTCACTGGGACTTGAAGTTGCATGGGGCAAGTCATTTCGTACTTAACCCTTTCCCACATATATACTCATTTTGACGCCCTCAATAGGTATCACATAAAGCCTGATCTGCAGAAAACCACAGTTAAACCTTACCAAATTTAATTACAAAATCCTCATTTCCAGACCACTGAGGAGCAGCGAACAGCATAAAACCTGATCAGCCTGCGAGTTACTCGCAGGCTGATCTGGTTTTATGCTGTTCGCATAGGTCTTTTCATGGTGTCCTCTATGAGGGAATTTGAGGGTTAATGGGACAACACTATTTTCGGCTAATTTTTTAGTATCGCATTTTCGGCAAATAGAAATCATATGCATTTGAAATGAATAGAAATATAGAATCAAGTTGTTTCCCCATGTTGTTTTTTTCTCTTATAAATAACTAATAAGTGTTTTTAATGTCCCAATAGAGTTTGACATCAGCCGGGACCGGCTATTTCCGGTTAATTTTACAGTGAATAAAATGCAAGCTCTCAATGGTCAATACATTTAAACTGAATATTGTGTAAGCAGGTATGACTTCCTTGTACCTGCCTGTCTGACATAGATTACATTGTGCCCATTTCAATCACACTGTGCTTTTCTCGACCTCCGTAACTCAATGAATTTTTCCCGGGTAATGTCAGTTTTGTTTACATTTTGATTGACCAATAAAAACCTATCTTTACATTCAATGCGAAAGGAACCAGAAATAGCTTTCCCCAGCTGTTGTCAAGCTTGATTGGAGCAATAAATTCACAATATTATCATCACAAGAGAAAATTCAAAAACTACCTCAATTACGTTTAGATTTTTCTTAATTTATGCATTAAACACAACCTGGTCCATTTTCAATGATGAATTTCATTATAAACACATTTTTCCAAATTCGGTCTCTAAACAGTGTCCCCACTTCCTTTCTTTTTAATGTTCCCATTATACAAGTACGAAATGATTTGCCCCATGCATTTAACCAATACCATGCTAAATTTCTTAACTGGACATGTCCTTTACCATTAACTGTATAAAGGGGTGCTTGCTGATAATTTACTACAGAATACCAAACAATGCAGATCATGATCAAACTGCACAGATGTTTTGTTTTTGATGTTGCTAAACAATAAAACTATCAGTAATGACAAATTGAAAATTTGTATTTGTTCATTTCCGTAATACGGGAACCACTGAAGTACCGGTATTATTTGTTATAGTATCGGTTTGTACAATAAGCTGCTTCATACTGCATACCGCGCACCTCTTGTAACAATTAAGTGCCCGATACATTGTAATGGTTAAGAGTATTCTCAGTCAAGCTTAATTATAACTCAATTTCACAAAAATAAACAAGAAATCGCTAAATTCAACAAGCTGGAAAGACATGTGATTCACCTGTATATCATCTATAGGACACACACACACATATGGTGTCACACACAAATAAAAGTCAAGTCAAGTGTATTCTTCCATGCCAACATAACATGATTATCCATGTTAAAATAAACTATGATCATAATTATATAGTTTATACTAGTCATGTGGTTGTCTGATGTATATTATACAGTATATCATATAATTATGTAAACATGTGAACAAAGAATATCAAACAAATTTAATATATTTAATCTGCTGCTAATACATGTTTTACTAGTTTTAAATTTCAATGATAATGTATCAATCATAAAGGGAATTTTGTCTGCAAAGCACAATTAATGCACTGCCTCAAAGTGATCATAATATACCATAGAAAAGCATGAAGTACTCGCATCCTGAGATATCAAACTGTCACAAAGCCAACCAGACCTGGAACTAGTCTTATTGCCTTTGCATACTGAGCATCAACCAAGCATCATGGAATAATATTAGTAATTGGCCCCCATGCCAGGGGCTATTACATGTGAACTGAGCTGGGAATCAAACAGATGACCTCTAAATCCTTAAGGCTTGTCCCTTACCATTTGTACAATGCCACCAGGTCTTAGAACCTGAGTACAATACATTTAAGTACATAAAGCCAACCCTGGTTGTAATTACATGTTTCCAATAATGACAGTCTGATTCTTTCCAAAGTCATTAACACTAGCTACAAGTCCAGGAATAATAACTAACGAGAGAATGACTGTGATCATTAGAAATCCAGGTCAGCATGTTGTGCCATTGTAAAGTCCAAACTGTTTGACCATGCAGGTTCATCAACAATGTTGAAATGCTAAAAGCAGTTTGCCTGCATGGTCACATGGGAGGACTATCATGACATAATGATTTTCCCAAAATGTTTTGCCCCAAGCTTAAAGTGGGGACTGCATTTAGACAGAATGCAGGCTGGAACTTGACAGATGCCTCATTATACGGAATGAAAACAGGTCTGGAGAGATAGACTTTGGCACTTGCATAATTAATATAATGTGGGGATTTGACGAATCGCTGATTCCCTTTGGTGGGGATTTAGACTAAAAAAAAAAGAAAGAAAAATGTCTAACTTCTAATGGTCATCTATCATATATGCGTATGAATGTTTCATCTTCAATGTATATTTTCTTCAGCAGGTCTTATTTATGCCTTTGTTTAGATACAGTAATGTTGATTGCATCCACAGTTCACATATCATATGTACAGCTTTGACTTACACATGCATGCTTTAATGCATTCTAGTCCAGAATATGATCTGTTAGACAATAATAAATCATTATGATAAATCATTATAAACATTTTGTGAGTCACCAAATGGCAAAGAACAAAATTATTTAACCACATTGTTTTAAACATAGTTCAATAAGAATACTTAAGGTTGTTAAGAAGATATTGATATACAAATATTTTGTTTGTTTGTTTAATTAATTTAACGTCCCATCAACAGTATTTCAGTCATTTCATTCATTGGAGACAATGTCTACTAGAGACTGATATAGTGCTGCCATACTGCAGTATCACGCCGAAGACATGTGGCATGATACCACACCCAGTCACATTATCCTGACACAGGGCCAACCAGTCCTGGAACTACCCTTATTTGCTGAGCGCCAAGCAAGGGAGCTATACCAGTACCATTTTTTACGACATTGGTATGTAGTAGCCGGGGGATGGAACCCACGACTTCCCAATCTGGGGTGGACACTCTAACCACTTGGCCACAGGGACCGGTCACAAATATTTTACTTTATTATCATTTATTAAAATGCTTTGAAGATTCAATGCTGTATTACATAAATATACTAACAACCAAAATTAAGTCTTTATTTTATATATATATATAAAATATATATACAATCATGTAACATCTACATATACATCATTGTTGTGTTTGTTTTTAATTCAAATTAAAAAAAAAAAAAGAAGATTGTGTTTGACATTATTTTCTCAAATTCCGAACGCATGTACAACAATCATGGAAAAATTTGGTTCTGCGCTAATTTTGAGTTATATACCAGTATATTGATTTCCTTCAAATGATGACTCATGAACATTAGTCAATAAGATCTGTAATTTCAATTTTCAAGATAATTTATTAGTTGAGCTAATTTTATTAAATAATATATAAACAATATATTTGTCTTATCACATGCTTAATTAAACCTGTGCATCATGAAATATCCTTGGGCCATTACTACAAACATATTGCAAATCCTACATTTTCTTTCACTTTTTGATTCTAATAAGCCTAATAGCTAGAACCCAGTATAGTCATTTTCATGAACAAAATAAATTGTTCTAACTTAAGAGATGCATTGTGAAAAGTGCTCTAAGAACTGAACTTACTTATTCAACAAGCATCAGAAAAGACCAGGCTGATCAGGTTTAATACTTCTTCATTTTATATAGACAGGTTAATGTAGCAAAACCTGGTCAGATAGAATATTGTTTTCAGTCTTTGCTTGCTTTAAGTTCTATGGTGTCTCTGAGTGCGTATTACTGTGTATAACTGACATACACATTAACCAGTGTGTTGGCTATGCATTTACCCAGATATCGACATATCAGCTCAAACTACCTGTCAGTGAACCATTTACCAATGTTCAGGATGTCTTGTCTTCCATGTGCAATGTCTTCCCTACTTCCATTCAATTTAAATTCTCAAAATTCTTTATATAACATTGGGGTGAGTTGAAGAAAATCTGGCGCACATTCAAATCAAGCATTAGGAACAATTTAGACTGAGGGTGAGCAGGAAATTGTGTAAGAATGTGGACTTTTTAATGGCCTGAATTGACATCCATAACCTAAATATATATGCCAGCACAGAAAACAAGGAAACGAAGTTGAATGTCAAAAGTTACGGAAATAATACAGCTAATTACCAATTTACATGAAAACATCTATACCAGAATTAACTTTAATAATAATTTTCGTTAACTTAATGTTAACTTTTTTGAGTCACTAAGATTAATAATTATAACAATAAGGTTATCTTTGGTAACCTTACATGCAGTGGAGAGACTGGTTACAATGTGTAGTGTTAAGAGATACATCATGGGCCAGGGTTTTCGATAACACGACAACGCGTTTATTCTGACATTGAGCCAACTGTACAAATGCTGAGCACCTGAAACAGGAAGCTACCTGAGTATAATTTTTAAAGACTTTGTTATGTATGGTCTGGGATCAAACCCACGACCTCCTGCTCCCAAGGTGGATGCTCTAACCCCTAGGCCACTGGGGACGGTCACATATATGACACACAATCTTGTGTCATGCATATCTCTAAATAAACTACATGAGACAGTGGCAGAAAATCATACCAGCATAGGATATTGAACAGCTTGACTCAGTGAAAATGCCACAAACTGGTGGCATCCCTGTTCCTGTCTAGTTTTAAATTACAGGCATACTTCCTTCTATAAGGCCGTCATAAAATAATGACATATTACTATATTTGGACATTATCCATCCTTTTTATAGACCAAAAGAACAAAAAAAGACAAATATTAATTTCCTCATACAGTAGCTGCATTTATAACATCATCAGGTAAATTTTGATGATTCAAGCAGATTATATGCACAGTCAGTCTAATTACCGTATACACGGGCAGATTAGGTGCAGCAACGCATTAGGCGCACCTGAACTTTCAGGGTAACTTATATGAAAAAAAAAAATCACTTATCACATCCTATACGACAAAATATTGTTTTGAAATTCGTGCCGTCAGACATATTGGCAGACAGAAGGCTTACATATGGTGAACTGTTTTATCTACATGGCTAAAATTACTGTTAGACTGTTACATTAAGGTAGCACACCACACTAAATGTAGCCACAGCTTCGAATGGCCAGGGAGGATTTCTTGAATAGGGTAAATATTCTGGATTTAAATGGCTGTTTGTCTTTTAAATGCTTTTTAAGCATCAAATTTGTTCTTGTGACTTCTAATATGAACTCTGGCAAATTCGAAAACAGGGCCAAGAATCATGTGTTCATGCACAAGAATGTCAAGGACGCCATTTTCTGTAAACAGTGCTTTTCATCTGCATGGTGGTAAATATCAAGTCATTCTACAAGGGGTACAAACTTTTAGCAATTGCCAAAAATATTCATGCGTGAGCACCACATTTTTGGGGATAGTTTGCAAGTATAGGGAGTTGCTAAAGCAGAAACACTTTGTTTAAAGCCCTTCTATTTGCAGATACTTTTTGCCAGAGTGACAAAATGTGGTGTTTGTGGTCTCGGCCCACAGTAGATTTTTGCCTTCAACAGGATGAATCACAGCTTCTTGTACTGCCTGACCACTGTAAATGTCACAATTTTATTGCAGATTTGCAATGCAATGACTAATATGTTATCAATAAACAGTGTCTTTTTTTTCAAGGTTTTTTATTTCGGAGTCAGGAATTTTGGACATCTTGCTTGCGGGACGTGGACAACAAAAAGTTGGATTTTAGTGTGGAGTGCTACCTAAGGAGGGTTAGGATAAAGGTGACACATTCTCATAACATGGCATTAGGCAACAGTGTCCCCGCATTCTAATAACACTGGGGACCAATGTCAATGTCAAAACTCTTCTAACAGACATTACATAACAAAATTATTGCCACCTGTCAAGATTCTCCCATACATCGTAAGGTACCGTAAAATAAAATTATTTGTTTATATCAAAAATGGCTTCCATCAAGTTGTTTCAGTTTCTCGCCATCATTTTATCATAAACTATACCAGAAGAATATTTAACAAGAGGGCCATGATGACACTGAATTGCTCACCTGGTATCATTAGGCTATGTAAAATCAAGTGAACCCTGGAGCAGGGCCAATTTTGACCCCAGGGCCATGATTTGAACAAACTTGGTAGAGATCAACTAGACAATACTACACACCAAGTATCTAAGCTCTAGGGCCTTGTGGTTTCAGAAAAGAAGATTTTTTAAGATTTCACTTTTTTAAAATCTATTTTAGCTCCTTTGACCTAATTATGCAACAGACAGGAACCATTTGAACAATTTTTATAGGGGATCACCTTAGAAACATCCTTGCAAAATTTGATCACTTTCCAATCAGTAGTTTCAGAGAAGAAGATTTTTAAGTAAATTGTTGATGACTGACAACAGATGACTTATGACTCATGACGAAGGACGCCAGACAAAGGCTGGTCCCAAAAGCTCACCTTGGCACTTTGTACGAGATGAGCTAAAAAACAGCAAGTTGTAGATAAAATGGTATGAGACTGTAGAAAAGTCTGAGAATTCAGCATTCAACAAGGGAAATAATTAAAAACAATGGATTTAATTCAGAGATTCTAACTCCCTCACAACTGCTGATGCCATTTATAATATGAAGATAGAAATGATTTTGTGTTACAGGACAATCAAATAAAATTTATTTATCATTTTTTACCGAACCATGCATATTTTATTACCATTCTGTTTGCTTGGGTTTAATATCCCATCTTCAGTGTTTGAGTCATTCAGAGATCATAAATGTCAAAACAAGACAGAACTGAGTTTTTACTCAGTAACATCATGCTGCGGACATCAGTTATAATCATGAAAGACCACACCCAGTCACAATATCCTGACATGAATTACCCTTATTTATTATGTTTTATAATTATCTGCCTATCTCATATAGTGTATAATTATGTTAACCCTTTCCCTCATATAGACTCATTTTGACGCACTCAATAGGTATCACATAAAGCCTGATCTGCAGAAAACCACAGTTAAACCTTACCAAATTTAATTACAAAATCCTCATTTCCAGACCACTGAGGAGCAGCGAACAGCATAAAACCTGATCAGCCTGCGAGTTACTCGCAGGCTGATCTGGCTTTATGCTGTTCGCATAGGTCTTTTCATGGTGTCCTCTATGGAAGGGGTTAAATATGCTGTATGTCACATAATAATACATATACAGGGGAGAACAAAATCTGTGCTTTTTATCACCAACAGTAAAAGACATATTCTGTTTGATCATAAACAAATCTACACATTATAAAAAAAATGATACAATCTTCCAGTTCATTTTTTTTTTCCAATGGATCAAATGACCCTTTGATATATAGATAAAACGACAGATTTCGTTTTTTTAAGGTTTTTTTATACTTGAAAAGCTTTTGATGACATGAAACTACAATCAAGTCTTCAGATGAAGCAGAAAAGAATGTTTCAACCACTAACCAGTCGGCCCCATCTGCCGTTCTACATTCTTGTTTAATTTACAATTTCCACAACAGTGCATTTGACATCACTGACTTCATTAGATTCAACTTTTTATAATTTTATGTATCATATTTACTTGGAATGCAGAAGGCATGAATACAGAATATTTCAAATTCAAAATATTCTTTTTTTCCAGGATCCTTGCCATTATCCTTATCAGGAACCTTATAAGCTTTAAACCTCTGAACTGATTTTTGACAAAATAATTTTTCAATAGATATTCCATACTGATTATGGTGCTATCAATTTATGAACACCTGTTGTGGCTCAATAGCTAAATAAGCAAAATTTCCAGGACTGTGAAAAAGAATCTCAAACCGGTACAAATTCCTATGAATATAAAGGAAATTTTCACATTGAATATACTTGAGCGCTTTAAAACTTGTCAATTTGTTAGACTGTTAAAGAATTTGAAGTATGCAATAAATATATGTTTAAGTTGTATACATGTACTATAATTATTTAATGCAAACAGAATTATAATGAACAACAATCAAAATAAATCTTAACATGACTGTACATGACTCACTGCTCCTAAATACCCTGATATGGGTTTAATTTACCCTAAAATTGGTCTTTGAAATTATACCACCAACTTTAATATGAGTTTTGATATAAATCTCTTACAGATAAAGAGGGTAAAACAAACCTAGTAAGTTAGTACAAATCCCCACCTCTCACTTTAATTCAAATCTTAGGGGGACACTGAAGCAATGTTGATACTCTAGGGACAAAACTTAACTGAATACTTCCCATATTTGGAAATCCTGTCAGACAGATTTCAGTATTCTAGCACAGTCTGAAGTCCTTATGTACAAAGTCTTTATCGCAGATGGAAGCCACAGCACACGAGGACCTTCAGGACAGAGCAACGTGCAGCATTACACGGTAGTCTGTCTGACCTCCCATGATCGGAGATTCTGGATATATATCTTCCCACTGCAGCCACTGTGACTGTTCTCTGGATTTCTCCAGTGAGCTCTACAGTCCCTTCAGGGCAAGTTAACCTCCCATTGAATTTGACGCACTCATAGGTACCATATAAAGCCTGATTGGTTACCTACTTTAATGAGCTCTTTGCTAAAGGCCTAATA
>CM037781.1:17071249-17121249 GCA_021229015.1 Solen grandis
GTCATAAACACCAACTATTACTGTCTTTCGGGCGTAATAGATTTCCATACTGAATAATGAACAACAAAGTAGGCACACAGTATTCTACAACATTTGAGGTAATAACTACATTTTAAATTAACAAAATCTGCCGAACGGGTTAAGGAGTCATTAATATTTATATAGCGGCACCCACTAAGATGGGTGTGTCACTAGATGACGTTGCGATGGCAACGTCACACAAATAACTTCCATGAAATTGGTACAGCTCAAAAGACAGTGCGCCATTGGTCATGTGTACGAAAAATCACAAAAATTTGAGCTGGTCGCAATTTTTGCAAGAAAAGTACTGAGCAACCTTTAAGGCAAATTCTATGTGAAATAACTGTTTTAATGCAATAAGTTTTGAAAGACTTCATGTATTAAATTCATATTTATTATGTAAGTATATGATATCAAAATATATGTCAAGTTTGATTTTGGTTACAATCCACTGATTTATGATGGAGTTAACAGGACTTTACATTAACTTTTGAATGCAGTTATCTGATAGGGCAGCCACCTAGAAAATTTACTTACTTGGATGAATATGTTCTACTTCTAAGCTACTATTTTTCAGATTTTGATTTTAACTTCACAGTATTTATAAGTACCAATGCTTGTTGCGAATATCATTAGCTTCAGCTTTTTTAATTGAGTTATTGCTTTTTAGCTCACCTTAGCACGTGTGCTCAGGATGAGCTTTTAGGATCGACGAATGTCCGTCGTCCGTCCGTCATCCACAATTTGTTTGTTTGCACTCTAGCATCTTCATTTTATGAGCAATTATCTTCAAACTTTAAAACAATGTTTATAACCATAAAATCTCGGCCAAGTTTGATTATAGCTGATATCGGAACATTAGGTCAGGAGTTATGCCCCTTTTAAAATTAAAAAAAGCCAGATTTCACATTGTTTGCACTCTAGCATCTTCATTTCATAAGCAATTATCTTCAAACTTTATATCATTCGATTATGGCTGATATCGTACCATTAGGTCAGGAGTTATGCCCCTTTTAAAATTAAAAAAGCCAGATTTCACATTGTTTGCACTCTAGCATCTTCATTTCATAGCAATTATCTTCAAACTTATACAATGTTTATAACCAAAAATCTCGCCAGTTCGATTTTGGTTGATATCAGACCATTAGGTCAGGAGTTACACCCCTTATATTATTTAAAAAAGTCAGATTGTACTTTGTTTGCACTCTAGCATCTTTATTTTTTAGGTCATTGTCTTTAAATTTTATAACAATGTTTATAACCATCAAATTTTAGCTAAGTTGGATTATGGCTGAAATTGGACCCTTAGGTCAGGAGTTACGCCCCTTTTAAAATTGAAAAAAGCCAGATTTCACTTTGATTGCCCTCTAGGTCACCAGGTCAAATCTTAGAAAAACCTTGTGAACACTCTAGAGGCCATAATTTTGGCACAATCTTCATGAAACTTGGTCAGGATGTTTGTCTACATGATATCTTGGATGATTCGAAATTGGGTCATGTGGGGTCAAAATCTAGGTCACCAGGTCAAATCTTAGAAAAACCTTGTGAACACTCTAGAGGCCACAGTTTTGGACCAATCTTCATGAAACTTGGTCAGGTTGTTTGTCTACATGAAATCTCGGATGGGTTTGAAAATGGGTCATGTGGGGCCAAAATCTAGGTCACCAGGTCAAATCTTAGAAAAACCTTGTGAACACTCTAGAGGCCACAGTTTTGGCCCAATCTTCATGAAACTTTGTCAGGATGTTTGTCTACAAGATATCTTGGATGATTCGAAATTGGGTCATGTGGGGTCAAAAACTAGGTCACCAGGTCAAATTTTAGAAAAACCTTGTGAACACTTTAGAGGCCACAGTTTTGGCCCAATCTTCATGAAACTTGGTCAGGATGTTTGTCTACATAATATCTCGGATGATTTTGAAAATGGGTCATGTGGGGTCAAAAACTAGGTCACCAGGTAAATTCAGGTAGGATCAAAATGTAGGCCACTTAGTCAAATGTAAGAAAAACACTTTAGATGCCAGATCTTTTGTCATTTTGCCTAACACAGCCATCTTAATCAGTTGAGCGACACAGGACCATCTTGGCCCTCTTGTTTAGTTTACGTGAGTACATGTGCTCAGGATGAGCAATTAGGATTGATGAATGTTGGTCTGTCCATACACAAATAGTTTGTTTGCTCTCTAGCATCTTCATTTCTACAGCAATCATTTTAAAACTCTATGACAATGTTTATTACCATAATCTCTTGGCTAAGTTCAATTCTGGCTGATATCGGCCAATTAGTTCAGGAGTTATACCCCTTTTAATATTAAAAATATTTTTGTAAACTTTGTACGACTCTAGAATCTTAATTTCTAAAGCAATTACAATAATTAATTCAAACTTTATGACAATGTTTATCAACATAATCTCTTGGCCATGTTCAATTATGGTTGATATCAGCCAATCTGGTCAGGAGTTATGCCCCTTTTAATATAAAGAAATGCCAGATTTCACATTGTTTGCACTCTAGCATCTTCATTTCTTAAGTAATCATCTTCAAACTTTATGACAATGTTTATAGCTATAATCTCTTAGTCAAGTTTGATTATGACTTATATCGGTCAATTAGGTCAGGAGTTATGGCCCTTTCAATATAAAAAATGCCAGATTTCACTTTGTTTGCACTCTAGCATCTTCACTTCTTAAGCAATCATCTTCAAACTTGATGACAATGTTTATAGTATGATAATCTATTGTTGGCCAAGTTCAGTAATGGCTGATATCAGCCAATTAGGTCAGGAAATATGGCCTTTTTGATATTAAAAAAGTCAGATTTTATATTGTTTGCACTCTAGCCATCTACATTTCTTAAGCAGTCATTTTCCAACTTATTTTTTTTTTTTTTTTTGAAAGATAAACTTTATTTTCCTTGTCAGTAGCTATGTATCATTTTTCAACTTAATGACAGTGTTTATAGCCATTATCTCTCTGTCAATTTTGATTATGGCTTATATCAGCCAATTAGGCCAGGAGTTATATTAACAAGAAATATCTTTAAAAAAAAAAAATTCAGCGTAAGAAAATAACAACAAAAAAACAAAACAAAGTTTTACAATATGTTTAATATAAAATTGCTGGCAAGTTTTAAATAGTCTGTGGTTTTAAAATAATGCTATAAAACATATTTGTCGCTAAATTTATGAGACATAATATACTAGGAAGTGAAAAAAAAACAAAACAAGAGGCCCATGATGGCCCTAAATCGCTCACCTGAGATAAATAGGTTGACCCAAGGAACATCTGTACCAATTTATTTTAAAATCTGGCCAGTAGTTTTGAAGAAGATGATTTTTATAAGTTTTCCCTATATACATATAAGGCAAATAAGCCCCGCCCCTGTTGGCCATGTTTTTTACGGATCGGAAAATTTTTAGCAACTTTGGTAGAGGTTGACCCAAGGAACACCTGTACCAATTTATTTTAAAATCTGGCCAGTAGTTTTGAAGAAGATGATTTTTAAAGTTTTCATTTTTTAGCTCACCTGAGCACAACGTGCTCATGGTGAGCTATTGTGATCGCCTTTTGTCCGTCGTCCGTCGTCCGTCGTCCGTGCGTGCGTGCGTGCGTGCGTGCGTGCGTCCGTCGTCAACAATTTGCTTTAAACAACATCTCCTCATGAACCGCTGAAGGGATTTTGACCAAACTTCACAGGAATCATCCTTATGATGCCCTCTATCAAAGTTGTACAAATTATTCAGATTGGTTAAAAAAGTAGGTCACAGGAGCTAAAAATAGATTTTAAAAATGCAAACTTTGAAAATCTTCTTCTGCAAAACTGCAAGGCCTAGAGCTTAGATATTTGGTATGTAGCATCATCTTATGGGCCATTACCAAGATTGTACAAATCATAGCCCTACGGTGATAAATGACCCCGCACCAGGGGTCACTTGTTTTACATAGAGTTATATAGGAAAATCTTTAAAAATCTTCTTCTATGAAACTGCAAGGCCTAGAGCTTAGATATTTGGTATGTAGCATCATCTTATGGTTCATTACCAAGATTGTTCAAATCATAGCCCTATGGTGATAAATGCCCCCGCACCAGGGGTCACTTGTTTAACATAGATTTATATAGGAAAAACTTTAAAAATCTTCTTCTATGAATCCATAAGGCCTAGAGCTTAGATATTTCATATGCAGCATCATCTTATGGTTCATTACCAAGATTGTTCAAATCATAGCCAAACGGTGATAAATGCCCCCGCAATAGGGGTCACTTTTTTTACATAGAGTTATATAGGAAAAGCTTTAAAAATCTTCTTCTATGAATCCATAAGGCCTAGAGATTAGATATTTGGTATGTAGCATCATCTTATGGTTCATTACCAAGATTGTACAAATCATAGCCCTACGGTGATAAATGCCCCCGCACCAGGGGTCACTTGTTTTACATAGAGTTATATAGGAAAATGTTTAAAAATCTTCTTCTATAAATCCATAAGGCCTAGAGATTAGATATTTGGTATGAAGCATCATCTTATGGTTCATTACCAAGATTGTACAAATCATACCCTAGGTGATAAATGACCCCGCAACATGGGTCACTTGTTTTACATAGAGTTATATAGAAAAAACTTTAAAAATCTTCTTCTATGAATCCATTAGGCCTAGAGCTTAGATATTTGGTATGTAGCATCATCTTATGGGCCATTACCAAGATTGTACAAATCATAGCCCTACGATGATAAATGACCCCGCACCAGGGGTCACTTGTTTTACATAGAGTTATATAGGAAAATCTTTAAAAATCTTCTTCTATGAATCCATTAGGCCTAGAGCTTAGATATTTGGTATGTAGCATCATCTTATGGATTACCAAGATTGTACAAATCATAGCCCTAGGTGATAAATGACCCCGCACCAGGGGTCACTTGTTTTACATAGAGTTATATAGGAAAATGTTTAAAAATCTTCTTCTATGAATCCATAAGGCCTAGAGATTAGATATTTGGTATGAAGCATCATCTTATGGTTTATTACCAAGATTGTACAAATCATAGCCCTATGGTGATAAATGACCCCGCACCAGGGGTCACTTGTTTTACATAGAGTTATATAGGAAAATCTTTAAAAATCTTCTTCTATGAATCCATTAGGCCTAGAGCTTAGATATTTGGTATGTAGCATCATCTAATGGTTCATTATCAAGATTTTCAAAATGGTGGCCCTTTGGAGATAAATGACCCCGCACTAAGTCTTCTCCTCTGAAACCATAAGGCCCAGTGCTTATATATTTGGTGTGTAGTATTGTCAGGGCTAAAATGTTTAAGATTGAGTTATATCAGAATTCTTGTCTGTTTAAAAACCTTGTAATCAGTTGTAGCAATGGTACTCAGGTGAGCGATCCAGGGCCATCATGGCCCTCTTGTTTTTCTTTTTATTACCATGGCAACCAGAGTTCTACATGGATCAAGTTTATTTTAACAACTTTTGTGAAAGTTGACCCAAGGATCATCCCTGCCAAGTTTAATCAAATTCTGTCCAGTGGTTTCAGAGGAGATGTTGTTTAAAGGTTTCTCTATATACATATAAGGCAAATAAGCCCCGCCCCTGGCGGCCATGTTTTTTTACGGATCAGAATAATTTTAGCAACTTTGGTAGAGGATGACCCAAGGAACATCTGTACCAATTTATTTTAAAATCTGGCCAGTAGTTTTGAAGAAGATGATTTTTAAAGTTTTCATTTATTTTTCTTTTTGTTGCCATGGCAACCAGAGTTCTACATGGATCAAGTTTATTTTAGCAACTTTCGTGAAGGTTAACCCAAGGATCATCCCTGCCAAGTTTAATCAAATTCTGTCCAGTGGTTTCAGAGAAGATGTTGTTTAAAGGTTTTCCTATATACATATAAGGCAAATAAGCCCCGACCCTGGCGGCCATGTTTTTTTACGGATCGGAATAATTTTAGCAACTTTGGTAGAGGCTGACCCAAGGAACATCTGTACCAATTTATTTTAAAATCTGGTCCATAGTTTTGAAGAAGATGATTTTTAAAGTTTTCATTTTTTTCTCTTTTTGTTGCCATGGCAACCAGAGTTCTACATGGATCAAGTTTATTTTAGCAACTTTTGTGAAGGTTGACCCAAGGATCATCCCTGCCAAGTTTAATCAAATTCTGTCCAGTGGTTTCAGAGAAGATGTTGTTTAAAGGTTTCTCTATATACATATAAGGAAAATAAGCCCCGCCCCTGGCGGCCATGTTTTTTTACGGATCGGAATAATTTTAGCAACTTTGGTAGAGGATGACCCAAGGAACATCTGTACCAATTTATTTTAAAATCTGGCCAGTAGTTTTGAAGAAGATGATTTTTAAAGTTTTCATTTTTTTTTCTTTTTGTTGCCATGGCAACCAGAGTTCTACATGGATCAAGTTTATTTTAGCAACTTTTGTGAAGGTTGACTCAAGGATCATCCCTGCCAAGTTTAATCAAATTCTGTCCAGTGGTTTCAGAGAAGATGTTGTTTAAAGGTTTCTCTATATACATATAAGGCAAATAAGCCCCGCCCCTGGCGGCCATGTTTTTTTACGGATCGGTATAATTTTAGCAACTTTGGTAGAGGATGACCCAAGGAACATCTGTACCAATTTATTTTAAAATCTGGCCAGTAGTTTTGAAGAAGATGATTTTTAAAGTTTTCATTTATTTTTATTTTTGTTGCCATGGCAACCAGAGTTCTACATGGATCAAGTTTATTTTAGCAACTTATGTGAAGGTTGGCCCAAGGATCATCCCTGCCAAGTTTAATCAAATTCTGTCCAGTGGTTTCAGAGGAGATGTTGTTTAAAGGTTTCCCTATATACATATAAGGCAAATAAGCCCCGACCCTGGCGGCCATGTTTTTTTACGGATCGGAATAATTTTAGCAACTTTGGTAGAGGTTGACCCAAGGAACATCTGTACCAATTTATTTTAAAATCTGGCCAGTAGTTTTGAAGAAGATGATTTTTAAAGTTTTCATTTTTTTTTCTTTTTGTTGCCATGGCAACCAGAGTTCTACATGGATCAAGTTTATTTTAGCAACTTTTGTGAAGGTTGACCCAAGGATCATCCCTGCCAAGTTTAATCAAATTCTGTCCAGTGGTTTTAGAGGAGATGTTGTTTAAAGGTTTCTCTATATACATATAAGGCAAATAAGCCCCGCCCCTGGCGGCCATGTTTTTTTACGGATCGGAATAATTTTAGCAACTTTGGTAGAGGTTGACCCAAGGAACATCTGTACCAATTTATTTTGAAATCTGGCCAGTAGTTTTAAAGGAGATGATTTTTAAAGTTTTCAAATTATTTTTCTTTTTGTTGCCATGGCAACCAGAGTTCTTCATGGATCAACTTTATTTTAGCAACTTTTGTAGAGCCTCACCCAAGGATCATCCCTGTCAAGTTTAATCAAATTCTGTCCAGCGGTTTCAGAGGAGATGTCGTTTAAAGCAAATTGTTGACGACGGACGACGCACGACGGACGCCGCACGACGACGGATGCCGGACGAAGGGCGATCACAAAAGCTCACCTTGAGCACTTTGTGCTCAGGTGAGCTAAAAAAAGAAGGGATAAAAATGCAATATAAGCCAAACATCAAAGTTCATTCAGTGTGATTCGATCTTGGAGCCCCAAACGGAGGCTGATGCTATTGTAACGTGTCTGAGCAGTCTGAAAAACTAAGAATAAGATATAATATTATCAACGTTTAATTAATTTGAAAATGAAAGATAAAAAACAAACTGAATTTAACTCCCTAACTTAATACTGTATACAAAATTACCTAAATAGCCTAAATGAAATTTATTAAGTCAGCCCTATATATTTTTTTAGCTCACCTGAGCACTTGTGCTCGGGTGAGCTTTTGTGATCGCCTTTTGTCCGTCGTGCGTCGTGCGTCGTCCGTCGTCCGTCGTCAACAATTGCTTGTGAACACTCTAGAGGCCACAGTTTTGACCCAATCTTCATGAAACTTGGTCAGGATGTTTGTCTACATGATATCTCGAATGAGTTCGAAAATGGGTCATGTGGGGTCAAAATGAAACTTGGTCAGGATGTTTGTCTACATGATATCTCGAATGAGTTTGAAAATGGGTCATGTGGGGTCAAAAATCTAGGTCACCAGGTCAAATCTTAGAAAAACCTTGTGAACACTCTAGAGGCCACAGTTTTGGCCCAATCTTCATGAAACTTGGTCAGGATGTTTGTCTCATGATATCTTGATGAGTTCGAAATTGGGTCATGTGGGGTCAAAAACTAGGTCACCAGGTCAAATCTTAGAAAAACCTTGTGAACACTCTAGAGGCCACAGTTTTGGCTTAATCTTCATGAAACTTGGTCAGGATGTTTGTCTACATGATATCTTGGATGAGTTTGAAATTGGGTCATGTGGGGTCAAAACTAGGTCACCGGTCAAATCTTAGAAAAACCTTGTGAACCTAGAGGCCACAGTTTTGGCAATCTTCATGAAACTTGGCAGGATGTTTGTCTACATGATATCTCGATGAGTTTGAAATTGGGTCATGTGGGGTCAAAAACTAGGTCACCAGGTCAAATCTTAGAAAAACCTTGTGAACAATCTAGAGGCCACAGTTTTGGCCCAATCTTCATGAAACTTGGTCAGGATGTTTGTCTACATGATATCTCAGATGAGTTAAAATTGGGTCATGTGGGGTCAAAAACTAGGTCACCAGGTAAATCTAGAAAAATGTGGCCATTAGTAAATGTTAGAAAAACACTTTAGATGCCAGATTTTTTGTCATTTTGCCTAACACAGCCATCTTAATCAGGTGAGCGACACAGGGCCATCTTGGCCCTCTTGTCTATATTTTCAACTCTTGAGCTTCAAAAAAATCTCTTTAAACCTAAATCCTACCAAGTTACACCACACCAGATAGCGCAATGCTTTCTGGGTGCAGTAGTAGTAACTTTACCGAAAAAGCTGAACATATTTTACAACTGCTACCCACCCAGCCAGCAGGTTTGCCACCTCAAATCATATATCTCACCAAATGGTGTTAGATTTGAATCATCTTTGGTCTTGAACAGACGCACAGAATTATATATACAGTAGGACCTCGCCAAACTGAACATCATTAAAGCAAATTCCTTGCCATTTCAAAGTTTATTTTCCGTCCCGATTTCTTCCCTTCTTTTTTTAACTAAAAATAAAATGTTTAATCCGAATTTTGCTATTTTGATTTTTAGAAGTAAAAATCCCAGTTCAGAGATCGCAATTCATGCATATTTTCAGTTTTTATTTCAAAGTCATTTTCCATAAATTTTGGTGAACTACTTACTGCCCTATCATCAATCGTATCTGGGTCAGTAACCAAGTTTATTTTGCGGCAGCACCTGGAGTGATGGCTCAGGCAAGTTTTTCACACCTCTTTTCGAGATTAGGTTGGCCAACGTGTCCGACCGGAAATGTTGATTATTGCTAGTTGAATAATATGCATATGCCAGCCGATACACTCAGGTGTCAGATCTTGAGTACATTCCATATTGCATGTGACGTTACCTGAAGCAGCAGATCGACGGTAAAAATACCGTAAATGCCTCTATCTTGACCTGCTTGAACTATTATTTTAAGCAGAAGCATGAAGTATTTTTACTATTTTTCATAACTTGCAAATACAGTCTATTCACGATGGAACGAAATGCAATGGAGCGAAATGACGGTGTAATGCGAAGTAATTGGCAATATTTGTTCTTTATTCAATGTAAAAAAGATGCGATGGAACGAATAGGATGGAACGAACGATGCACTGAAGCAAAGTATGTATGTGGTCCGATTTGCTAATTAACAACTGATTAATGATGCGTTCGAACGAAGCGTCGTCAGTTTTCACACCTACCCGAGTGACACCTGTTGCTTACACGGGTCCGCCATTATATTGTCTGTAATCAGCCTATTAGCACGCCATCCGTGACGTTGATTGTTGCAAACTGGCACGAAGCTCAAGCGAGTTTGTTTGTTTGTTACAAAGATTAATCAAATAATGAAACAACATCACACTAAACATAAAACGACACTAAATCTTTACGACAGTACATGGTTTTCGGCAATACATGCTAAAACACGACATAAACAAACGAGTGAGCACATACATAAAGGGATTCTCAATAGTCAATATGAAAGATGCGATAGAACGAAATACGCGATGGAATGAAATAAATGCTTTTCCCGGGGCTACTTCGTACCATCGCGAATGGACTGTAGTATATACATACACCTAATAGGTGGTTTTAATGGCATAACAATTTCCACGATATGCATCAGAAATGAAAACACAGACATGCATGTGCACAAATTGAAATTTCCATTGGATTTTTAATCCAATTAATCATTATTTCAAAGTTTTCAGCTTGGTCCCAAGGACTTCGGTTTAACAAGGTTGTACTGTAGTATGTGGAAGATTTATATATTTACACTTGGATTAGAATAAATTAAAGGGAGATAGTTTTTAAGAAAAAATAAGTATTTAGTTATTACCACCTTGTAAACAAAACTAAAATAACAAAACTGAATCATATATAATATAGAAAGTTAAACAATTATTCCAGTACCAATTAAGCCAAAAGATTATAATATAAAAGCCTAAAATCATTTCACTATATATGGCTTATTAGCAATTCATACACTGCAGTTTTGCAACTTAGAGGGATGAGTCCACTATCAAGGTTAACTACATTTTCTAAAAGATTCAAAACTGTTTATTTTTTCAACTGCTTAATTTTTATGTTTGAATTTTTCAACTGGGTATTTTTTATGTTTAAATAGGTAGATTAAATTGTTATTTGCTATTAGACAACAATGCAGAAAGATATGCACCCTGACACTCCCATTTTACGTTGGGATATCCTAAAATAATTTATGCAAACCAATGAAACGAGTGCTTTCTGAATTCTACAGTTGTTAACCAAGATTTCATTGTTCGAATGTCAAATCAATTTTATCAGTTACCAAATGCCAGATTTCACTTTGTTTGCACTCATGCATCTTCATAAATTATTAAGCAATCATTTTCAGGCTTTATGACAATGTTAATAGCCATAATTTCTCTCTCAGGTTTGTTTTTTGCTTATATCAGCCAATTAGGTCAGGAAGCGTTTTCATTTCTTTAGCAGTCATTTTCAAACTTTATGACAATAGTTATAGCCATAATCTCTAGGCCAAGTTTGCTTTTGGCTAATATCGGCCAATTAGGTCAGGAGTTATGGCCCTTTTAAAATTACAAAATTTCCAATTTCACTGTATACACTCTAGCATTTTCATTCCTTAAGCAGTTATTTTGAAGTTTTATGACAATGTTTATAACCATAATCTCTCAGTCAAGTTTGACTTCAAATTTTGACCACTGGTACTGTTTGGTTTGTAGAATTGAAATGATCTCATGGATTATGTATTCGATACAACTTTGCTATGATATAGTAACTTTTAAGCAATGAAGGCATTTTTCTCAGGTGAGCGTCTTCAGGGCCATCTTGCTTCTCTTGTTTATATTTATGTCCCCCTTTGAAGAAGAGGGGGGGGGGGCTTATTGCTTTGCACATGTTGGTCGGTCGGCCTGGGCCTAGGAACTTCAAACTTAGTCTGGAGATTGGTCATGACCAGTAGATGAACCCTATTGTTTTTGGAGTCACTAGGTCAATGGTCAAGGTCACAGTGACCTTAATTTACTGGGCTTGATTTTGAAAATGGTGACCAAGCTGTTTCCGATCAATAACTTGAGAACGCCTGGGCCTAGAAACTTCAAACTTAGTATGAAGATTGGTCATGATCAGTAGATGAACCCAATTGATTTTTGGGGTCCCTAGGTCAAAGGTCAAGGTCACAGTGACCTTGATTTACTGGGATTTTATGTTAAAATGGTGACCAAGCTGTTTCCAATTAATAACTTAAGAACGCCTGGGCCTAGGAACTTAGTATGGAGATTGTGCATGGCCAGTAAATGACCCCTTTTGATTTAGAGGTAACTAGGTCAAGGTCAAGGTCACTGTGACATTGAATGCCGAGATAGATTCTGATCAAAATGGGTTCTAGTCTAATCTTTTTCACCAGATTTTTTTCAGAATTGTCACCTTTACTGAATGCAATATACAAGGTAAAACTCAAATGAGACATTACTCTTCTTGTTCATTGTCTGCATGCTTTTCACTTAATTTCATGGTGCTAATTGCATTAAAACTGCGGTGCCCTTGCTGTGTAGACCTACTTATGATACAGAAGTAAATGCAAATAATTTTCTTCCATTTTCTATCAAAAAAAAATCTGCATTTATATCACAGCAATTTGCAGTGTTAATAATTATCAGTAGTAAACCTTCACCAAGATAAGTTCTGAACTTTGTAACATGCCCACGTTAGAAAGCCAAGCATCATATATATAATATAGCTATATAAATTTTATGGCATATGAGGGGGGCATATATGTTTGACCTTTCTTGTTGTTTATTTTTGTCTGCAATAAATGTATCAGAGCTATACCTGTTTTTGTCTGTTTGAATTTTCATCCTTTAACTGTTTCAAGACTCTCTAACACTGTCACTTGCAGTAACTGTGACAAAGCTGTATTTGGGGGTATCCATCATCTGCAATGATAGTTTTTATGCTCACTGAAGGTGACGCATATAGTCGCCGCTTCGTTCGTCCGTCCGTCCGTCCGTCCGTTCGTCCGTCACACTTTCCTTGTCCGGACTATTTCTCAGGAACTAACGGCTTGAATTCAACGAAACTTTATGGGAAGCTTTATTACCAAGAGGAGATGCGCATATCGTCAGCATGACCTGATTCCTAAATTTTTCACAGAGTTATGGCCCATTGACTTTTCGGCCTATAGTACATATTGCATGATTCTTGTCCGGGCTATTTCTCAGGAACTAATGGCTTGAATTCAACGAAACTGTATGGGAAGCTTTATTACCAAGAGGAGATGCGCATATCGTCAGCATGACCCGATTCCTAAATTTTTCATAGAGTTAAGGCCCCTTGACTTTTTGGCCTATAGTTCATATTGCATGATTCTTGTCCGGGCTATTTCTCAGGAACTAATGGCTTGAATTCAACGAAACTTTATGGGAAGCTTTATCACCAAGAGTTGATACACATATCGTCGGCGTGACCTGGTTCCTCAATTTTTCACAGAGTTATGGCCCCTTGACTTTTTGGCCTATAGTACATATTGCATGATTCTTGTCCGGGCTATTTCTCAGGAACTAATGGCTTGAATTCAACGAAACTTTATGGGAAGCTTTATTACCAAGAGGAGATGCGCATATCGTCAGCATGACCCGATTCTTAAATTTTTCAAAGAGTTAAGGCCCCTTGACTTTTTGGCCTATAGTACATATTGCATGATTCTTGTCCGGGCTCTTTCTAAGGAACTAATGGCTTGAATTCAACAAAACTTTATGGGAAGCTTTATCACCAAGAGTAGATACGCATATCGTTGGCGTGACCTGGTTCCTCAATTTTTCACAGAGTTATGGCCCCTTGACTTTTTGGCCTATAGTACATATTGCATGATTCTTGTCTGGGCTATTTCTCAAGAACTAATGGCTTGAATTCAATGAAACTTTTTTACAATAATAAAAATGTCAACTCCAGCATTATAGAAAATGGACATATGAATAAAATATTGAATAAAGAAGAAGAAGAAAAAAAGAGAAGTAGATTTACATGTTTCCCTTCATATTTATATATATGTAAACATAAATCTAGTGTGACATACAAGCAATAAAGATTGCTATCTGTGTTATATAAAATCACTTATATCAATAACATGATTACATAAAACTGAGCTTACAATTGTCCATCCTAGACTTGCATCTTCGGTGTACTTAGAACTTTTAAAAATCTCTATTTCTAATTTTAAGACTTGTTTAAAGCTATAAATGGTTGGTATCACATTTTTCATCTTACTTAAGTAAATAAATTTTTTCATGAGTAAAAACACTAAATCATATTTGTTGTCTGTTTCTCCAGATCCTAATATCACAAAAGAACTGTCAATGTTTATTGATGGTTCAAATTCTTTTATTTTATCAATCAAATATTCTATTATTGGTTTTATTTTTTCACATTCCCAAAAAAGATGGATAATTGTCTCTTCCTCACTTTTACAAAAAGTACATACATTATCTCTTTTTATTTTCATTTTATAAAGAAGGGAATTAGTACCTAGTATTCTATGAATTATTCTTGTTTGCAACCACTGTAAGTAAGTATCTTTGGTACATTTAAAGTGTAAGTGTAAATAGCTTCCCAGTTTATATCTAATTTATGTAACTTTTCAATCCATTTAATTTTACTGGTAGGAATTTCTGTATTTTTTGACAATTCATTGTAAACATACTTGTTCATATCAGTACAAGTAATAATAGGATTTATGTACACATTGTTTTGGGGATTCTGAAACAGAATAACAGGAAAATTATTAAGTTGTATTTTCTTTTTCTTGGCATAGTTGAATATAGCAGATTTTAAACTATAAAAGTTCATGTAATTTATTTTTGTTTCTGTAATATTATTTAAGTATTCAATATCAACAAAGTTTCCATTTATATCAATTAAATCTTTAACGAATCTGAATCCTCGATTATAGAGTTTGGGTAAAAAGACATGATTCTTAATATTAAATAAACAATCATAGAATAATGGCATATGTAAAAATTTGTATATATCATCAATACACACTTTGTCCATATAGTACATATATGATGTGACAACATCAATCCAAAATTTATTTGAAATTTTGTCTATAATGTTTACACAATATAACTTCCCCAAGTTAAACAGTTTGTCTATATCAAACAAAGATCTTAACAATATATAACATTTACTAGGACTGTCACTACAATATTTTCTCAACCATTTTATTTTGAGACTACGTTCATAACTGTAAATATCAATCATGTTTAAACCACCATTTTCATACTTTTTTGTAAGAATCAGTTTTTTTTATTCTACTTTTTCCATCCCATATGAAATCATATAATATATTATTTAATGTCTTAAAGAAGTCTGTGCTTGGTGTAGGTAAACTAATAAACAAATGTGTCAACAGTGGAAGCAAAAGAGCCTTGATAACAGTAATTTTTCCTATTGGGGTCAACTTTCTTTTTTTCCAATTACTAATGTATGTTTTAATTCTCAACAATTTAGAATTAAAGTTTAAAGTTTCCATCTTAGACAAATCAACATCAAATAGCAATCCTAATAATTTGAATTGTGTATCTCCCCAATTTAATTTCCATCTTGTTTTTATTGAATGTGCACTATATTTTAATGAACCAATCCAAACTACTTTTGTTTTATCGTAATTTGCTCGTAATCCAGACAACAGAAAAAATTCATTAAGTAAGTCTAAAGCTGAATTTAAAGTATTTTCTGTACCATCTAATAACAAATATGTGTCGTCTGCAAATTGTGAAAGTTTATATTCATTTCCATCAATCTTTATTCCTTTAATATTTTTACTATTTCTTATCTTAATGGCTAAAATTTCAGCACAAAGAATAAAGATATATGATGAGATAGGATCTCCTTGCCTGCATCCTCTATTTACTTTAAAGAATTCAGACAAAAAACCATTTATTTGAACACTTGTTTCAGTATTATATAAAAACATCCTAATCCATTTCCGAAAAGAATCGCCAAAATTAAAGAATGTTAGGGTTTGTTCAATGAATTTAAAAGAAACTGAATCAAAGGCTTTTTCAAAATCAATCAACATTACTAATCCTGGTATATTATTATCTTCAGTATATTTCATTACATCATACAGCAGTCGTGTGTTGTCACCTATGAATCGACCTTTAATAAAGCCCGTTTGATCTGTAGATATAAGTGAACTTAATACTTTTTTAAACCTATTAGCGATTGTGCCCGATGCAATTTTATATAATACATTCAAAAGAGTTATTGGCCTTAAGTTTTTTAAAAAATGCTTTGGTTTGTTATCCTTAGGTATGCATGTAATGATACCCATCTTAATATTTCTCGAGAAAGAGTTTGATTTAAAAAGCATCATTTAAAGCTCTAACTACAAAATATCCAAGTTTCTTCCAGAAAACCTTAAAAAAATTTGAACTGAAACCATCAGGTCCAGGACTTTTATCATTTTTCATACTTTTTAGTGTATCAGATACCTCTTTATATGTTAAAAAACCCTCTAGCATCTCAGCCTCATCACTATCTAGTTTCCTAGCATCTAATCCTTCCATTTCTTTTTGTATATTAGAGTCTTTTGTGTTTGACTGACTATATAAATGTTCATAAAAGAATTGAGCTTCTTGCAGAATGTTTTTACTATCAGATATAATTGTACCATCCTCTTTTTCAATAAATGTTAATGTTCTATTTTCATTATATATTTTTTCAAGATTACAGAAATAACTAGTGACTTTCTCTCCATGTTCAATCCACCGTGCTCTTGATCTTATAAGTGAACCTCTATTTTATATATTTCTTAATTCATAAAGCTCATTTTGTAAACATAAAAGTTTGTTTTCATTTTCAGCTGTTAAATTTTTTAATTAATTCTTTTTTTTAGTTTCATTTTATTTCTATGTTTTTATATTTGTTCAATATTATCAAAATTATAAACAGGTACACAATATTGCTGTATAATTTCATTAATTTTCTTGTTAATGCACTTTATATAGTTGATATCATGTAGTAAGGCATTATTGAATTTCCACAAGCCTTTTCCATGACTGACTGAAGAAAAGCACATTTCCATGTATATAATTGAATGGTCTGATTTATAACTTATATCAATATCACAGTTCCTTAAATAGGTCATCATATTATTGGTTATAAGAAAAAAATCTAATCTTCCCTGTTGTAATGGGTTGAGTCTCCGCCATGTATATTTCTGCGATGTATTATTAAGTTCCCTAAATGGATCTATTAAATTTCTATCTGTAATATATGATAACAATTTATTTCTTGCTTTAATATTATGATTTACAGATTTATAATTTCTATAGTCTATTTCTGGGTTTAAAACAAGGTTAAAATCTCCAACAAGAATATATGAATCTTTTGTATCAAAACTATCAAGCATTTTGAACAAATTTTCGAAAAACATTGGACTATCTTTATTTGGAGCATATATATTTACCAGTACAAAATTAACATCATTAAATAATAATTCTAAGATGATTAAGTTACCATTGCTATCTTTTTTCTCATTTATGACCTTAATACCTAAGTTTCTCTTGAATAGAATAGATACTCCTCTTGCATTTGATTTTCCATGACTATGATAGCAATAACCATTCCACTCTGCATAAATCATTTTTTCCATATCTTGTGTAAAATGTGTTTTTGCAGACAGAGTATGTCTACCTTTTTTTCTTTGAATAATTTAAATATATCAATTCTTTTTCGGCTATTGTTCAAACCACGACAATTGTAAGAGAAAATATTAAGACTAGTCATTTGTTTTTTTAGTAAGAAGAGAATAATCTATGAAGCAAATCATTATTGTACAGTAATCATATTCAATTGCAGTGAATATGAACCATTTGTATATATTTTTCATTTCTAATGGTATATTACACTGTAATTGTAAAATAAAGGGAAAAAAAACATGTAAGAAATTAGAAAAATGCTATTCAAAGGTTGTAAATGCCAATGAATAGAACAAATAAACAATCTCTGAGTCTTCACCTATTTGCATATTAATATAAATTTTTAGTATATCTTATGTGCATCTGCTGAAACAAATCAAGAGAGTTCTTATGTTCAAGAAAAATATGACATATACAAATCAAGAAAGTTTTTATGTTCAAGAAACAATATGACATATACATATACATGTATAACATCAAATAATATGTATATATACTATTTGATGTAAAAAGGCAGTAACATTGCTTTTATAAAAGTTGAGACAATTCATGCATGATTTATTGGACTTATTAATATAACAGTACTCTGCTTGTATGATACTCATATCATGTATATATATGTACGAACACATACATACACATACACACAAGGAAACACAAACGAACAACATATTTTCTTTCAACAGAAAAGCTATCATTTCTACTGTGAAGTGGCATCAGTAAACAAACATGAAGGAGAGAAAGGGAATTCATATCAGTTTATTTGTACATTGTTATAACTGCTTATTTACTACTCTCTCTTTCTCTCTCTCTCATTCTCTCTCTCTCTCTTTCCCACCCACATGTGCGCATATTTTATGAACTAAATTTAGTAATTCAATATTTTTTACATTATAAAACAATCAGGAGCACCAGTTGTTGGAAAAATACTTGACATATTATCAATAGATGTTTATATTTTGGAAGAAAAAAATATTCCTCTGTCTCCCTTTCTCCCACTTCTCCCTCCCTCTCTACTGCTATTCTCTCCTCTCTATCTATTCCTTTTTCACACATAAATATGAAATTTCCATTGTATTACATGTCATTTTGAACTATAAATGATAATTTTGCGTGAATAGCAAAATATCCTGCACTTACATCCGTCATCTCAGGAAGTATAATATACGTCCATACTTAGACAGAAATATATGTACCTAAACATCTACTTAGATATACAATTTTTTTCTATGTGCAGATACTTAATTAAAAAAAAAAATATATTAAACTTAAGGTATATCTGCGAAAATTTATTTTTAGAAAGGGGGTCACAAGATTAAAGCTTAATTATAAACCAGGATGTAGGTAATGTGTCTACATAGATAAAAATAAATCAAGCATGTCTATGTTCATATACATATGGTTTTCCCATAGCTTAATATTTCAATACATGTAGTACTTGTTAAAAAGTAAACTCAGGATACATTAAGATGTAAACTATACCTGGTTTAATTGAAATCACACATACACACACACACACACACACACACACACTGTTTAACTTATTCTAACAACATTTTATAATTCTATTTACAATCTTCAGTTATACTCACAGAGATCTTCTCAGTTCAGTATTTTGATCTGTATTCTCTGATCCTTTCAGAGATGTCATCATAAATGTCAAATTTGATTCTTTCTCTTCTGTGGGTAAGTCCATAAACAGAGCCATTAAAAAACCAGGCACTCTCTACTTCCTCATGCGAATAGAGTCTGTTTATAAGCCCTGTGTTAAGGCGTGTCACATCATCCGCCACTTTGAATCCTGCCTTCTTCATCTCTTTCCGTTTTCTCATTACACGTGATTTCACACTGTTATTCATAGTTTTAATCAAAACTGGTCTCACACCTCCTCTTCTGGATGGAATGCGGTGGATGGCCACAATCTCATGCTTTTCCACATCTGCCCCCTGGTTCCTTAGGATGTCACACACTCTCTCTGTCATGGCATTTTCAGATTCATCTCCCTTTTCTGGCACATCCATTATCTTTATATTATTCTTTCTAGAATATTGTTCATTATAGTTTGCCATTTTAACTGCTTCTTTGCTTTTTTGTTCATTGTTTTCAACACTCTGTTCTAATTCATTTATACGTTTTTGCATCTTTTGTGTTGTTTTGTTTAGTTCATCTGTAATGTTTTTATTTTCAAATTCTAGGGAGTCCACCTTATCTGATGGCTTGAATTCAACAAAACTTTATGGGAAGCTTTATCACCAAGAGTAGATACGCATATCGTCGGCGTGACCTAGTTCCTCAAATTTTCACAGAGTTATGGCCCCTTGACTTTTTGGCTTATAGTTCATGTTGCATGATTCTTGTCCAGGCTATTTCTCAGGAACTAATGGCTTGAATTCAATGAAACTTTATGGGAAGCTTTATTACCAAGAGTAGATACGCATATCGTCGATGTGACCTGGTTCCTCAATTTTTAAGAGAGTTATGGCCCCTACTACCATGTTGTTGACTAATATTCATGTCATTTGCCTAATTTAACAGGAGATATCATTTATACAAAACCCCACAAAATTCAATATGCTAGTAATGTCAATCATAATCATGACAGCTAATTGTTGTTTAGTCCATTATACACTTCAAATATCCAGTCATATGTTAAGAGTGTCGGTTAACCTCTTTGATATGAGCACACATTGAAATGTATGACTTAATTTTTTGTAGTATAAAAACTTTAAAAAAATCAATGAAAGATCTGATGAGTAACACGTATTATCATATTATATAGTAAACTGTTACTAAGTCTCCAAATTAGAGTTGGTAAAACATCTCATCTGATGAGGAGAATAGATATGATTTAGGAATGGGGATTTAACATATCCTCCCACCCATTGACCAAGGCCTTATTTGTAACAATGACGTTCTTCGGGGAGCATCTGTCAGTTCTACTGACTTTCTTGTTTTTATACCCCCCCGCAACGAAGTTAGGGGGGGGTATACTGGAATCAGGTTGTCCGTCCGTCCGTCCGTCCGTCTGTCCGTCCGTCTGTCCGTCCGTCTGTAGACACAAAATTCTGCGGACTACTCCTCCTAAACTTCTGGAAGGATTTTGATGAAACTTGCTGGCAATGATCCTTAGACATTGTATTAGCGCGTTATCTATATAGCATTGAGTTACCTCCCCTATTTACCAAGTTATGCCCCTTTGATGATTTTTGCATTACAAACTTCTGCGGACTACTCCGCCTAAACTACTGGAAGGATTTTAATGATACTTGCTGTCAATGATCCTTAGACATTGTAGCAGCGCGTTATCTATATAGCATTGAGTTACCTCCCCTATTTACCAAGTTATGCCCCTTTGATGATTTTTGCATTACAAACTTCTGCGGACTACTCCCTAAACTACTGGAAGGATTTTGATGAAACTTGCTGGCAATGATCCTTAGACATTGTATAAGCGCGTTATCTATATATCATTTGGTTACCTCCCCTATTTACCAATTTATGCCCCTTTGATGATTTTTGCATTACAAACTTCTGCGGACTACTCCTTCTAAACTACTGGAAGGATTTTGATGATACTTGCTGTCAATGATCCTTAGACATTGTATCAGCGCGTTATCTATATATCATTTTGTTACCTCCCCTATTACCAATTATGCCCCTTTGATGATTTTTGCATTACAAACTTCTGCGGACTACTCCGCCTAAACTACTGGAAGGATTTTAATGATACTTGCTGTCAATGATCCTTAGACATTGTAGCAGCGCGTTATCTATATAGCATTGAGTTACCTCCCCTATTTACCAAGTTATGCCCCTTTGATGATTTTTGCATTACAAACTTCTGCGGACTACTCCTTCTAAACTACTGGAAGGATTTTGATGAAACTTGCTGGCAGTGATCCTTAGACATTGTATAAGCGCGTTATCTATATATCATTTGGTTACCTCCCCTATTTTCCAAGTTATGCCCCTTTGATGATTTTTGCATTACAAACTTCTGCGGACTACTCCCTAAACTACTGGAAGGATTTTGATGAAACTTGCTGCCATTCATCCTTAGACATTGTAGAAGCATGTGTTAGTTATATAACATTGGATTACCTCCCTTTATTATAGTTATGCCCCTTTGATGATTTTTGCTTTACAATTTTCTGCAGACTACTCCTCCCATTGGATTACCTCCCTTTTTTAAAGATATGTCCCTTTGATGGTATTTGTTTTACAATTTTCTTCCATTGATAGATTTCAGTGAATCTTAATGATATTTATCCATAGACATAGGTATATCCATAGGTATGTGTTACAAAGGATCACTAGATTTCCATGTAGTTGGCACATATGTCCTCTGTATATTAAGATGGAGTGTTGCATACAAGAATTCTGATTTCATGCTCCAAAGCCATGTTTGACAAAAACACTTGCGGGGGGGTATTAGTAAGCCCTTAGGCGACAGTTCTAGTTTTATGATTTGTAAGAAAACACAATTATAACTTAAGACCTGTTTGTGTTAATGTTTATATCTTATCTTCCATTTCAGATTGAACCTGTTCATAAACACTAGGACAGTACAAGACTGGTTGCATCTGTCATATGAGAATGTCTGGCCTGCAACAACAGGGCTTTACTGACAAGTCGGGGATATTCAAATTCTCAGAAGATAACTTGAAAAGGCAACAAGTTTATCATTTCAGACATGACCCTTCTTCTAGGTTCAGACTGTCATCCAGTATTTCACAACCACATGATAGATTATACCGACATGACATTGAAACCGGGAGAATGAAATTAAAGAGTGCATGTCCACCAATTCATAATACAAGTAATTTGTCAACGCAGTATGGGACTGTTCATAATGGAGGTAATTGGAATTCAAAAAAAGAGCTATCACATTTGGCAGGTCCACTTACAACAAAGACAAATACAGATTTATGGAAGATGAACAGCAATCCAGAACATTCAGTCACCTTGTCACCTAAGCAATATTCCAGTGTAGGAAATTCCAGAAGCAGTGATATGACTGCCATGATGTCGAACCAACTGTCTTCCAATTCAGAAGTATCAGATTTGCCCATGAGTAATAATAATTTTATGAATGGTAATATTGAGTCACAGAAGGAAGTGGCTATGGATTGTGTATCAGAGTATCACCCTGCAGTGTTCATGACAGGGATTATGAACAGTCAGCCTCTTCTTTCTACTGCTCATTCACAGGCATGTTCAGATCCTGCTCAATATCAGTATCCTTTAAGGAAGCAACAGTGTGGTTGTCAAAGACTGCCCAATGTCACTTCTGCTGTGAATAATTCAAACAAAATGATCAGTGAAAAAATTGTGCCATCTTTAAAACCTAATGATAACATGGCATGCTCTTCAAAGGAGACAGTATTGGACAAGAGTGTTCCACAAGGTGGAAGTCAACAGCAGTATGAATACCCAAATAGGTATATATTTAGTTGTCAGAACAGTGATGCAAGATGTCCAGTGGGCAGTGATACTCAAAACATAAAGGAAAGTCAGCTTGGAAAATTAGACCAAAGTAGTTTAAAGGCAGTGAGTAATGCAATTGCCAATACCTTTAGCTTGATCAAGGAGAAAATGCAACAGATTATTAATATGAAACAAATGTCTGGGAGTCAGAAGGAAGCTCAAAGAAAATCTGCAGGTCAGAAGACTAGATATATAGGAGGGATAGTGAGTAAATCAGACATAGCTAAATCAAGTGGTTATTTTCCTCAACAGATCACTATGGAAAATGACAAAAGACATCCATTAGTTTCTTTCAATTACCAAAGGAAAAATGTAGATGTCCCCATTGACCAGAATAGACAGAATGCTGTACATACAGGGAAAATTGATCACACAGCACTGAATTCTACAGTGGTCACAAAGTAGATGCCTATACCAGAATAGACAAATTTGGACTACAAGAAAATTGATGACAAACACTGGATTCTGCATTTCCCAAAAATTATCCCCAATGACCAGAATAGACAGAATGCTGGACATACAGGGAAAATTGATCAGCACAACACTGGGATTACTACAATTGGTCACAAAAAAGTAGATGACCCCTATTACCAGAATAGACAGAATGCTGTACATACAGGGAAAATTGATAAGCACAACACTGGGATTTCTACAATTGCACAAAAAGTAGATGCCCCATTACCAAATAGACAAACTGAATACAGGGAAAATTGATAAGCACAATACTGGGATTTCTACAATTGGTCACAAAAAAGTAGATGCCTCCATTTACCAAAATAGACAAAACACTGGACATACAGAAGAAGTTGATGAGCACAACACTTGGATTTCTACAATTAATCAGACAAAGATGGATGCTTCAGGTAAGGTAGTTACATCGGAAAAATCCATAGCTAATAAGTGTTTTGACAATAGAAGTCCAGGACTTTGCATCAAATCAGTGAGGTTTGCAAATGATGTCATATTTGTGGAATCTGATGGAAGCACAAATAAACAGCAAATAAACTTCACAAAAACTTCAACATTGAAATATTTGAAGAAATCTCGATCCAGATATTCAAAAACTTCAGATGTGCAAAAGGATAAATTTCAAAAAGCAAGAGAAAAAAGATTGAGATACATGGCATACCTTAAGGACACCTCTTTGAGAATTGGGGAAGAAGTTCAATTAAAAAGTAACTCTAAGTCCATGGTTCCTAAGTTTACAAAGGCAAAAGTAAGTGAACAGAATAAATGTGATGTAAACATTTCAAAGGGTAAGGCAAATGAGCAAAACAAAAATAAACAGGACTGTATTGATAAAAATCATGCAGAAAGTTTGACAACACCTCTACCTAAAACAAATGAGTTTAAAAAAAATCCAAATAATAAGATATTAACCAAAACCAATATCAAAAAGGACAAAATGATTTTATGTGGATTTTATAAACATAAAAAAAGTCGGACAAACTTGAAACAAAAGATAAATCTGATGGAAAAGCCTTCACTTGGATATGTTGGTGTCAAAAATAAAACTATATCAGTCCATGCTTCAAACTCTGGGGTATCAAAAGAAGACCAGTTATGGGGATCAGTAAAAGATAACTGTAACTTAGTGCTCAAACCTAAAAGCAAAATACCTTTGAAAAACAGTACTTTAATTCCTTGTACTGAAGGTAAAACCAAATCAGCAGCAGAGGCTGAGGGAAAACCAAATAAACCCAGCTCATCATTTTCATCTGTAAAATCCTTAGAGAAAATACCCAATTCTAGGAGTGATTTCACAAATTGTAGAAATGGAAACATAAGTTTGAAGAATTCATCAAACAAAATGTCCGCAAGAAGGACCAATGAATTAATCCTAAATTCTTCAGATGCAGATAAGATTGGATGTGAAATTCCTGTTGTTATTTCTTCAACCAGGAAGGCTGATACAGAGTCAGGAAAAGATGTAGATGACCAGTCAGTAGAATTTGACAATGACAAAAGGTACTTAGCACAAGAAGAAACACTTAAAAATAAAATGGGAACAGATCTTTTAAGTAGACATCATGTATCAGTGGAAGATAGATCAGTGCATAATAGAATATATAATAATTGCCAGGAAGTAAATTCAGATACTTTCAGTCCTGGTCCAAGAAATTTAGAAACTTTCATAAATAAAAAAGAAGAGAAATATGACAAAGCAGACGAAAGAGGTGTTGATTTTTCGGTTTTGCTCTATGTGAATAAAAATGAAGAAGAATCGGTGTCAAAAAATGTTGAAACATACATTGAGAACAATGCAGAGGTGTTTTATAATGATTTAGTTGATATGCCTGACAGTACACATTTATTTGGAGAATCTCTTTTTGACTTTGTGGATAAAGAAGGCACAGTTTTGGATTCTGAAAATCATACTGTATCAACTTGCAGAAACATAGAAAATGAAAACACACAAATATGTGATACTGCCTTAACCAGTAGTGAAAGAGATCTGATGCAGCCAAAAGTTAATTTGTCTCCTTCACTAGATGAAATGACAGTCAGCAAACAATTAGGTGACTATATTGATGAACACATTTTGAACCTTGAAAATCAAGATTCATGTGACATAGATCTCTGTCCTACTCTTCCAGCTTTTACAGATACTTTTTATCAACATGGTGTAGGAGAAAATGAAAAAAAGACCAATGCTTTTTGTATCTCAAACATTACTGAATGTTCTAAAGGAAAACCTGTTTTAAAAACAAGAATTAGACTTGAAACATCAGATAGCTCACCAAGGAAACCACACATTTGTAAAAGTGCAATCAAAATGAAACAGCACTGTAAAAAGTTAAACAAGATTATGCCATTTAGACGCCATTCTCCAGATAAACTGTTATTGCAGGCTGCTAGAGATTTTCTTGGTGATAGTTTTGATTCAACGAAGAAAAGGAAACTGAGGAATAATAACCTCACATCTGATTGGATGTCATCGGAAGAAAAGCAAAAAGATGCTGTTTTAAATGTAAAAAAGCAAGAAAAGAGTTTGAATTCAGAAATATTAGTATGTAAAGATGCAATTGAGAGGAAGGATCTTAAATGTACCCAAGAAATAGGGGAAAGGAAAAAGTATGTTAGAAAAAGGGCATCACCAAAGGATGATGAAATTCAAAGCATTTTCAAGAAGAGAAAAGTTTCAGTTTGCAAAAATTTGAGCAGGTTGGCAAAAAGTAATGAGCTGAACTTTGAGGACTCAGTGAAAGGAAGGCTCAGAAATTCTAAGAAAATTCAAGGTGGAAAGAAAAAATGCATTTCAGCATTGACAGTAGCTGTTGTTCCTCGGAAGGGCAATTCTGCTATGGAGAATCAAAATGTTTATGTTAATTTAGAATCAAGTGTAGGTGATGCCCCCCAAAACATGAAAAAGACATCTGTTAACACATATGCAAAACGATTAACACCGTGTATGACTGAACAAAAAAACAACAGAAACATCACAAAAAAGCATGTTTTTGAAAGAATAAAACATAAGAAATGGGAAAAAACTGATGGGACAGCTAATGATGCGTTGATTGTAGAGCCCTTAAGAAAGAAAGAAATGGCTAATGATACAAATGTGAAGAATTCCAAAGCTGACAGGGAGAAAGAAGGGAAAAGCTCAGAGAAGAAAGGATCTGCAACTAATATAAAGTTAGCCAAATGTAATATGAAAAATTTATATAGTGAAAAAATGACTATAAAAAGGCCATCAAAGAAGTCTGTAAAAAGGGGGTATGTTATCACTGATAAAGTGAAAGTGGAAAATGAATTTCGAGATATAGAGAGTGTTTCACCAGTATTGTTGAAGGATAACTACAGACTCAAGATCAAGAAAAATAAACTATGGTCAATCCTGGCCAAAAAAGAACCAGTTAAATCATCTGTTGAGTCTAGAATTGTACATGAAAAAGAAAAATTGATCAAACCGTCCCCAAAATCTTGCATGACATTGAAAGAGCAGTCAGACATGCAGACAGAGCATAATAAACAGAATTCGGTTAAAACAATGTCAAAGATGGAGATACAAAGACTGGAGTTAAAGAAAGAAACAAGACTATTTAGATGTGATTATTGTGTGCAAACATACAAGCGTCAGTTTTATTTAAAAAAACATATTAGAAAAGCTCATTTAGTGTGTTATCGGTGCAAGAAAAAACTAACAAAGGTAAGTGGCTTTTTTTCCATTGCATGAATATGAAGCAGTTTGATAAGTAGAACAATGTTTCTAAATCCTTTTCTCAGATGAATTTATATCTATTCCTTTTCTCAGATGATTGCCACAAAGATGGTTGGATGTCTGTTGTCATTCCTCCACAATTGGCTTGGTTATGCTCTTGGCTAAAACAGTCATTGTATTGGTTCTGAAAGGTGTCTCACTAGACAAAAAAAAAAATGAAGTTCTGGAAAGGACACTGTATAGTCTTTTTTTACATTGCTTATGCCATATTGTCTCTAAAATGGGCTTTGTTTTAAAAATATTCCCCCATACCAATTTTTGTCTTATTCTTTTACATTAGTTTTGCTTGATTGTAAGGTAAGGACACTAGATTAAAGATACATTTGTATAACATGCAAAAAATACAAAGACTTTAATCCTTTTTCTCTGAAAAAGCAATGGGAGAAACCAAATAACACTTTAAGAGAGAAAACAGAGAAGAAATACACTTAAAATTGAGGTATGAATGTAACTTTGTAACAGCTGTTAGATTAAATTTGACATAAATTGAATTTTGTGTAAATTGTTTATTGTTTTTGAAAATGCTATGGTGCAAAACCTTTATTAGAAATTCCTGTGTCACATAGTTTTTCAGTACTATCATCAATATAATATAAAAATTGAAATTGGCATCGTTAATTATAAGGAAGAACAAAACAAAACTTTTTTGCTCACCTTGGCGCTAAATCATGTGCTGGTCAATGATATTTAGTTTGTAAACAGAATTGATGTTTGCATTGCTTATGTATAAATATACAAGTTATGCAATAAAATCAAATTTTCATTTATTTTCTAATATAATAACATTTTAATTTTTAATGATTAATGTACACAGCAGAAAAAAATGGGATTTCTCATTCGAATTCGAACACACCATATTCGAAATAACAAAATAAAATGTTGGTCCTTTGCATATTGAATAACAGGGAGACAGCTGTATTGATTTCATATGAATGACCTGGACATACTTAGTGAATGGTGTCATGATCTTGTCTCAAGGTCAATTGGTCAAGGTCAAGTTAACAGTCTAAAGTTATGTTGCAATCTCTTGACAATGAAGGATCAAACCTGGCTCAAAGATTTTCTATTTCCAGAAGGTATGCTATGGTCACATGAATTGTATAGACTTAGATTTTGTCAAGCCTAGATGATTTACTTCTTGAAAAATGTCTATAATTGACTGAAATTAGGGGTCCAAGGTGAAGGTCAGAGGTGCTGTTCATGCATAAATGTCTAAGGGCTATGTAGGGAGGGGAGTGTTTTCATACCCAGTGACTTGGAAAGATTTTTTTTTTCAATGGGACTATGGCCCATCATTTGCTAAAATCAATGGGACATTTTCAAATCTAATGGGACATTTTTAACTATTGATGTGAAAAGTTTTAGTGGGTTAAAAAGGAAAACTGCTTAACATCAAGTTTTATTTGGTTTTAGAACACATATACTTGTGGTAAGTAAATAAGAACTTTTCACATAGTCTTGTTAATTAAGAACAGTATCTTCAACAACCTGAAGCAACTATAAAAACGCTGTTAAAATAAGACATAGGCTAAATACGATCTAGAAAGATCCCAGCTCATTATTTGGAAGAAGGCCTGATTAAAAAGTTCTAAGCTAAAAATTCACCTCCTAAATCTTGGTTCCACTTTACTGGATTTTTCTAGGTTTATATTTGGTGTTACTGGAAGGTATCGAGACATCTTGAGGGTTAGGGGATGGTTGTGTCAATGAATCGGACGAAACTTCCCAAGGGGGAGATGAAGCAGAGTTCGTAACTTTCTGAGAGGGAGACTGCGATAAATCAGCACTTGACGCTGTTTCATTATTATCATTTACAGTTTTCATATAATATCTGGATTGTGGGCCTAAAAACGATAAGATGGATGTCTAACTTTTGTTGGTCAGATCTTTCATTTTTTTTTTTTTATTTATTTTTTTTTTTTGAGGCATTCTTGTTCTTTTCAGACGATATTCAATGCGTCTACCATACGAAATTGAATGTAACATCTCGGACAAGCTTTTTTGTTATATTAACCGAGTGTTCCGACTGCGTAATTCTATATGGTTTAATAAGTGTCCAGCTCAGTTGCCTGTATGATATCTTATCTTAATAAGCGTCTGAGAATATGCGGCTTACTCAGTAAAAAAGCAAAATGCGATTCATACTTAATGTATTTCGATAAGAAAAAACAACAATAAAGATTATGATTCAATGCATATTGTACTTAATGTGGTTCAAAGTGAAAGAGACAAATGGCGCACAGGAATGTGAGAACAATGGGACATTTTCAATTTTAATTGGACTATGGCGCATGGCGCACGGGTTTCCAAGTCACTGCATACCTCTGTTTGATAAATCTTAACTGTAATAATTATACAATTCACAATATCAAGGAAAATTGATACTCTTTGAAAAATAAGTTATAGAGAATTTGAAATTAACTTCAAATATTAATTCAGGAAGAAAAGCAGGACCATTTCTGGCAGCATGTGTCTGTTTATATGGAATGCTCTCTGTGTAACATGCGCTTCATCAATGGCTATGTGTATGGGTTACATCAGAAGTCTCAAAAACACATCAGAATGGAAAGGGCTTTATCTGCATCCAACTGCACTCCTGAAGGACTGGAATCACAGAAGATATCCAGTAAGTATACAGTCGAACCTGTATTAGCAGCCACCTGTATTAAGCGATCATCCTTTATTTAGAGGTCAGTTTTGATATGCCCAAACTAGCATTTTGGTACAGTGGTCATGCGATTCCTCGAGGTCGGACGGGATCGGCAAAAAAACTTGAAGAATCGCTGTATTTGAGGAATCATTTATATGTCAAAATTCAATACATTTGTTGCTACCTTAACGTCGTCTTTTCATTAATTATTTTGTTATGTTTAGCCTTTAATAATATTTTTTATACATATATATTTTTAACCATTATAAAAATAACATGATCATAGCTTTCTTTGTGAGAATCAAGTCAGAAATAAGTTGTATTTTTTTACCGACAGTTTGTTTGAATCTCTTTGTGTATATAGGCAGCGTTTCATTTTTTTTTTTGCATAAACACTAAGCATTATGCCATTGTTCTCCAAATAAATGATTACAAAGAGAACACCACAAAAACAACAAAAAATCGGCTTCTTTAATGACAAATGATTAATCATGCAGACCTGTTTTTACATGGCTGTGTTGTAATCAGATTCACCTATGTACTCTCTAATGTGTGAACAAAACCATCTCGACCAAGGTGATATTACAGGGGGCCAGATTATGGTTATCAAGGAACTACAGGGACTTCGAGGAATCGCATAGAAATCATATAGGATATACTATCTAGGGACAAAGGACGGAGTTTGAAGAATCCAAAATCGTATGTTTAAAGAATCGCCCATAATGTTATATACAACTAGATTTCGTTTGTCCCGAACAAATGATTGGGCTTTCTGCTCCTATGGCCTAAGTGTCACTGTGACCTTGACTTTTGATCGAATGACCTCAAAATCAATAATGGTCTTCAACTGACAATGGGCAATTTCCCTACCAATTTCAAAAATCTTTGCTTATTCCTTCTCAATTTAATGTGCGGACAAAGACTTTACACTAAGTGTCAATGTAACCTTGACCTTTGACATAATGACCTCAAAATCAATAGTGATCATTCACTATCCATGTCAACCTCTCATCTAAGTATGAAGACAGCACACATATAAGTTATCAAATTATTGAGTGGAATTGATATGGCTAACGGACGTACAGATGGACAAGCGCCTTATCATAATCAGTGCGAAAACCCTTTGTTCTCATTCTGTTTCTTTTTTTTCTAACCCTTTTTTGTGAACGGCATAGCTCCGAGGTGAGAAAAGCCACATCTATGAAACTTTTATCAGTAATAACAACGTACTTGAAGATGATCCTAACGTCGAGATAATTTTCATGTTTTGATTTTCCTGCCAGGGGGCGTTTTATATGAAAATGTTTAATAAGCAATATCTCAATTATTTGAGGTCCGATTCAAATGCGGTTTTTTGCATAATGTTCCTTGTAAATAGCCCAATAAAATATGATAGGTTTCAAAAATTTGCGTATGTAAAACTTTCGTGCTACAGGAGGTTGAAAGTTCGAATTTCGCAAAAACTGTGAAATAAGGGTAGGTCTACCAAAAACGTGCCCATTTTATTCAGAGATGAGATAGAAGAATTTTGTTTGTTGCATATGATTCACAAGACATATACGCACAAAATATATGCTGTGGCGATTTTGAGAAATGCATGGTTTGTCCACAGTACGAGGTCAAACATAACCAATATTTTTGAAAAATCAACATTTTAAAAGCATGACTTTTAAGGTTATTTGCAGCTCCTGACTTTATTTTTTGTTCAATCTTCATCATTTTTTCACTGTTAATGCATTTTTATAAAACAAATAAAATCATAGAAAAAAAATCACCCATAATATGCAAAGGTCAAGGTCATATACCAATTATTATTGTTTATATCGGCATAAAATAGCTCCAAATCTAAAAATATTTTATAGAAAGTATATGAACAAAAGTTTTAGTTTGTAAGGAGATCTTTCCATTAATGTTTAGTTTTTGAAGATCGGACTTCATTTGATCAAATGACCACAGTCCAAAGTTTGATCCTCTTATCAAACAATTGTATATCCATATGTTTCCTCTTTTTTGCTGCTCCTGACTTTATTTTTTGTTCAATCTTCATCATTATTTCACTGTTTATGCATTTTTATCAAACAAATAAAATCATAGAAAAAAAACAAGCATAATATGCAAAGGTCAAGGTCATATACCAATTATTATTATTTTTATCGGCATAAAATAGCTACAAATCTAAAAATATTTTATAGAAAGTATATGAACAAAAGTTTTAGTCTGTGAAGAGATCTTTCCATTGCTGTTTAGTTTTTGAAGATCGGACTTCATTTGATCAAATTACCATAGTCCAAAGTTTGATCCTTTTATCAAACAATTGTAAATCCGTATGTTTCCTCTTTTTTGCAGCTCCTGACTTTATTTTTTGTTCAATCTTCATCATTTTTTCACTGTTTATGCATTTAAATAATACAAACAAACTCATAGTAAATAACGATGAAAATATGCAAAGGTCAAGGTCATAATACCGATTATTGTTATTTTTATCGGCACAAAATAGCTTCAAATCTAAAAATATTTTAAAGAAGGAATATGAACAAATGTTTTAGTTTGTGAAGAGATCTTTCCATTGGTGTTTAGTTTTTGAAGATTGGACTTCATTTGATTAAATTACTACAGTCGAAAGTTTGATCCTTTTATCAAACAATTGTAAATCCATATGTTTCCTCTTTTTTGCAGCTCCTGACTTTATTTTTGTTCAATCTTCATCATTATGCTCACCGAAGGTGACGCATATAGTCGCCGCTTCGTCCGTCCGTCCGTCCGTTCGTCCGTCACACTTTCCTTGTCCGGACTATTTCTCAGGAACTAACGGCTTGAATTCAATGAAACTTTATGGGAAGCTTTATTACCAAGAGGAGATGCGCATATCGTCGGCGTGACCCGATTCCTAAATTTTTCAAAGAGTTAAGGCCTATTTACTTTTTGGCCTATAGTACATATTGCATGATTCTTGTCCGGGCTATTTCTCAGGAACTAATAGCTTGAATTCAACAAAACTTTATGGGAAGCTTTATCACCAAGAGTAGATACGCATATTGTCGGCATGACCTGGTTCCTCAATTTGTCACAGAGTTATGGCCCCTTGACTTTTTGGCCTATAGTTCATGTTGCATGATTCTTGTCCGGGCTATTTCTCAGGAACTAATGGCTTGAATTCAATGAAACTTTATGGGAAGCTTTATCACCAAGAGTAGATACGCATATCGTCGACGTGACCTGGTTCCTCAATTTTTAAGAGAGTTATGGCCCCTCCTACCATGTTGTTGACTAATATTCATGTCATTTGCCTAATTTAACAGGAGATATCATTTAAACAAAACCCCACAAAATTCAATATGCTAGTAATGTCAATCATAATCATGTCAGCTAATTGTGGTTTAGGCCATTATACACTATTTCAAATATCCAGTCATATGTCAAGAGTTAAGGCCTATTTACTTTTTGGCCTATAGTACATATTGCATGATTCTTGTCCGGGCTATTTCTCAGGAACTAATGGCTTGAATTCAACAAAACTTTATGGGAAGCTTTATCACCAAGAGTAGATACGCATATCGTCGGCGTGACCTGGTTCCTCAATTTTTCACAGAGTTATGGCCCCTTGACTTTTTGGCCTATAGTACATATTGCATGATTCTTGTCCGGGCTATTTCTCAGGAACTAATGGCTTGAATTCAATGAAACTTTATGGGAAGCTTTATTACCAAGAGGAGATGCCAATCATAATCATGTCAGCTAATTGTGGTTTAGGCCATTATACACTATTTCAAATATCCAGTCATATGTCAAGAGTGTTGGTTAACCTCTTTGATATGAGCACACATTGAAATGTATGACTTAATTTTTAGTAGTATAAAAACTTTAAAAAAATCAATGAAAGATCTGATGAGTAACACGTATTATCATATTAAATAGTAAACTGTTACTAAGTCTCAAAATGAGAGTTGGTAAAACATCTCATCTGATGAGGAGAATAGATATGATTTAGGAATGGGGATTTCAACATATCCTCCCACCCATTGACCAAGGCCTTATTTGTAACAATGACGTTCTTCGGGGAGCATCTGTCAGTTCTACTGACTTTCTTGTTTTTTCACTGTTTATGCATTTAAATAATACAAATAAACTCATAGTAAATAACGATGAAAATATGCAAAGGTCAAGGTCATAATACCGATTATTTTTATCGGCACAAAATAGCTTCAAATCTAGAAATATTTTATAGAAAGTATATGAACAAAAGTTTTAGTTCGTGAAGAGATCTTTCCATTGGTGTTTAGTTTTTGAAGATCGGACTTCATTTGATCAAATTACCACAGTCCAAAGTTTGATCCTTTTATCAAACAATTGAAAATTCATATGGTTCTTCTTTTTTGCAGCTCCTGACTTTATTTTTTTTCAATCTTCATCATTTTTTCATTGTATATACATTTAAATAATACAAATAAAGTCATAGTAAATAACGATGAAAATATGCAAAGGTCAAGGTCATAATACCGATTATTTTTATCGGCACAAAATAGCTTCAAATCTAGAAATATTTTATAGAAAGTATATGAACAAAAGTTTTAGTTCGTGAAGAGATCTTTCCATTGGTGTTTAGTTTTTGAAGATCGGACTTCATTTGATCAAATTACCACAGTCCAAAGTTTGATCCTTTTATCAAACAATTGAAAATTCATATGGTTCTTCTTTTTTGCAGCTCCTGACTTTATTTTTGTTCAATCTTCATCATTTTTTCATTGTATATACATTTAAATAATACAAATAAACTCATAGTAAATAACGATGAAAATATGCAAAGGTCAAGGTCATAATACCGATTATTTTTATTTTTATCGACACAAAATAGCTTCAAATCTAGAAATATTTTATAGAAAGTGTATGAACAAAAGTTTTAGTTCGTGAAGAGATCGTTCTAACGATGTTTAGTTTTTGAAGATGGGACTTCAATTGATCAATTTACAAAATTATTCGAATAAAGTTAATATCAATCAATTATGTCTGCAGTTGAAACCAGTACTCTTACTAGTCAAGTTAAAAGCGAAAACCAAGATGCCGCTTTGCGGTTCTAGTTCTTATTATGTTCAGCTATCTGTAACGGCTTTTTATGTATAGATAACTAAAGGACCTCTGCAAAAGTGCATGATTGAATCGTCTAAATTTTTTTTTGTTACTTCATAAAATGATGTCCAATTTCAAAAACCTACGTACCGTTAGAAAGGTCTTCAAATTTCCTAAATTTCACCTGATGTATCTTTAATCACTTTTAAGATATGGATAGTTTACCTCTAGAAAACTGCAAATATTGGCAAAAATATGTTCATGTTGTTTTGTTTTCGCCCTAAAACTTTATGAATCCTAGGCCAATCTTTAAAATTTAAACACTTTTAGAATGGCAAAGGATCGTTCTCAAATTATATCCATACCTTATTTACAAAAATCAATGTTTATTTTAGATATAAGCAGTTAAATGCACTGGGGTAACACTACTTTCTGCCAAAACTCAACTGATCCAACCCCGATTATCAAAAACTTAATATCATCTGGGAGGTCTTTCAAAGCTCTACAAATTATACCCATAGTATCTGGATAGAATATTTATCGTTTTTGCGATATTTAAGGCCGAAGAAAAAAAAACGATAACTGAAATATGACCTTGACCTTTGTGATTTACCGGAAACAGATGTCACAAGGTTTGACGGTGCATTAGGATGCATATTAATTGAAAGTTACATGTAAATCTGTCTCTGCTTGAGGCAGAAAGCCCTAATAAAATTTTGAAGAAAGCCGTAATAACAAAGGCAACATGATTATCGGTCCTGGTGCACACCATTGCATCCTAAAATGCACCTCATTCTCTCAAATATGCATCGCAATTCACCTTTCAACACGGGCACTCTTTCCTGCGTAGGAACGTCCGGATAGTGGGTAACCAACCCTATAACCGCTTTCCTATTGCTAGATTTCCATGAACATGCTCTTATCAGAAAAACATGAATATCTGCCATGTTTGATGACGTAATCACCTGAAATTTTCAGGACTTTTTGCACATCTTAGGGTGCGTCATTCTTCCAAATTTGGACTTCATACATTGACTTGCTTATTTTATATGATTTTTTTAATAATTCATGCTTTAATATTCATGATGTCACAATCACGTGACCAAACAAATATTCCTTGCAGTATACATCACTTCACTTTTTTTAAAAAAATTCTCAAAGTTCATGAAGCTACAGCGTTTCAATTTCGTTAAAAGTCCACTTTTTGTTTTTCTGCCATAACTCAACCGTTTGAACCCCGATCTTCAAAAACTTAATATCACCTGAAAGGGCTTTCAAAGCACTACAAAATTTACTCATAGTGTCTATCTAGAATATTTTTCATTTTTGAAATACTGATGGCCGAATAAAAACGCCTAAAACTGACATATTACCTTGACCTTTGCGATTATCCGGAACGGAGGTAACCATGCACGGTGGGACACGAGGTGCACATTAATTGAAAGTGACGTGCCAATCTGCCAAAAAAAACAAGCCTGCAGGTCCTAAAAGCCGCTAATTTCGAAAGCAAAATTTCTTATCACACTGTGACGTCAGTTGTCAAATAATACAAAGAAGACCTCAGGACACATATGCTGTCCAATTTTCACGCATCTAACTCATCAGGAGCCTTTGTAACACAAAATTATATTTTTATGACCAAAGTTCGAATCTCGATTTACACCTTCCGTTAAAATATTAAGTCAATCGGACCAATATTGACGGCTTCAGAGCGCGAACCAAATTAGGTAGCTAATTTGAACTGTGACATCAAATGACGTCATATGTAAGGGCCAAAGTCACTCTGATTACTGTTAAAATTTCATGCTGCTGGTTATTGGCAACCTGTTTAATTTGAACCTCAAAAGGAGGAAAAATAATAATAAGAAGAAGAAGAAGAAAAAAAAATATAACAAAACCAATAGGACATCCTGCTTGAGGCAGAAAGCCCTAATAAAAAGGGCTAAAAAAAGGGACCAGGCTTGTAGCTGGAGTCATTGCTGGTATTCAATGAATTGCCACATTCAGGAATTGCATGACCACTGTATATGCTTAACCTTCATTTAGTGGTCATCTCTGTTAAGTGGTCAGTGTCCATTGTTCTCTTTGGCTGACCGTTTAAAGCAGGTTTGGCTCTACATGCAGATTCGAGTGAAGATTGGTATTTACCTGACAATTTATACAGCAATTGAGTATACCAGGAAACTAGTAGCACTATTTAATTAAGGATAATTGCTTATTATACCCCCCCGCAACGAAGTTAGGGGGGGGTATACTGGAATCAGGTTGTCCGTCCGTCCGTCCGTCCGTCTGTCCGTCCGTCTGTCCGTCCGTCCGTCTGTAGACACAAAATTCTGCGGACTACTCCTCCTAAACTTCTGGAAGGATTTTGATGAAACTTGCTGGCAATGATCCTTAGACATTGTATTAGCGCGTTATCTATATAGCATTGAGTTACCTCCCCTATTTACCAAGTTATGCCCCTTTGATGATTTTTGCAAACCCCTAAACTACTGGAAGGATTTTAATGATACTTGCTGTCAATGATCCTTAGACATTGTAGCAGCGCGTTATCTATATAGCATTGAGTTACCTCCCCTATTCACCAAGTTATGCCCCTTTGATGATTTTTGCATTACAAACTTCTGCGGACTACTCCGCCTAAACTACTGGAAGGATTTTAATGATACTTGCTGTCAATGATCCTTAGACATTGTAGCAGCGCGTTATCTATATAGCATTGAGTTACCTCCCCTATTTACCAAGTTATGCCCCTTTGATGATTTTTGCATTACAAACTTCTGCGGACTACTCCTTCTAAACTACTGGAAGGATTTTGATGAAACTTACTGGCAATGATCCTTAGACATCTATATAGCATTGAGTTACCTCCCCTATTTTCCAAGTTATGCCCCTTTGATGATTTTTGCATTACAAACTTCTGCGGACTACTTCGCCTAAACTACTGGAAGGATTTTGATGAAACTTGCTGCCATTCATCCTTAGACATTGTAGAAGCATGTGTTAGTTATATAACATTGGATTACCTCCCTTTATTATAGTTATGCCCCTTTGATGATTTTTGCTTTACAATTTTCTGCAGACTACTCCTCCCATTGGATTACCTCCCTTTTTTATAGTTATGCCCCTTTGATGATTTTTGCTTTACAATTTTCTGCAGACTACTCCTCCTAAACTACTGGAGGGATTTCAATGAAACTTGCTGTCATTCAACCTTAGACATTGTAGTAGCGCTTTTTCTATATAACATTGGGTTACCCCCCCCCCCCCCCCCCTGTTTTAAAGATATGTCCCTTTGATGGTATTTGTTTTACAATTTTCTTCCATTGATAGATTTCAGTGAATCTTAATGATATTTATCCATAGACATAGGTATATCCATAGGTATGTGTTACAAAGGATCACTAGATTTCCATGTAGTTGGCACATATGTCCTCTATATACGTATTAAGATGGAGTGTTGTATGCAAGAATCTGATTGCATGCTCAAAAGCCGTGTTTGACAAAAACACTTGCGGGGGGGTATTAGTAAGCCCTTAGGCGACAGTTCTAGTTTGTCTGGCTGTTTTTCAAAGAAAATAAGTTGAGGAACTGTCATGTCTGATCGTCATTGATGTCAGTGTCATAAATTCTTTAACCGTGGTCATTATTTCTAAACTATTGAACCTTCTGTCATCAAACTTCACATACTTGTTCACATTCACAAGTGCTACATTCCCATCATGGGCAATGAGTCTGATTTTTTTTTTTTTTTGAAAATACACACTTAATTTAAACAATTGTCTCTTTTAATTTTTCTGTTTTCTACAAAAACAGATGAGCATTTCATCCGCATGTGGTGCTCTTGTTTTATCTATTATATCTGCACATTTACAAGACTTATACAATCATCTCTGTCTGTAAATATCTCCCTTCCCCTCACACCATATTATGCTATCAAGTATTTTCGACATTCCTGTTTATTTGTAGAAGGGAATGCTTCGTTTACATTTGTCAGCTGGTTTGATTTAGTCTTATTTTCAGAAACAGAAAAATTAAGACTGGCAGTTTAAATTTTCTTTGGGACCTAACTCATGAATATTCAAAGAGAAAATTAGTTTTAGCAAATTAATGCTTGTTTGATTACATATGAATTTGATTATATGTTATGAATTGGTTTTAAAAGAATGAGTAGATTATTTTTTTAGGTTCCTTATGGTAAATGTATATTTGGCCATTCTGGTGGCTGAGTGTTAAGAACACCTGCCTAGGGAGTGGGAGTTTGTGGGTTCGATTCCCTTCTGCAGCATTCCAAAGTTGTAAATAATGGTACTATTATAGGTCACTTGCTTGGCGCTCTGCATATAAGGGTAGTTGCAGGACTGGTTGGCCCGATGTCAGGATAATGTAACTGGGTGTGGTATCATGCCACATGTCTACGGCGTGATACTGCAGTGTTGCAGCACTTTATCTGTCTCAAGTAGACATTGTCTCTAAATGAGTGATATACTGTCGATGGGACGTTAAACCCAACAAACAAACATAAATGTATATTTATACAGATGTGAATTTTTTCTATGGCCTTGTATACATGAAAAATTGATATATCTATCCATCATTAATTTCTTTACTTGAAATTTTGTGGTTAACAATTAAAAGATTAAAAAAAACTTGGTGCTTCAGTGAATCAAATAAAACTGTATAGCTTGTTTTCAAAGAAAAATCAAATAATTTGGTCACCATAATGCTATTCAGCAGGCAGGCAACTTACTTGGTTTCCTCCTAATAACTTTCATTAGGAATGACACGGTTACTGAAAAATAGCCTATCATGTACAAATCAAGGGGGAAAAGATATAAAAAAACCAATACCAAACACACAAAATACATACACACATAAAATGTAAAGAAGTGGAATTACCAAGTCTTTAGTTTATCTTATGTATTCATTTCTTGAAAAACAATTCTTTGCTATACAGAAACTTTATTTCAGTCATACATGCCATATTTTCAGTATGTCTCCCAGGGAGATTTTGAAATTTTCACAGGGAGATTTGGGGTCCAGCCAGGGAGATTTTACGACATATATCGAAGAGACGTTCTTAATAAAAAAAAATTAAAAAAATACACATTTGATTACCCCTTCATTAATTTCATTAACAGTTTATATACTGTTTATTGCATTTAATGAAAATACCATATGAAATTTATATGTAAAAAAAATATGAAATTTATTAATAAATCTAATTCAAATAGAAACTTAACTTTCCACAAGCACTGTTTTACATTAAATGCAACACTAACTTATAACAAATTGGAGAACATGCCATTTACATCAAACACATTTAAATTGATACAGTATCTTTGATTTATTGAATGATTTCTGATCATAAGGTTTTAATTAATGGGGATGAATAAAGATAAAAAGTTAGATCATATTTAATAATACTTTCACCTTCCGTCTGTGTATTCTTTTTTTCTGAATTGCTTTTAGCTAAAATATTATTTAGCTTAAAATATTTATCGTGTACGGTATGGTGGTATGAAGTGGTTACCCAACTCTTCCGATCATGACATCTCATTATAGTAAATTACTCAGCAGACGATATCCCTTGTTTATCAAGTCATTTTCGGTGTGAAAATTGCAATTCATTTGCAATTTATCGCTAGCTGAGGTGTACTTTCTATGATGTGTCAATATGATGAGTTTTGTTAAGATTTAAATGATTGGTAAACAGTTGATCTAATTATCATTTATTGTTTACACTTCCGGTAAGTAAGGATTAGCTATTCTCCGGGACCTTTTTTTATCCATGATAAGATTTACGTCTTTATTACAGTGTACCATCCTAACCTTACTCATTCGTTTAGTATTGCCTTGATAGCTTTTGTCTAATTATGAATTTGATTGGATAAGGACGATCACACATTGCTTGTGGCTGTACAGCACACTGGTCAGGATTGATACTAACACATGTTCTTACGTAATCTTCCTAATGCTGTATCATAGCTCGGTAATAAAATGGATTATACTGAGTTCAGAGGGAAACCAGTTTGATTTAAGTCAGTCCGGGAGATTTTCACCTCCCGGCGGGAGATCGGGAGACAAGTCGAAATCCCGGGAGATTTAATCTCCCGCCGGGAGATATGGCATGTATGTTTCAGTTATACTTAAAAAATTGAATCTACAGTCAACAAAAATTACTGTATTGCAGTTTATGAATGATATTGTACGTACATCTATATCTATGTAAAATGCTAAAACGTTATTTAGTATATTGTGAATATCATTAAAAATTAAATATATGTAAAAATATATTGTAGGGTCTTTGAATGAAAAGGATGTCAGATCTGCAGAAGACAAACCCAACAGCCTTGCTGATAAGATAAAAGAAGAGAATTATAATTTTATGATAGAATTGGAGAACGTTGAGGCAGCAAATTTCAAACCCTGTGAAAATATTGAGCCATGTCAACAAATTGTGATAATGGACAATGTTGAGGGAGGAAAAGACATTGTGCCTGACAGTAAACACATGCCTGATATCAAGTCAGAAACTAGTGAGATTAATGTGTCATACCATGATGAGACACTTGATGCTGCAACACTTGATCAAGTAAATGGACAAGGAAGTACTGGAAACATGGATACAATTGATTCCAGAGATATTTTAGTGCTTCATAAAACTGGAAAATGCCTTCAGAAGAAATAAAACCTGAGTTTGGAGAGGTTTTAGAAGGTTGTGTAGGTGAATTTTCTGAGATGAAGGATGAGACACCATCAGGATGGGATGATGTTGAGGAGCCAATATGTAGGATAGCCAATATATTCTCTCTTTCTTCACAAGAGGATGTGGCATGATACATACTCTTTATTATACAGTGTTGAACTATTAGCAAAGAAAGGGCAGATAACTCCATAAAAACAGATTATCTTCAAATCATTTATTGTACCTGGTATGAGAATACTCTCTTATTTTTGTTATCTTATTTTCCAAATTATTTGAAAGATATTGAATAGTTTTGTGCAATTTTGATCAGGAATAATTTGAGTATGTTCTTGTTTCCTGATGGGTTATAACACATATGTATGTCATTTTAATGCATAATCTTGCACAGGTTACAGACTAGAAGGTTTGTGTTGAAACTCAGCTTAAAATATAAGGCCTGAGTTGAATTTTAGCTCACCTGAGTATGTAGTGCTCATTTGAGCTTTTAGGACCAGTGGCAGTCTGTTGTCCACTCATTGTTCACAGTTGTTTCAAACAAACTCCCCTGAAACAACTGTGCCTAATTTAATGAAACTTGCCTGTGCTGTTCCTTGCATGAAGCTCTACCAAAGTTGTTCAAATGGTTTGACTCCATTGCATATCTGGACCACAGGAGCTAAAAATAGATTTTAAAAGTGAAATCTTTAAAAATCTTCTTCTCCAAAACTGCAAGGCCTAGGGCTTAGATATTTGTTGTTTGGCATTTTCTTCTTGTGGACCTCTACCAAGTTTGTTCAAATCATGACCTTGGGTTAAAAAATTGACCCCAACCCAGTGGTCATTTGATTTCACAAAGACATCTAGAAAAATGTTCTTGTCAGAAACCGCAAGGCCTAGAGCTAAGATATTTGGTAGCTTTGTGCAATGGATCTCCACCAAGTATTTTCAAATCAGAGCCCTGGGGTTAAAAGCGACCCCTCCTCCGGGGTCACTTGCTTTTACATAGATTGATTTATTTATAACTTGAAAAATCAATCTTCTTGTCAGAAACCACAAGGCCTGAAGTTTAGATATTTGGTGTGTAACATGGCCTAGTATACCTTTACCAAGCTAGTTCAAATAATGGCTCTTGGGTCAAAATTGGCTCTGCCCCTGGGGTCACATGTTTTTATATAGACTTTCATAGGAAAACTTGAAAAAAATCTCCTTGTCAGAAACTGCAAAGCCTAGAGCTAAGACATTGTCCAGTGGATCTCTCCCAAATTTGTATATCATACTTTCATAGTAAGGGGTCAAAATGATTCTGCCTTAGGGGTTACTTGTTTTATATAGACTTACATAGGAAAATACTTCAAAAACCTTCTTGTCTTAAATCACAAGGAAGGGGGTTTAGATATTTGGTATGTAACATGGCTTAGTAGACCTCTTCTATATTTGTTCATGTCAAGGCTTTAGGGTCAAAATTGGCTCTGCCCCAGGGGTCACTTGGTTTGATATTGACTTATATTATTTAAAAATCTTCTTGAAACAACAGATATTTGGTGTGTGCCATTGTGTAGTGTTTCTTTTAACAAAGGTTGTTTGAATCCTGGTCCATTGGGTCAAAAATTGAACATGCCTTATGTTCAACTGTTTTTGCATAAATTTGCATAGGGAGCTATGACCTTCAAGTTTGGATCACAGGGTGCAGTTTTGTGTGTGGAATTGAACTTTGACCTTGGATGACCTTGATCATGACCCAGTGACCTACTTTTGAATTTTTAAGCAATAATCTTTAAATTTGGACCACAAGTATGTTTGGTGTGTGGAATTGAAATATCTTTCTATATTTCTGCATGGATTCTGTATTCAGTAGGAATATGCTATGATATAGTAACTTGTACAGTCAATGAAGGCAATATTTGTCAGGTGAGTACTTAGGGCCAAGATCTTGGCTCTCTTGTTATTGTAACTACAGTATATATTCTTATTATAAATTAAGTCATTTGGAATATGGTATTGCTGAAGGTAGAGCAAAACTATCTTGAGGAAACAAAGATTTTTATGAGACCAATATATTATGATTTTGATAGTAGTTTTCTGTTGATTATATTTAATTAGCCCAGTTAACAGAGGGTTGTGTAACCGTAATTGTTTTTTTTTTACAAGAAACATAGAGTGATTATTCATAAAACGAATAGTGGCAGATATGTATTACATCTAATCACCTTAGCATTTTGGTCATTGTGTCGTATTATTTTTATAATGGACCTTTTAGGCATTCTCAAAAAAATTAGGTTTGGGGTTGAGGTTTTTTAATTTTTATTTTTTTTCAAAGTCCAGATTTAATAGTGAATGAATCACAGAAAATGGCAGTCTCAAAATGGCTGCTAAAAATGACTGCTAAAACTTTAGGGTCAGCGGGTTTTTGCTAGGTAAGGTAGGGTTGCCTGAAACACAGATTATTTTTTTTTTAGACCTTAATAGAAAAAGGGCATGTTGTTGTGTAGTTGTTCTAAAAAGCAGGTCTGGTTGAATGCAAACCCTTTGAATGCAAACTTTTTTTTAATGGTGCATATTGCAAGAAGGTGACCCCATTGATTTTTGATTCTGTACTTTATAATTATGGTGTTGATAATGTTTTCAGTATGAATGCATGTTTTTTTTAATTTGTGTTAATGATATATTTGTTTAAGTCTCAACACTTTACCTCATAATGGTCTCATGATGCATTGGCAAACAAGCAGACCTAGATCAGAGTCTCCTCGGTTTTCTCATGCACCATGTTTCATAAACCATTTAAGATTCAGTCATTATACATATTAATTAACCCTTTCCCTCATATAGACTCATTTTGATGCACTCAATAGGTACCACATAAAGCCTGATCTGAAAAGAGGAGCAGGAAAAAACCGCAAAATTTAAATTTTTGTACTGCAAGTTACTCGCAGGCTGATCTGGTTTTATGCTGTTCGCATAGGTCTTTTCATGGTGTCCTCTATGAGGGAAAGGGTTAAGTGATTGATTTGTACATGGATAAATCGAGGTCTAGGGTTGAATGATGTTATTGTTTTGGCCTTGATAGTCGTAACTCGTGATGCAAATTTTAACACTGGACCCAAATTTATCAATATTCTTAGACTCAAGAAAAGTATGCAATGTAAGGTTTGAAATATGAATATTTGGTGACCGAACATTTTATTTCTTGAAAAGATATAAAAATGACCATGATATTTCATAAGGTGTGTACAAATATGTTTATTACAGACAAAGATACAGTTTTTAAAACTTATTTTGAATACCGATAACTGGTTTCTTCTGCAGCAATGTATTATTTGTGGAAATTTGCTGATGCTAGCAGATCACAAATATTAAATACGTAGATTATTCTCCGCATTTTTCCTTCTAGTCGCTGACAGTCGTACAGATAGCACAGTCACTCCACTTCTCCTAAATCACCTTTAACAGTATTTACACTTTTTCACACATGATGCGCTATGCTGTAATTGTAGCGATACACATGTGTTTGCGTATAAGTGAAGTGACACAATACATGTCCTGGCTAATCCAAACATGTTTACATCAGTTTGTGACTCGTAATTGTAATGGTGCATCTGAAAGGGTTTGTCAGACCCAAATGGACCTTTATACTGCAATACTGTTGTAAAGGAATAAGTTAATTTTAACCTTTTAGTCAAGTATGTTTTTAGCACTATTTTTACATGAAACATATACTGCAAACAATGATGCTTGTATTAATTGTGTAATAAAAATTATGAAAATGCTTTAAATAGATCTAGTTTCTCACAAAATGAAACACACTTCATGCAAAGAAACCACAAAAATTGTATCACTTCATTATAGAAATCCGCAAAAATTAAATGCGCAAAAATAAAAAAAAAACATTTTAGGCCCCAAATCGCAAAAATTGCACCCACAGAAAAATAACAGTTATACAGTATATGGACTTGACAGAAAAAGATGCAGTAGGGGTCAAGGAGGTATATGGTTGGTCCTAGAGAATTATTGGTTGATTCTAGAAAAACATATGGATTGGTCAGGTAAAGAAACTTATATTTGTTCTGGAGGTATCATATGGCTGGTCCTTGAGAAACATATGGTTGGTCAAGGAGATATACCATATGGCTGGTCCTGGAAAAACATGTTTGGTCAAGGAGATATACCATATGGCTGGTCCTAGAGAAACATATGGTTGGTCAAGGAGATATACCATATGGCTGGTCCTAGAGAAACATATGGTTGGTCAAGGAGATATACCATATGGCTGCATGGTTGTTCCTAGAAAGATAGCAAATTTTACATTTTTAAAGTTAAAATTCATCATCAGAGTTTGGTATATTATTTGTAAATTATTGTCATAAGATTTAAATTTACAAATTTTATGTTGCACTCATGTATTTATGGAAAGAAAGTTATTGTTTAGTTTTGTGTTAAGAGGCACACCTTCAATTAATGATATGTGTTAAAAAAAAAAAAAATATTTATGTGTGTGTTACACATTGTATACATTGGTATAAGTGAGGGACACGTTTTGTGAGTTTGTTTATAAAAGAATGTGTAAAGTTGTATTGCAGGAATTATTGTTACAATCAGCAATCAGCAGTTGATCAGGATAATTTCAACTCTGGCCTCCGGTATTTACAAAGATTGAAGTTGAACACAGAGTATAGTGTCAGTTTAGCCAAATTGAGTGCACATGGTTAGAGATTAGTAGGGTCTATTAATCACTGCAAACAATTTAAATTGCTTCAAGGACATCTTCTTCGAAAACACTGTTCAGATTTAATTGAACAATCTAGCGAACATTAGGAAATCAACATTATTCTTGCACGAGTTTTGCTGTTATGGCAACTAAAATGATAGATAAGTACATCTTTTCTGAAAGAACTATGTAATATATAATTTCATTTGGCATAAATGGCTACGTTAAGGCCCTCTACTCTAATTGCTAAAACCAAAATTATCCCTTTGAGAAATGAGGCATCCAGCTGGGTTGGATTGAATTCCTTAATATTTTAGTGAAGAAGCTTAAATTGGTGTTCAGACCCTTATTTATTTTGATACAGAATGATGATCCCTGCATTCTATTTATCCTGTTTTCCATATGATTTGGGAAGGTGGGGCAGGGTTAGTGAACAGGCTCAAAACAGTTAAGCAGTGCATAAGACTTCAAGCAGCTCATTCACATTTCGCTGGTAGAAATTAAAAAAATATGATCTTCTACTCTTAAATTTAGAATGCTATGTCCCTGAGGACAGGTTCTGCAACATGATGTCTTCACCAGTTCAGGGTAGGGATTTCATAAGTTCATCCTATGAAGTTAGCGCATGCGGGAAAAGTGAATTAACCTAAATATAGGATAAATATCTAGTCTAAAAATATTTTCAATACTCTCTGTAATGATATTGCCTTTGATGGGGAAACCACCCATTTTTAGGTTGACTGTTCAAAGAATAGGATGAGCTATTGGAGTATTCCGGCAATGGTGTCTGCATCCCAGAAATGTAAACTTTTGTTTAATATTGCCTGACATTATCTCCACATTTACTTAATGGATGTCCCTCAAACTTCAAGTAAAAACGAAACAGTAACTTTTCCAAATTGTTTTGCATATTTATGGCCATTTTAGATTTAGAAAAAATGTTAAAACTTTTGTTTAACATTGCTATTATCTACAATTTCTTTCCATTGATGCCTCATAATTCACACATGAAATTGCATACCTGTGTTGGGGGTCAGGCTCTGTCATGAATTTTAAAATAGTTATGCCCCTTTCTTATTTAGAATCTCGGTAAAGGTTTTCACACCTTCTGCCTTTAAAAAAATATTTCCCTTTTTTTTTAACCTTTGGTTTCATGAAAAAAAAAATAAAAAAAATAAAATCCCAACCTGCCAACCCTCTTTTTTATCTGCTCGAGACCAAAACCGATTTTTTTTTTTTTTGCCTAACAGTGTAGCCTAGTGGTAGAAAGCTATAAAGATAATCATGCAAGAGATGATTTCTGTTCAATTCTTTAAGGTTAAAGTTGTTTTGTATAAACGTGAAATCGTAATTGGTATATTCAAAGAATATTGTATTTAAAACGTATATTTAAGTTGTTTTAACTTATATTAGGGCTATGCTTTTGTTTGCTAACCTTTAAAGGTGAATGGTATCATTGTTTTATCCTAATTTTATTGATCTTGTTGAAAGGAAATTAAAGTATTAAAGAATAATTTTGTCCTCTTATTATATAATTGCCATTTCCCACTTATATTAAGAATTATGTTGATCTCATTAGCAATATCTCAGTCAAATAGAGACACAATCATATCACAGTATATTCATTTGTTTCTCAATTTACTTAACTTTTAAGCTGATTCTTTGAAAACAGGATGAGCTATTTCACCCTGACATCGGTATTGGTACCTTCAACACAAAAAAAATTTAAGATTTTGTTTAACATTGCCATTATCTCCACAATAACTTAAACTTCACACATGTGTTTATCATCATCAGACCAACCAGTAGAAACAGGAACAGCAACTCGTCCAAATAATTTTGCATATTTATGGTCCTTTTTGAACTGGAAAACAAAAATGATACAATTTTGATTATCCTTGCCATTATCTCTGAAGTTTCACACATCTGTTTATATTCACCAGATCAATCAGCACAAAAAAGAACAAATATATTCCAATTTTTTTGCATATTTGTTTAACATTGCTTTTAAAAGATGTCCCTCATACTTTACACATGAACTTGCATACCTCTGTTGGGGGTCGGACAAGAGTTTATAACTCTGTCATGAATTTTAACATAAATATGCCCCCTTTTTAGTCAGAATCAAGAATAAGGTTTTCATATCACCTCTTTTTTTCCCACTTGAACTCTTTCAGGTATTGCTTTAAAACTTTGAATATCACCTTTACAACTACATGACATTATATAACCTTGTCTTGGATTTTGATATAATTATGACCCTTTTCCGACTTTATTATCTTTTTTACTAACTCCCCTTTGATATATTGCTTTTAAACTTTGATTACATGTTTGTGGCTTGTATATATTTTGATAATACAGAGATTCTTATTTTGCTTCTAATTGCAATATATATTTTATTGAAAGCACAAAAAAGTTTTATTTAACCAAAGTTCATTTAAGTACTAATGTTACAGAGAGATGTTGATATTATCCCATTTTGGCAGACTCAAGTTTTAGACTATCCCTATCCTTGAAACCAAAATATCTTCACTGCAGTTACAAAAGCAAAGCTGACTATACAACTATATGTAACGCACATATTCATTGGTGAAATGTTCTGTGCTGTCTCTACCACAGATCAAATCCTGCCTAAAATATAATTCATTACAAGAATGTCTGCCAATCAAATGACTCACAGTCGATAAAGAAGCAAAGCATATTGAGTTAAGGTCATAGTGTGACACTTAAATCCAACCATTGCCAGAATTTTTTTTCGGTTCTGTAAATGGTTTAGCAATGCTATGGTTTGGTGTGAAATGTCAGCTACAGAAATGGTTAGGTAGTATCTGGAAAATAAATGATAAGAAAAAATTTCATGTCACATTTATTACTTAATGTCTTCATAGAATATGAAATATATATAATATATATCACACAAAAAGATACCAACACAAGTTTTGTTCACTGTCCACAAGAATGAAAGAGAAAGAGTTGGAGTGGTTTCAGAAAGTATACAGTAGAGGACCAACCATTCCCTCGGACAGAAGAGATTTGTCCAACTGTTAGTCTATCTCATTAAATGATGGAATGTTTACAATAGTCATATCTGTTAAAAAATATTTTCTTGGATATATTCACATAATTATTATATTAACAATATTTTTATTTTTTTTATATGTGCATATTAAATTTATAAGATAAAATGGTTTTCTTTAATAGAATTGTTTAATAAAAAAATAACAGAATTGTGAACAAAATATATATCCATGCATATTGCAAATCTTTTTCTCGTGGTTTCCTGCTATGTCTTCCTTGTTTCTAATACTGGTTTTAGATGATGCAACTTATGAACTTCATGAACATGATGTCTTTGAGATAAATATCAACGTGTAAACATTATGTTTACAGAAAATTGCAAAAGACACGTGCATAAGCGTACTAGACAAACTAAGAAAGGCTTTTCTTTCATATTAATCCAATTAAACGCATCATTTAAATTTATTTACTGCATCAAGGCAATATAAAAATACAAAAAATAAAACTTAATCCATACTAAAATTCACATTAAGCTAAACACAAATTTTCTTTAGAATACTGACAACCAGTCCTGCAGATCTTCAAAAGGTACGGTATAACATGCATAATCAGTCCAGGAAATTAAACAAATGACTATTTATTCCTGGATGCTACAGTGAGGTCAAATGTAACAAAAAATGCCACTTTTAGATCATTAACTCTTTACCTCATATAGACTCAGTTTGACACAATTTGGTAAACAGAGCAGCCCCATATCAGACAGCTTC
>CM037781.1:17121349-17131681 GCA_021229015.1 Solen grandis
GTTGACCTATTTTGCAAAAAAGAAAATGTGCTTTTGTTTTTGAGCATGTTTGTGAGCACTTTGAAAAACAACAAAAAATAACAATAGGGGGAGGAGTTTCTAGAATTTGTAGGAACCGTCCATTGCGCTTAAACAAGAAAGGAAATGAATATCCATGCGGAAATCGTGCGTTCATTGTGGTTTATATGCAAATGCGCTTTTAAAGCAGTTAGATTGCCAAACCATATCTAGGCATTTCTCTTGCCGGGTTACATGTGACTTAAAGTTGAGAATTGCAGCGTTGCAAAATTTGGTGAAAATTATTTGTTGAAGTTACATGCCCCTCGTTGGCTAATGTCGTCTGCAGGCGTGCGGCGCGACAGAGTGCGCCACCTTATTGAAGAATGTGCTTGAACTGAGAATTAAACTAAACATAAAAATAATTACTGAAAACGCAAGAATTGCATTGTTCCTTTATGTCTTCTGCACTTACAATGGGTTCTTTAGTGTTAATATTCTTTTTTTATGCGGGTCAAACGATGCCTGAACCTGCGGGGGATAACTGATTATCATTATAGTCAACATCATCATCAAAACCACCACCACCACCAGTCAGTTTCATCATCATCATCACCACCATGGCATCACCGTCGTCGTCATGTCCAGAAAATAATAGCATCAAAATTTAAAACGAAGATTACTGTTCTTGTTTTTTTAATTATGTACTCAATAATATTACAGTGAAGCCTCGTTAATCCAGCCACCTCCGTTCCCAGCTTAAAGTGGCTGGATAGTGTAGCGGGTGAGATGGCTAGATTATATATTTATTTCCTCCATATACTGAAGATTTACAATACAATGATACATATAAGCAATTATTGCACAATCTGCAACATAAGCAATAGCATTTAGTTATATTAAACTACGACCATAAATAGAACAAAACAGAAATGAAGATAGCAAGTTGACTTATATAAAGTAGAAGAAACAGATATAACACATTCAACAAAAAGGAGCTGAGAAAGAAGGGCGAATAGGAACATATTTAGAAAATGGCAGATAGACAGACACACACATACACACATAGAAACACACACACATTGTCATATAGTAAATGCCCTTGCCGACACAATCAAACACAACAGCAATTAAATGACTACACACACACACACATAAATTGTGACATTGACCTCATGTTTGTTTCGTGCAATAGCCCTGTGTGGATCTGGGGCATGCCAGTACATTTACTGTAGTATAAAGAATTGAACTATTGTTTGTCCCTCGTAAGACGCGACTAAATGGGACTTAAGCATACACTGGATTATGTAAGTCGTGTAACATGATGAAACTGGAAAATGAATACCAATTTACTACTGGTCTGTCCTCGTTATCGAGATTTTCGCTTCGATTTATGTGAAATTTGTTAAATTTCATACTATTACCTTTTCATGCTATAAACATTGTTCAATTATGTTTTATGCATAAAAAAATTTGCACTTAAACTTCCTTATCAGACAGGTATATAGATAGTGTCACTTCTGGTTCTGTGAATGACCGTCTCTCTAAACTTAAAAAGAAATAAGGAGACATAATTTACCTATGTATGAATGAAATTTCATGCATTTCATGTTATTTGAATTAATGTTCTCAACATAAACGCCGATAATTATACATTATAACGTGGTAGTTGTTTATAGCAATTACCTAATCGCATTAAAACTGGCAGATCAATTATCATTAAATATCAATAGTTCAATTATTTAATTGCATTCAAAGTGACAAATCAATTACTTTTTAATTTTAAAATTTTCATAAATTTATAGATTTATTTATACTTCTTGTGTTTATGGGGTCCGTTCTAACCCACATGGACCATTTTGATCAAACTGGCACCGTATTGACCGTTTTGAATGGGAGTGGGGCCATTTTGACTATTTCAAAGGGAATGGGGCCGTTTTGACCAATTTGGCACCGTTTAAACTTAGGACCGTTTGGACTGGATACCACGGGTGACACCCATGACAATTTTTTTTTCATCCAGTCTTGAGACTGATTTTTTCAACTCACTGGTTGCCACTCGCAATGCACAACAGATCCCAGTCCGTCTAGATTATGTACAGGAGTGCCCATTTTATCTGAACAAAATAGAGGCTGATATATGTCGTGTCTTATAAAAAGAGTGTCGAATTCGATATCTGACCAGTGGAATAAAACGTAGGATCGAGGCAATCACCCGTGTACATGAAAGGTTCACCCGGAACTGAACAACTGATCTAAACTTGATCTAGAGCCTTAAATTGACTTTTTTTACACTTAGCTTTAATGAAAAATGTCCGAACCATACTTATACCGAAGTTTTTATGGTGAAAACGATACCTTATGATTACGTAGCTATATGCATTAAATACTTTATTATCCTGGAAAATTATACTCTGTAAGGTTAGCCAAAGTGTTGATATTGCATAGTTTTCAATTGTGACTTTTTATGCCTATAAATATTTGTTTTAGACATGTCTCCATATGTCTATGTGTCTTAGACATGTCTATATATGTCTTAGACATGTCTACATATCTTTATACGAGTATAAGACATATCTACATGGAAAGGGGAGTTAAGGTTCTTCTACACTGCACTTCTCTTAAAAATGATTTTTTTAGCAGTGAAGTTTCATATTGCTACCTTTTTCAGTTTTTATGTTATGCTCTGGACAAAATGTTAGTACGAAATTGGCCAAAAAGAGTTATGGTTCTTGTGAAATGCACCTTTCTTGATTAAGCTCTTTCCACCCATGAAGTTTCATATTGATATCTCTTAATTTTTTGTGTAATACTCCTGACAAAATTTAATATTAAAAAAAATGGCAGTAACTCCTAAATTATGGAAATTAAAGTTATGGTTCTTGCACACTGCACTTCTATCCATTTATGAAGTTTCATGTTGATACTTTTTTTTTCAGTTTTAGTGTTATACTCTAGACAAAGTTTCAGTTTGAAACTAGAGCTATCACTAAAGGTGATTAATACCCCCCAAATACCGCATTGTCACAAGGAAGGAATGATTAAGTTCAAGGGTACATAACTCTGCAATGTGTTGTAGGAAGCCCACAAAAATTATGTCTTGCACATCTACACTGTATGATGATTAGATCCAGCAAGTTTCATTCAAATCCCTTCAGAAATTTAGAAGTAGTTCGTGCCACAAGATTGTATGTTTTGTGCGGACAGACCGACCAACCAACAGGGTGACTCCAATATACCCCCCCCCCCCCAAAAGTATAAATATACAAAGGGCAGTAACTCCTCAATTAGAGAAAATAGAGTTATGGTTCTTGTACACTTCACTTATCCTCATTGAGATCTTTCCACTTATCAAGCTAAGTACTTGTATTATACTCTGGACAAAATATAAGTATATAACATAACAAATGGCAACAATTCAAAAGTTTCTCAACCTAGAGTTACGGAAGTTGGTCACTGTATTTCTCCTCAATGCATGCTATATAAATATGAAGTTTAAAAACAATCCCTCCATTAGTTTTAATAGCATAAATACGTTACCTGTTATTACTTCAGGTATGTGTCTATTTGTGCACAGCTTCCAAAACAGAGTCCGCAAAATAAACCATTCCCTAAACCCCCTAGTTACCGGAAGTGTAACCCCCGTTCTCCAATTGTGTTTTGGAAGCCATCGAGTTTCAGTGGGTAACCTTGTGTGTCCCTTTCTTGATAGCTTCTGTGCGCTACAGCTCTCCTTTTCTTACTTTTTCATAGCCTCGGCTGTGTGTTTATATTGTTTTTATTGGTTTTATTCTATATTCGTGTAGAATTCCCAATCTCCGTCCCGTATCGGGACCTTTTGCCTTGTGTCACGGGTTTCCGTGCTTCGGCTCCCGTGACACTGGTTTTATTATATTGATTTTGTATATACTGTTGTCTCGTTTCGAGATTTTCTTTGTACTGGTTTTCTACGGTCTTCCCGTTTTTTATTTTGCATACATTGTTCTTTTGTATTGCTTTTTACTATGTCGCAGTCTCGGGGCTCCTGCGGACATGTTAAGGCGTCCTGGGATTCCCATCAATCCTGCCTATCATGTTCAGGGTGCTCTAGGGTCGACACCTGCACCGTTTGCGCTTCGTGGACAGACGAGATATGGAAGAAAGCCTCCTCCCGTCGGTCTTACTCTTCCCGGAAAAGGAAGGCCTCATCGTCCTCCTCCTTCTCTGGATTCAGCGCTGCTGGGGGTCGGAGTCCCTCTCCCCCTCCCAGGAAGAAGGCTTCCCGCCCCTCTCCGGAGAGGCCGCCTTCATCTCCTGGCTCCCTGCCCGGCTCTCCTTGTGTCAGCCCCAGGGGAGCAGTCAAGGAGAATACTCCGACCGCCCGGCTGACGTCACCGACAGGCACCGGTCACCGGTCATCATTCACCGGGCACCGGTCATCAATCACCGGGCACCGGTCATCATCGGTCTCAGAGACCCAAGACCGGTCATCACCGGTCATCGGCAAGAGATCTCCACAGATCTACGGCCAGGTCGGCTCATCACGCTAGGCGTGTGGGTCGCCGGTCTTCGCCGATTTTGTCTGAGAATTCGGACTCGAGTTTTTCCTCAGATAGCCCTGCGGTTTCTCCGCTTCGGCCACCTCCTCCTCCATGTTCAAGGGTGCCCAAGAAACGGTCCCATAACCGTTCCCCGGGTTTTTCCGGTCCCTTTACGCCCCACCACGTCTTCGAAGGTTCAAGGTGCGGATGTTTCAGCGCAACCTCAGACCTTTGACCCTTCCACATGGTGGTCCCACATGATGGGGGAATACGCCAGGCATTTCAGTTCTGCCTCCTCCCCCGTCATGCCAGGTGAACCTTCTTCTTCTAGGAGGGATCGGGTTTCTCTTCCACCAGAGACCCTTGATCACAGACTGTTCCTTCAGTCTCCTCCCTCCTCGGGTCCACAGGGCGCTTCTTCCGCACAGCCCCCTATGTGGCCCTTTTTCCCTCCATTTCCCTTCATGGGCTTTCCTCCTCAGGATGCTCCCCCATCTCGCCCTGAGGCTGGGTCTCCTCCCTCTACTCGCAATCCCCTATTAGTGGGACTGCTCCGAGCGGACAATTGGAGGATGAAATCTCACTTCATGCTCCGGAGGAGGACTCCTTATTTGCTGAGGATGTGCCTCTTTCGTCCACCTCGCGCCGATCCAGCGTTCATTCCGAACCTCGTACTGACAATCCTCTCTCTGACGAGGACGAGGAATCAGACGACAGTCGGTTTTCCATGGACAGGGCTGTTCAGGAGGTCTTTGCTACCTTACCTGCATCAGTATGCAAACCGGCCCCTCCTCCCTCCCGGAAGAGGTGCGAAGGTTACCTTGACCTCGTCGGTAAGCCTAAGGAATCCAAATCAGTCGAACCGGAGTTGCTCCCTTTCTCTCTGGTCGTCCGTTCGGCTCTGGAGGATTTCGAATCTTCATCCTCCTCTAAGCCAGGACCGGGCTGGTTTATTCCAACTTCAGACCTTCGGCCTTTGGGTTTTAACCCCAAGACCTACAAGTTTCCGGAGGGTGATTTTTCTATCCACCCCCGAAACTGGACCTAGATGCGAGTCGGCTCCGGCTCAAGGTCCCCTCCTCTTTACCGCTTCAGCAGAAGTTCCTGGATCGCTGGGAGCAATGCTCCCGCTTTCTTTCCGGCATCTCGTCGCATACTGACTCCTTCGTGGCCGCTCTTTCGGTCAAGCTACAACAAAAGGATGCCTTATCTGCTTCCGTCAGGCTTCTTTTAGAGGCCTTAGCAGCGACGGCAAAACATTCGATTTTGCTATCTCTCTCTCTCTCTTCCGAGATGACTCGCTGCAGGCGGGATGCCATCCTGGACGGCCCCAACAAGCTACTTCTCTCTTCTTCTCGAGAAAAGCTTAGGTCTGCCCCTCTTTCTTCATCGTCCCTCTTTGGGGGCCGAATCAAGGAAGTAGCGGATGCCTCCAGGGAGGAGCAAATGCACGGCGCGGTGGCCTTCCAGCCCCGCACGCCTACTTCGGCTCCCCCTAAATTCCGGATACCGAAGAAACCTTCGGCTTCTACCGGTAAATCCCCAAAGGACTCGGAAAAGGGCAAGCCTCAATCTCCTTTCAGAGGCAATCCCTCTTCCAGGGGCGCTCGCCAATCTGGTCCGCAGCGACCACGATTTCCTCCTTCATCGCCCCCCACCCCTTCTTCTACCTCTACCAGTCAAAGGGGTAGGAGTAAGCCCTAGGGGTACGTCCTTTCTTCCGCTTCCTCTTCCAGACGTTCGATTAGGAGGAAGAGTGTCTCTGCCCCTTCCAGTAGGCGGCAGACTCACTCATTTCATTCATCATTGGGAGACAATCACCGACGACCAATGGGTCCTGTCTATTGTGAGACACGGGTATCGGGTTCCGTTCAGTCGTCCCCCCCCACTATCACGCTCTCCCATTCATCTCTCCTCCAATCATTCTCGTCTGGGACTCGCCATTTCAGATCTTCTGGAAAAAGGAGCGGTAGAAAGGGTCTCGATTCCAACCTCTCCGGGGTTTTACAGCCGTCTCTTTCTGGTTCCCAAGAAGGACGGCGGGTTTCGACCGGTCATAGACCTGTCTCATCTAAACTCCTTCATTCCGAAGGAACACTTCAAAATGGAAACAACTTCGTCGATCAGGCAGCCGTCCTCCCCGGTCACTGGGCTGTTTCCCTGGATTTATCGGATGCCTACTTCCATGTATCTATCCATCCTCATTCCAGGAAATACCTTCGTTTTACGGATGGCCAAACTGTCTACCAGTTCAAGGCCCTTCCGTTCGGCCTGTCTTCGGCCCCCAGAATCTTCACCAAAATAGTTTCGGTTCTGGTCGCCAGGGTTCATTTTCGCGGCTCACGCCTTCTGGCGTATTTCGACGACTGGCTTCTTCTTCACATGGACCCAGTCGCCCTTCTCGACGAACTTCGATGGGTGACAGACCTAGCTCTCCGGCTAGGCTTCATCCTCAACTCCGAGAAATCGGAGTTGATCCCATCCCAGAACTTTACGTTTGTCGGGATGCAGTTTCTGACCGATCTAAACAGGATCAGAATTCCGGAACCCAGAATTTTGTCTCTTCTAACTCTGGTTCGGGGGTTTTCGCGTCGGCAATCGATCTCAGCCCGCGAATTCCTATCGCTTCTCGGAGTACTCAATGCAGCAGCGGATCTTGTTCCGCTGGGCCGCCTTCGCATGCGACCTCTTCAATTTATCCTTCTCTCGATCTGGCGTCCCAGTCGAGACCATTTACAGACCATTCTTCCGGTTTTCTCCGGAATTGGTTCATCATCTCAGTTGGTGGAATTCCCCCTCGTTTCTCCGAGAGGGTGTTCCTCTTTCTCCTCCTCAACCGGAACTGTTCCTCTTCTCGGATGCCAGTCTGTCAGGCTGGGGTGCTCATCTGGAACCTCTGGGTCTCACGACCTCGGGTCTTTGGTCCCCTCAGGACAGTTCTCTTCATATCAACAACCTCGAACTCAAAGCGGTTCTACTAGCCTTACGACAGTTTTCTCCTCTCATTCGAGGCAAATCTGTTCTAGTATCTACAGACAACATGACTGTTGTCTCTTACATCCGCAGACAAGGGGGGACGCACTCGCCTTCTCTGTGCATGGAAGCATGGCACCTTCTTCATTGGTGTCAGGTGTCTTCGGTACTCATTCAAGTCAGACATCTTCCGGGTCATCTAAATGTTCTAGCGGACCAACTTTCCCGCAGACATTCTCTTCTCCCCTCGGAATGGAAGTTACTCCCTCGGATCGCGACAACTCTGTTTGCGATTTTCGGGTCTCCGTCTGTCGATCTATTTGCTACCAGGCTGAACAACCAGCTTCCGCTGTTTGTGTCACCGGTATCGGATCACCGGGCTTGGGCGATAGATGCTCTGTCTGTAAACTGGGATCATCTATTTGCTTATGCGTTTCCACCGTTTTCTCTGATTCCCTTAGTTCTAAGGAAAATCCTGCGATCTCAGTGCCGGATCCTCCTTGTAGCTCCACTTTGGCCAACGAGATCTTGGTTCGTGGATCTTCTGGATCTTCTGATAGACGATCCTGTAGAACTTCCCCAGGTCCCGGACCTTCTGTCACAAGGTCGGAACAGGGTCCTTCACGACAATCCTTGCGCTCTTCGTCTTCACGCTTGGATGTTATCCAACAGCGAGTTAGACAGAAGAAATTTTCGGCAACAGTTGCCTCTATTATCTCTAAAGCCAGGAGACAATCTACTCGATCTGTCTACCAGGCAAAGTGGAAGGTCTTCCGTGATTGGTGTATCGCACGGCAGATTAATCCGGTCAAAGCTCCTGTCAGAGAAATCGCTAACTTTCTAGTTTTTCTTTTTAACGAGAAAAAACTTGCGGTCAGTTCTATCAAGGGTTATAGGTCTATGTTATCGAACACTCTTAAGTTTCACAGATCCTCTTCCCTTGGTTCGGATCCTTATCTTTCGGAAATTATTCGTTCGTTTGAACTGTCTAGGCCAGTTTCTCGTTCGTTAACTCCAAAGTGGGATCTTTCTTGTGTTTTACTGGCTCTTACTAAGGCACCTTTTGAACCTCTTTCTGAGGCTTCTTTCCTGCATGTAACATGGAAGACGGTCTTTCTCATAGCAATGGCGTCTTCTAAACGTCGTTGCGAAATTCATGCCTTTTCTACTGAGGAAGGCTATTTACGCTTTAACAAATCTGATGGCTCTGTATCTTTGAGCTTTCAACCTGGTTTCCTTGCGAAAACCCAGCTCCCTTCGGTCTGTCCCCCTCCGGTGGTTATTCCGAGCCTTGCTAAGTCTTGCGCTAGGGGAGATCCTGATCGTCTCTCTTGTCCGGTTAGAGCCTTGAAGTTTTACCTCCAGAAGGTTAAATCTTTACGGGGTCGTCGTCTTCGACTTTTCCTCCCAATAAAAGGGGGGGGCGAAGTTTCGGCAGCATCAATATCTCGTTGGGTAGCCTCAACTATCAAGTTTGCTTATTCGGATCTTTCGGACAGGGATCTATCCTTTTTAAGAATTAGACCACATGAGCTCCGTGCTTTGTCTGCTTCTTGGGCTTTCTTGAATAAATCTCCCATGGATGATATTCTCAAAGCGGCCTCTTGGAAGTCTTCTACTACGTTTTCTTCCTTTTATCTCCGCTCACTGGCTAACCAATCACAAAACCTCGTGGATTTGGGTCCACTTGTAGTGGCTCAGACGATAGTTTAATCATCATGTCTGACGCCTCGGCGGCTTTGGTCGTTTCCTACTTCGGGTGTCGCTGCAATCAAGGTTCTTTGTTAGCAACCTCCCGCCTTAGCGACGAAGTCATACCTGAAGTAATAACAGGTAACGTATTTATGCTATTAAAATGAAATTTTTGAAGTAAAATTAATTTAATTAGTAAATACTTACCTGTTATTACAGAGTCCCACCTCCCTCCCCGCTTGCTGGTGGTTGTATCCCTCGATGGCTTCATATACAATTGGAGAACGGGGGTTACACTTCCGGTAACTAGGGGGTTTAGGGAATGGTTTATTTTGCGGACTCTGTTTTGGAAGCTGTGCACAAATAGACACATACCTGAAGTAATAACAGGTAAGTATTTACTAATTAAAATTAATTTTACTTCAAAAATTTCATTTTCATGTTATGATCAGGAAAAAGTTTCGAGACGGAAAGATGGAAGTAGGGACAAGCAAATCTATATGCCCCCCCCCCCCTTCACAATAAGTGATGGGGGCATAAAAAGTAGCAGGTTTTAGAATTTAAAACAACAACAGGTTTTTTTTTTATCAACTCTTTGACATAACACAACAATATCAGAAATCATTAACACAATTAACTACAACATAATTCATGTAAAAAACGAAAACCCATTATGTTCATTTCATGCAAAAGTTTGCTCTGTTGGTAATATCCATGATATTCACATGTGTCGTACTGGCGCTTTTGCGTGTCATTATGACTTGTGCAGACCCGTGTGCCATCCAATCAAAATGCAGCAACAACCAATCAAATCGCAGAGATTCAATAGGTATATAATACATTGTGATATCAAATAAATTCCATTTTTTGAGAAAATGAGTGCTTCAGTTTTGAAAAACCATTCATGGATACATAGATCATTTGGATCCATACTTTTTTATTAAAGTAAGAAAATGATTTTTGGAATGGCCCAAATTATGCCAAAACATTTAATTTTCTTAATGATATGTTGCGCCGTTGTTTTTTAAAATGCTGACCAAAAAAAAAAATTCAGTACATAAAAGAAATTATAATGTCTAGAAATGTTCAACACCGTAAACTTGTTGAATCACTTAAACTCGAATCTTCAAATCGAGGGCTCAACGCAAAA
>CM037781.1:17131781-17181781 GCA_021229015.1 Solen grandis
ATGTAATCCTACCTTCCTCGTAAATTATGACCGAAGTAACCAACCTGTTTTCACAGGAGTATTCTATTTTCGCACAACAATGTTTCTTATGTGGGTCCTGACCTTGATCCCATTTACAAGTTGCGTACCTCCATCATCTATGAAGTCATGACAAAAAAAATCGCAAAACACATAAAAGACGTAAAGCTGAAATGAATGAATTGTTTTCGTTATAATACAACTAATGAACGGATAGCGATACAGTAAAATTACCAGCAACAATCTGACGATGTCTGCTTTTGTGTTCCTGCGGCTTATCGTTAACAGTTTTAAAAAACATTCAATTCGATTCAATTTAATGTTTTATTGTATCAAAAAACCCACCATATAGTGGAGTAATAGTAAACCAATGGCACTACAGTATGACGGCTAACCATAGACTCCAGTAGCCCAGGCTAGCAGCCTTCCCTACGTCACAAACAGGGCTTCTTACAAGCATCCCGAGTGAGAGAATCTAGGCTGGATTGACTGTGCATATTAATAATACTTCATTTTGTTTGCATTGAAATCTCTAAGCAAACACATACGGTGTTTGTGACATTGTGAAACTCTTAAAGCGTTTAACCCTGTCTAAAACGACCAGGCTAGGCAACAAGAGGAAGTGATTGCTTAACGCAGATGGCTGTTAAATGGAGTCTAGGCATATGAATTCGTATTCTCGCGATGTATTTTCGGAATTTCGAAACTTGCAGTTTTAAAAAGTTTGATTCTTTAGTATAGGTGACTACTACCATATTTAATTGCAGTTTATTCAGTCATGTTCACACAAGTCTAACCATGTTCTTTTACTTTAGTCCTTTTAGGTTTAAAAAAAAAGTTATACGAAATTACCTAATACTTTTGATGACGCTAAGCAAACTTTATGGCCGCGTTGGTACATCTAATTATCTCCAATTGAACTGTCTGATTAATTGGTCATGAATAATAGGTTCTTCGTAGAACCAGATGAACTGCACCCCCCCCCCCCACAAAAACAACAAAAACCAACAACAACCAAAAAAAAAAAAAAACCAACAAAAAACGTACATTTTTTAATCACGGCAATTTTAATACCCTAATAAAAGGAATAACTTTACATCATAGTGTTTAATGATAGTTCTTTTAAAAAGTCCTACGTTACAAAAAAAAATGTTCATATTAAAAACCCTTTTTTCACTTTTGAAGAAGCCTTGAAAATAATTTGTCATATTCCCTTTAAATGTTTATTGCCATTTTAAATATCAATAAAGAAATAAGTTTTTATGCTTTAAGTGATTAAATATTGAATTAGCCCGATGTCACCAATTTATAACTCCTACATCCTACGGTGAAATGCCAACAGATAATTGGATTGAGCCTCCCCCCCCCCCCCCCCCCTACGACTATGTTGATTTCTGACACTCTCGAAAAATAAAGAATAAAATCAAAGTATTTCAGGGTATTTCAGAGACATCAGGAAAAGGAATAAATGAATCGACTTTTAGAATTAAAGAAATAATGTTCGTTTAAGGATTCCAAATTACTGTAAAATAAGAAATATTTCGCAGATTTTAAATTGGCTCTTTTCGCAGCCAGTATATCGCGAACGAAAATTGTCGCTAAATTATTCATAGCTTTAAAATCGTGATTTTTTGTCTTTCACACTCACGCCGTCATCCTATAAATAAAAGATCAATAATTAACTTAAAGTAACAAAACTACTAAATACATCTACTTGCCAAATTTAGTCTTCACTGAGCATAGTATGAACATGCATTAACAGAAACATGCATACAGTTTTTATAAGAAGAAAAAAAGTAACAAAAACACTACGCAACGGCAATTGGGAAAAAAACATTCCGCTACGGTACATGTGATTCTTGAATAACAGGGAAAGGTTATTTAGTGACAGCTTGATAAAGGAAAGTGCCACAATCGACATTTTGTACCTCAAGCCTCATTTCACTGGTAACTACGGGATAATTTACTAATTATTACATATTAGCATTCAATGAAATGTTAAAAAGTTTCGACTAAGTGTAAATTAGTTCATGGTTGCCTTTGACCTAAGCTATTTCCCTTGTGTCTAAGTCAGCCAGTAAGCATTGCCTCTTTTGGCAAGCTGGAATAATGTAATCGTGTTTTGATATACTAGAATGACATACGCTCCTATGAAGCAAAGGGGTTTGAAGCACCCGTTGTCTGTTATCCATTTCACGAATGTAATTTTAAGACTTCAATCATGATAGTGAAATAAAACAGCGGAAGTCGACTTTTTTTCGCATATTTAACAGACAAAGGGTGCTACAAACCCCTGTGCTATGAAGTATATCATTTTTGATGTTTAATTTATTTTCAAAGCCTATTTGTTACGACGGGGGATTAGTTATGTTTCGAGGTGTCTCCGCCATTTTTATATGAAACATAAGTAAACCTTTTAATTTTATAGTGTTAAAAATGAAGGTCACGAAATACATCATTTTAAAAAAAATATGTAACGGCGTTGCTTTTGACATCCGGCCTGGAACGTACAAAAATGACCCTTCCACAAGGGACAAAAGAGTGAGTAATGTGGACTTAGCACACGGCCTCTCGCCACATCAGGTAATGGTATTCGCTTTTAATCACCATACGTCTATTTTTTAGTACAAACGTGTGGTACTTAATTGTAACTCACTCTTTTATCGCTACTCCCATGTATAAACTCCCTGGTAGTTCGAACAAGTGCATAATATACAGGAGTTCGATATAAGCGGAGCTTACTGAAATACATTCATATTCATTCATATCATAATTCCATTCTTAGCGATTTGGAAATCGGATAATACCAAAATGATAAATCACACTTGTCTGCTATCGTCAATGCTCCTGGTTTCAACAAGACAGTGAAAGTGGAATGTAAGAAACAGAAAATAACAATAACTACTTACATAGATACGGATCAGCCAGTTACAACCTTTAATTGGGATACAACCTTGCGGAACCAAGATTCCTTGTCAACCAACGCTCATATTCAGTAAAAGAAACTGACTCCATTACAGAAAAAAGCGCCAGCTGCTGAAATAATGCATGCAGTCACTACCATCAATTAACACAGATTAGCAAACCTGATGCTGCAGAATGTAGAATTTGTGTAGACTGTCTTTGGGCCAGCCATATTTAAATAAAGAGCTTTACAAGCTGTGCTTGTGTGGCTATGATGACCATACAAAGTAAGCATTTGAACCACAATATATTTATACATGTAATAAACATATCTTATTTCACACAGGCTTCATCGTAGCGAAAGAAAGCCTGGTTATGGTCAAGGTCAATCATGGGTTTATAACCACTCAGCGTTAACACCAACTGGGTGTGGTTGGATAAACTGACCGTCCCTAGTGACAGTTTGGTCGGAGCGCATTTGTAGTGGGAGGTCGCGGGTTCGAATCCAAGATGCGACACCAAATTCATAAAATTAGTACTGCCAGCTCCCTGTTTGGTACTTTGTATGAATACAAAATGGTTAAAAGACGTGCTGGCTGTTGTCAGAATTATATGAGATCAAGATTTATAAACGGATACATAATCATTGGAATGAATGAAATATTACCAGTAACAAACAATTGGAGGTAGCCGACACCGTAAGTTTGGAAGCATGTCAATATATTGAATAACCTTTATGATGCCTGCTTAAACAGCATTAATGCATTTCAAACCTACAAATATACGAAAAAAAACAAAAACTTCTGGACATGCTATCAAATCTTGCCTAACTATTCTACTTATTTTAAAAAAGAGCTATACCTTTTCTGCATTTCTTTTTTGTGAAAGAATCAAGAATAAATTTACCGCAAATGACCCTAATAAGAAACACAGATTCAATAAGATGGCCGAGGGAAAATGAATATGGATAAACATTAAACATTCAGGACAAAAATGCAAATACATTCGAATACATTCAAATTCTACCAACAATACTTAGCGCTAAATAAAACTAAAATAATCAAATAATTAAATGTAGAAATGCGTTCATTTTTTTTTCAAGTACATTAACATGTTAATAAGTAACACTATTGGAAATAAGATATTTGGGAATTTTATTAGAAAAACAAGAGTGATGAAATTCATCCCTAAGTATTTAAGTATTTCTTATTACTGAGTATTTGTGGGCAAAATTCGTGCATGGATAGGTAAAATAATCTGAATGGCCTTTGAGGAATAAAAAAGTATAATCTAAATCTATATGCTGGTGAGCTTGCGTTCTGTCTTCGCTAAGTCGTTTATCCTTGTGTCACAAATGATTGACTCGGTGGTTCTAAGCTGTCCATATTAATCTGGGATTAAGCATGATAGTAGAAACACAGAGCCTTTCTCTAAGGCAGCTGTCATTGTTAATGTGTCCTATTTGGGCGACGACACGCACTCTTTTACATGTATATTTGACAGAGAAATGCGAATTAATTTGTACCGCATGTCACGTTTATTTGTTAACGTATGTGAATCACATTTCCTAAACATTAGGAAAACCACAAAGGCTGGTAAAATTGATGGTAAATAAGTTCTCTCTCAGGAGAAAATATCTTAAAAGTATTTGTTTACATTCGAGATGAAAAGACTACGAGTTCCATTGAAAAAATGAGAGCAGGAAATCCAACTCTCCGAAGATAAAATGAAAAAATTACAGAATTTGGACGGCCTACAATCATCGTGTGTTATGTTCCCTATAGCGTGAATTTTAAAAGAACATATTACACGTGTATGGCTCTCCATCACCGTTGTCCGCGGCACGGTGGACTCTGCCCCGGGGAGTGTTGACGTTATTGAGCTGCAGTTGTCGCTGATATGTTGTTTTGTGCAAGGTGATGTTATCAAGGCCTGATTTTTGAAAGTACCTCAACCTCGTGCACATAAATTGGGCTACATATATACCACATAACAAATAAACACTGATTTATGGACCATAACATAATATGAGCTGTGATAACGTCAATTGTAAAATGTGTGTGTGTGTGTGTTTGTGTGTGTGTAAAGAGACAGAGACAGATGGAGAAAGAGAAAAAGAGAGCGGAGTTTCGAAATATATGCTTCATAATTCATTATGATTAAATTTCCATGAAAAAGAAAATATAAAATAGCATTGAAATATAGTAGACTAATACAAATGGTACATAATGTGCAATTGTCTGCTGTAAAATAACAGTTAAACTAATTGGAAATGTTTATCAAATCACGCAATTTAGTATTTTGGATGGACGTCAAAATACTCTCATTGTTTACATTTTGCATTGGTGAGTGTTTCCAACGACGGTCTGTAAACGGAAATAATTTGAATTTGAAAAATCATCGGCGAATCACAATTTGTTTATCTGAACGTCATAAATTTATGCACTCGTGATTCGTTAATGGAAACATACGGAAGGTCTATGGAAAATGCAGAAACCTGATGAAGATATGCGGTATATGCAAATTAGTTATTTTCGTAAACAAATGAATGATCTTAAGTAAAAGATTTTTTTCTTATTTAGGCACTTCAATAACGTTGTCTTCAACGAGTATGTACAGATTGCATCTGGAAACGATTTTGTACTACGCACTTTGCTTTCCTGTCCGAAGAATATACATTGTTTTTGGAAGTATAATGGACCTTTAAAGACGGTCAAGTCAAACATTCAAACAAGTGATACCATTGCATCCACCTAAGAAGTTATATTGTCTCACTAGTAAGTATTTTGCTTTTGTGCTCGCTAGATGTTTTAAAGTGATTGATGGGTTTTCATGAAATCAAATGGAGAAGAACTGAACTGTTATTCGAGGTGATCCGTGAGTTTACAATTACACAATAATTCCTAGGCAATGTGATTTCATGCCTTAAATCACAAGTTCTAAAACTTCCACCGAACTGTTATAGACACCTTTGTTTTCGGATAAAATATGTTATAGACACTTTTGTTTTCGGATAAAGTATGTTATGGACACTTTTGTTTTCAGATATAGTAAAAATATGCTTGTTTTAAGATATACATTTGTACTTTTTTTTGTCAATAAGTAAATGAAGATGTTCCACAAAAAATACTGACCCGAGTTGAATTTGAAATAGTTTATATAATGTAAAATTACTCATGCTTTTAAAATGAAAGCTTACCTGCAAAATGTATGCCTGTAGAATGAGATTTATCCTTATATTCCTTAAAAGGAACTGTGTGTTAAGTGCACTGATAGAACACTTTCACGTGCTGTCCACGCGCGCACTGACTTACAATGATATTTAATTGTCACACAGAACAGTAGCGTGCTATAGCACGGCTGATGCAGAAAATTATTGGAACGGTGAAGCTGAGCGAACCGCTCAATGTTTGTCACTCAGTTATTGCATTATCTCCACGTATGTTGGGCTCGGATTTCCCATAGTGCTCGCGAGGTATACAGACGACAATTTTTTTCCGACGTTATGAAGGTCTACGGTGGCAGATGCAAGATATTGATTCGCTGAGCTAACCCAGTGGAAATATTTAACTATATGAAAGCAAGCCGGTTCAGATCTAATATATTGATGACATATTGACTTAAAAATTACTCATATAGGCTGATTAATATAGGGGTAGAACTGAAAGTTGCCAAACAACTTAAAGCAATGGTACCTTTGATATTTTGTTATAAAAGTAAGCATTTGTGTTTTTGTTGTAATTATCAATACGTTATTTGAAGATAATCGGTATCAAATTTAGTCCAGCTAGCCTAAAGGTTGTAATTTTTTGAAATTCTTGAGTCGATCCCCGGTTGGAACAAACGAACACCTTTAACAACGACATTGGTAGCTTCTTTGATTGGCACATAGCGATTTAATTCATTCGATGACCAGGCAGTTATCTAATGCTGTAACTTGAAGGCAGTGCCTTACATTCACCGGATTGACGTGTGCTTGGGTTCAGTACATTCATGTCTGAACTTTGTCTGCACGAGACGAGAGCAGAGCTATGATATAACCCCAGTCACGTTAACCTGCAATACCTGCTATACGAGTACATATATCACATACAATTGTCATAATACGAATTCCTTTTGCCACAACCGTAGATCAGCCCTACATCACGCTCCCAAGAGGGACGCTCAAATAACTCTGCCACATGAACCAATCTGAAATAGTATCCTTAGATCGCAGTACGCAGCTATCCTTTAAGCACAAATCAGACTTTCAATGTCTACAAACCCCAGCTGTTCTGTGCCCATGCAGTTCGCGTTCAAATAATACATTTCATCAATTCTAAATGACTTTTATCATAGTCTAAATTGAAACAAAATGGGAAAAGGCAAGCTATCTTCAATATTTCAAATTGTAATATAACTAGAATAATTCTGTTTTTCCAAATTTGTTGGATTTACATTTTCAAGCACAATGACTTTCCGTCGACCTTGGAGTGGCTTTTATGCTTGTGAAAAATATTTCAGGGAGAGCATTTAGGTATGCACAGAATATATTAGCAGTTTGTGTCAGTTTGAACGCAAAAGATGCTAAATCAGATGGTATAGTCAAAAGATAAAAGAGAAATTCTGAAGGCATATAGTTGTCCCACACGTTCAATAATGTAAATTTCTTCTTTCGAATGATGTTGAAAAGTCATTTCCAATTAAATGGGTTCTTGGATAACTGATACAATTTGAATTTTAGATAATTGTCTATTTGATATATTGGCGGTAAAAGTAAATTGTTCATAAAGCCTGTCATTTCATAGGGTAATCTATCTTTAAAATAAAAAAAACACTAAATTTTGGTTTCTTTAAAAATAAAGATAAAAGCCCAGGTGTTATTAAGTACAATACGCATATGCATGGGGAGTAATGTAGGGACAGACAACTCTTGATGGTACCATGTATGTTTATAGAGAACAATTTATGAGCAGACAACTCTTTTTAAATTAAGGTCTGAGTCCCATAATAGCCGTTTCCCATATCTTGTCACTGGATGGTAATATTTCTATGAAACTTTGTCACTTTGAAGACATCCAAAAATATATATAAAGAAAGAAAGAATGAAAGAAAAATAAATAAATTGAAAAAACAAATGCAAAAATGTTTTCACCGAGTGTTTTTCCAGGTTTTATTTTGTTGGGGAGATAATCTCTATTAGAGTTAACATTGAAGTCCATGGGAAATAAAAAAAAATCTGTGAATATGAAAACCTGAATTTAATTTTCGAGAAAAACTCACGGTAGAAAGATTCATTATATGATTATGCTTCAAATTCATGAAGAAAAATCTAAAATTTACGTAGGAAAATGGAGAAAGTCAATTTTGTTTTACTGTGTTTCTCATGACAACAAAATTATCAAAGGGAGGTAATAAAACAACTTCTGTCACATGTCATAGCATGTCAGTCTGCCCCTAAGATTTCCATTGATTGACATTTAAAAGCTTATATTTTGAAGTTGTATGTATTGTTTTTACGGAATGTATACCTTTAATAGTAATATAAAGGAGGCAACTTCTAACAGTATCATGTAAGTACATATGCAGTCATGAACTGTGTGACTCTCTAAAAGTTTTGCGTCGTTTCAACATTGATTGAAGTATACATTGTTTTTTACAATCTGATAAATTGATACTATTCTCCCATCGATCCACACTTGGAAAACAGATTTCTATGAAGTGGAAGAAGAAAGAAAAAGAAATACGATAGAAAGAGAAAGGAATTTTACTCTTTTAGGCAAAGACCAATCTTCCAAGGTAATGATAGTAATGACAAAATCACTACTCCACGTGGTGTCAGGCAGTGTGTTTGAAAGTATTCAGTTGCAGTATGTGGTCTTTATGCTCTGGAAAATTGCTTGTCAACAATAAATCTTTTGAAGGACAGAAAGCTACTTCCTGTTGAGAAGAATAAGAAATTGAATGCGATGCCTCATCTGGATCTGGTATGGCACAGCTACATTCCTGCGTACATGGTATTGCTAAAATATGCATTATACCGGTCCATGTGATGGACTGGAGTAAATCATAAGGGAATAGGTCGCAGATTAAAATCTGAATAATCAATGTCAATGTCCCTAATTAGGTAAGGAGACGGTATTAGCCTTGCATATCTGGTTGATAAAGTAAATAGAACAGAGCAATGCTGGTAGGTTTTGTTTGACCTTTTTTATTATCGAAATAATAAAGATATTACTTATTATTTTTAACTTGCTCCGAAAAAATATTTTAGATAAATGCTCATTTTATTTGATCAGAAAGGTGCCTTGTCACGGTAAATGTGCCTCTTTTGATATATCTCATGTGTCAAGCTCCCCCCTTATCATGTAAAAACATAGTAGCAATTACAGAATTACATAACTGTTTTTTTTAAAAACATAATGCTTTAAAAAAACAAACAGAATCGGTGAAACTTAATGCTTTATTTTTCTCAAATAAATTTGTCCAGCAAAGACATCAGTTTTAATTATCTTTATGAAAGGGACACGTACTCGTATGAGCTTCAAGTAAAAAACCATTACTCGTATTGTTTTAGCATACCGAGGATTTCATCGTAACAGACAGCTGGGGCATTCATTGCCCATATAAAATCCAAATGCTCCCAGCCCTCTATCATTTTGAACTTCACGACATTGGTAAGCTCCGATACGGTTCTGTTGACGTCGTCTGGTACTGTCAGCCAGTCGGCGGTGCCAGCGAATATTGCCGTCGGCGTCGATATATCCTTCAGATTGTACATTGGCGGCGTTGTCTGAGCGACGGAGTAAACATTCAAGACTTGTGCTACATAATTTCTCATAAAGACATTTTTTTAATTGAACAAGTCTCATTTGAAGGAGTTACTCGTTTTTTTTTGTTGTTGTTTTAACTTGACCTGTATTTGTAATCCGGAAAGATCTAAAATTGGATTTAAGCCAGGTAGGACAGAGATCCTTGATATGGCAATAGTATTGGGTAAGTTTTGTATATATGTTAGATCAAATAAACCTATCCAGTTTTAAAATGATCACAAGACATTCAAATGAAATAATCTGAAAATATGAAAATAAAAGTTTAAAAAGAATGAAATTGATATTTTGACAACATAAATGGTGTGTCGATTTTATGGCTATATTTATCAAATATGGCCAAATTGTTTCTTAAAATGCACGTACCTGGTTATATTTGATTAAATTCTCTTTTTCGCCGAAGTCAAACATCTGGAATTCGTCTATTCTGACAGACTATAAAGAGAACCAAAAATTCTTCAATGACAACTGCTTGCAATTAACAGCTGTTTTAAACCATAAACTTCATCAATGTGTCGGAAAGAAACCTAACAGAAAATGAGACTGCACGTGGTTCAGGCCATAAACCTATAAGATCGGGACAAAATACAACTTGAATAAACAACGGTGGATTAAAATTGTAATATCAACGAATGGCTTCTGTAATGTAATCAATAATGGACAATGAATTGAGAACCCGATAAAACAGTTTTAAAAATGATTTCGAGTTTGATAACATTATTTCTTCAATTGATTTATGATCTTTTCTCATACACCGAAGTTCATTTAATTTTTTTCAGGGTAAATAGTAAGACTCGACAAATATTCCGTAAAGGCAGGAAATTAAAATTGTACCCGGAAATAACGTCCTCTCTGGAAGACCAATTCTACAAAAAGCACTACAACCAACTCTGTCTTAAGAGGCCATACAAGGGAACGGAGAGAAAGAAGCCGCTTAGCGCAGATGACTACTAAGTGGAGGTATAATCCACTATTCGAACTGGCTGTTAAAATCTGGCTCCGTGTTCTCGAATATACTTAAGTTCTCAAACTCAAATTTGAGTATCATATTCAAATTCCAATTGAAACTAATGGACATAGTTTGAGTTTGAGTATGAAAAAGCATACTTGAGTACCATTTTTATTTTCGAGAAGTCGGGGCCTGGCTCGAATTCCATCCAAGCATTCAATGATTTGTGAAACATAAGGATGGAATGCGTGCTAAGCATTGTTGACAGGTTGGTATAAATTATTGATATAATAAATGATCATATTATTTTCAGAAAAGGTATTATATTATCATTAGGGTAATTTATTAGAATAATGGAATTCGACACTAAGTATGAAAACATGGCTTTGTGCTATGTAATGTTGGTGTTTCTGTTTAGTACAGGTGTACTTGTCGTATTGTTTAGACCTGGGGAAAGACGTCACGTGATCTCAGGGGGTCACTAACCTGCAGATAATGGAACATGTTCTGTACCGAGGTGCCTGCGGGATGCTGTCCGATGTACACTGGTATACGTGACTGTAACAGATGGCGTCATGGACATTGATATACTGGACATAATAATTAACCCTTTACTTCTAAATTCATATACACATTTCGTCCATTGAATGCCAGAGGGGTTCATTAGCATATATAAAAAGAAAGCTGTTGAGCAATTTTGGCTTTCAACATAGATATTAAGCGACATGCAACCTCTTATTATTGTGCGATATATCATAGCTAGAAAAGAGTGATAAAACAAAGTTTCCTTTTAAAATATGCATTTGGTAGTAGAAGATATAAATTCCTATCTTGGAAATATCTTTGATGTTTTATTTATCGATTCAAGCCCTTGGATATTGTCAGCCATAAAGTAAGCGAATAATTCAACCTGCCATTATTCAGCAGATATTAAACTAAACACCATAAAACTGGACCCACAAAGTCTGTTTTCTAGCTTCTAGAGATATGCACTAAAATATGCCAAAAGAAAAACCTTCGGGAATGCATATAAATGACTAAAATTGAGCCTTTAACCGATTTGCTTCATTTCGCATATTCCTTGTCTGTAAAAACTCACGCAGTGACAAGGAACAGGAGATCGACAGGATGCCTTCTGTCAGAAGCTAGTGTCGTCTGCCTTACTCTGATAAGCGAGGTCGAGACTTGCGGGGGATACGAAGAGACAGATGTAAAATGATGGAACCATCAGTACAATAGAATGTCTCATCCTTGAATAGATTTTCCTATAATGCTAAGTTACAAAACGCAATTCCTTTAACTTATTGATTGAAATGATCCCGTTTCAATCATTGTCGTAAGTTTGACATTTTTTCTATAATATAATACGATGTAGGTTATATCCTAACGTGACGTCATCGCGCCTTTCACGAATTTTACAAGTGTATTGCTCCGACAACTCCAGTCCTGCAGAAGGTGCGCCTAATTACACATGTAAACATCAATTTTATCACCCGATCTCGCCTGGCAATTCTCCTATCTTTAAATGTTATTTTTCTGTACCAATATTTTTATTGTTTTAGTTATGTAAGTATCATATTACTGTACAAAAGTAAGATTTATGCACACATATGGCTCTCACCTCATTCATTTGCTGGTAGTCATAACCACCGAGGAGAAAGAGAAAGTTTTCACACAGTAGGGCCGGGATCTCCCTGTCGCAAAACTCGCTTCCAATCCACGTTATTATCTCGGACTGAGGCAGGAAATCTTTCCTCCCGAATATCGTGTAGGCTAACTATAGTGTAAGGACTTGTTTAAATTGAAATCGCAATTAAATCTTAAGTCCCGAATAAGAAAATTAGGTAATGAATTCAAAATGAAAAGTGAATGGCTTTTTTTTTATTAGAAACAGGGATATGTCTAGGAAAAAAAAAGGTTTTTGATTGTTTTTTTCCCCATTTAGATATGTAAATAATCAACACAGATTTATTATAAGATAAACAACGAAATAAAAATTGAGACGTTATAAGGATAATCAATATTTACTGATATTATTTACTAAAATACTCGTAATTAAGTTTCCTTTATAATAATAATAATATTAATTAAACATTATTAAAGAGTGACAGAATGTAAATAAATAATCAAAATTAAAATAGTGAAACCATCCACATACTTACATTTTCATAATCGTAGAGAAAGTCTAGCTTTCTAACAGGGCTCTTCATGTGACTGAGATACACGGCGGGCGCCAGCGCCACGAACAGCTTGACTATGCTAGACAGGGTCTTATTCCTGGACAGCTCAGCAAAGGCAATCTCAGTACCTTGTGAATGACCAATGTAAAATAATTGCGATGAAGACGTCACAGACAATATCTTGTCCACTGTCGCAGGTAGGTCGTGCTGCGCCATCTCGTCCCAGCTGTTTGATGCATGAAATATACAAAGAACATTAAAATATACATAGTTATGTGTAAGGTTGAACCCCCCCCCCCCCCCCCCCACCCCGTAAAAAAAAATAAGTACAGTCATGAATTAATAATTGAGCAATTAAATTACGTTAGTAATGTGGCGTAAATACTTAATATTATCATATTTAAATGATGGATTAATGGGATTGAACAAAACTCTCTAATTCCCATTTCTCTTTACGCATTAATGCACTTTTATTTTACTCCGGGAATCATGAGCATTTCAAGGACGACAAACAAATAGCCGGGATGATTTATTGACACCCTTTTATCTTAATAAAAAATAACAAACTATCAGATAACCGTTCTGTCAACAAAAGCTGTTTCAGCAGATTGATGGAGAACTAATGTATTTTTATTTTTAAAAAGGAATGTTGCTCCAGAAAACATTTTTATTATTAAATCGTGCAGTATTTGTTTTGTTGTTTTTCTACAATATAAATAGGACGAATGCACTTCAGCACTATCGAAGATTTTTCGGCCGTAAGGCCGTTTATTTTCACACTGACTTCCTGTGAAACACACAGTAATGAAGCGAAATAAAATTAGGCTATTCATTGGTTATTATATACTTTGCTAAATTCCCATTGGTCATTGTAAAATTAGTCAAAAGAAAAGAAAGGAGTTGCGGAAACGAGTTCTTTAGATCTCTGTTTGTTTTAAAAGTTGATGTTGTCTTCCCCTGCGAACGATTTGTCCCGAATATTAAGACACTGCAACTTTTTAAGGTAAACTGAAAGAGAAGAACGCTAAAAATAGGAAACACATAGATTTCGGAATTGATTGTTCGACCCTGACAGATCCTATATTCTACAAAAACGTAACATCCGGTTTCGTTTTGTAGCCCGCGAAAATGCGCCGATGTTTTAAGGCTGTAAGTGTCAACCAAGATTGTATAAATTATTTGGATCTTTGGTATTTCAAAGAGTTGCACACAGGAATTACACAACTATTAAACCAACAACAAAATCTATTACACGTTAAACCATTCAGACACTAATCATCAAGCTGGTTACCACGGCCGAGTATTTTTTTTTAAAGATATTTCTTGTTTTTCTGTATATGGACTTTTTGAAGCAAAGTTCACAATGGTACATGATAAGGTACATGATAAGCAGATGATGGTTATTGGAACTTATGAGATGTTTTTTTTTGTATTATTCAGTCAATAAAAGATGTAACAAGAACATAAAAATAACTATAGGGGAGTTTCATACATGGCTTGCCCTGTGTCACGTTATGGTGTAACTAGTATGTATGCTTTTATGAGTGTGTTTAGTCTTCAAATTACCAAAATCATCAACAACAACAACAAAACAATAACAAAAGCAAATGAAATAAACAAATAAATAGGAAACAAATTGCATTTCGCATGCTTATTGTAGAAGCAATTCGGGATAGAAATGACGGGGAAGAACATAGGAAAGAATATAAAACAGGAAAAAGTATCAGACAGATGTCAAACCTGAACGCCCAAAATTCGTCCGTGTTGGGATCTAGTTTCTCATGTCTCCTCCCGTATGTATTTCCGCGGCTGTTTCCAAGCCATACGTCATATCCGGCGTCAGCGAGAATGAAACCGAGGCTCTCATTCACGAGGTTTTCTACCCAGCATGCAGAGCACGACAACAGGCCGTGTTGAAGCAAAACGGCGGGTCTTTTCTCTAACGCATAAAAAACTGATGTCAGAGGAATGGAACATCTAACCGGTTCGAACCGAAACCCATTTTACCGGGAATCTAAACGTCATGTATAACTTAGAATCATAAAAAAATAATGGGCGTCTGCCTGATTCATTTTCAAGCGACAAATACGAATCTATGCAGCGAGAGCGGCTCCTGTAAAGACAAATTACACTTACGACAAGTCATTTACAATAACGTCTCTGAATCCCCATACAATTAAATACCCATTAGGCTCTGGTAATCTGTACAAATAATGGATCGCGGATAATTTAATCGTATAGAAGTTTCGTCGGGTTTTCTCGTCCACAGAGATAAACCTTCGTTAAGTATTTGTATTTTTATATAATTTATCTTCATTACCTTTTCATTCAATTGTTTAATTATTTAGCTTTACGAATACGATGCCGATACTTCAACATAACAATACGATAAAAATGTTTCTCTTTACGTTAATGCTGCAATGCCCTGATGGCATACCCAGCATCCTAACACGCATCGAGTATTACAAATTAAGTATCTATTCATGCAAGAAAAATAAATCTCAATGATAAAGAAAATACCAATTTGACGCCATTGGCCCGAGTCATTATATCGACAAAAAATAACTTATGCAGAGGGCTTCTGATGGGGCTAAAAGTTTACATTTGGTGTGGCTGGGAACCTACGCGCCATGGATTCCATTGGCGCCCTCTATCTATCTCTATATATCGCCAAATATGAAATTACAAATCACTTTGGTAATGGAAAAAAAGTTATTTTCTCTCTTATGAATGAAATGCAGAATATATGAATATAAGTGCAGAATATTTGGAAAAAAAAATACGGAAACTGCGGAGACAAAAGATGATGGAAGCGATAAAGCAGAGAAATGACACACTATCAATTTTGCTTGTCCGTCCATGCGGGATCCTCTGTACTGTCAGTATATAGCCGTCCTGTGTGTGGACGTCATACTCCTGGCACGGGTAACCCTTGCTGGTGATCAGCTGGCTCTGAAATTGAGAATGAACTTGAGGATGTACATTCAATACAAAAACTGGACCAAATTTAGTGCTTAGTAACTGAGCCGCCAAGTTCTTGAAAAAGAGTGTCCACACGATACTTTGCTCAGAGTGAGTACTCAGGAGGGAAGGCGCAGAACATTTTGATCTGAGGGTTAGTCGCTCAGGAGGTAAGTGCACTTTAACGCGTTTCTCAGAGAGAGTACTCAGGAGGGAAGGCGTAGAACATTTTGCTCTGAGGGTAAGAATGTGTACTTAGGAGGTAAGGCGCATAAACACGTTTCTCAGAGAGTGTACTCAGGAGGTAAGGCGCTTTAACACGTTTCTCAGAGAGAGTACTCAGGAGGGAAGGCGCAGAACATTTTGCTCTGAGGGTTAGAAGGTGTACTCAGGAGGTAAGGCGCTGAAACACGTTTCTCAGAGAGAGTACTTTGGAAGGAAGGCGCAGAACACTTTCTCGAGGTGTACTCAGGAGGTAAGGCGCTTTAATACGTTTTTCAGAGAGTGTACTCCGGAGGTAAGACGCAGAACATTTTATTAAAATAAAGACTCAGGATGGGACATGTGCTATGTATTTATATAGATGCATAATGGAGACACTTACTGTATTCATGTACACCTCCGGTTCGACGTTGACCTCTGTAAACACATATTGCAATACTGCCAAGAAAACTAACGATGACAACATGGTGAGAGACCAGGTGGAATGAGTTGTCGATAGACACAGTTTTCTGCGGTGTCTTGATGATAGACAGTTATAGTGCATTAAATATGTATGACATGATACGACATATCTCCCATGGTTTTGATACGCATTCTGGTGGCTTACTTGCAAAGAAATACACGGTATTATATAAATAATGATTATGATAATAACAGTCTATGATGTTTACTAGAATATGCATGTACGATTTTTATGAACTTTAGATGTTATATTAAACAATGGATTTTTCTCAGCCGTTCAGACTGTAGAATCTAAGCTACACTATTATATGAGCAAACTTACGAGACCTGAATCAAGCAGCTTATGGAAAGATTTGTCCGACCAGAAAGTGGTCTGTTTTGTCAAGGTATTAAATTGGCAATGAAAGACGTCCACGATTGATTTATTCTGCCGCCAGTTTGAAAAGTGTAATTTTGTTAAGGTAATAGATGCAGTTTTCTTTAAGCACATGGCCATAATTTGGAATAAAATGAATTACAATAAACAGAAAACTGGTTTCCATGCACAAATAAAGGAGGGGGACTACAATTCTTAATTTACCAAATGGTCTTCTATAATCTGTAGAATGCTATGATGTACAATATTTTAATTTATCCTCAAATATCACCCATTACAGTATATATATATCGGATGTTCATAGCACGAAAGGAGCATATTTGATTTCACTGGTTTTGCGTCAAATCTAATACAAAAAGATAGGGAAAGAGATAAGTCGCCTTGTTTGGAGAAACAATATCAATATCTATTAGATCTAAGTTTAAAATTAAAATTGAATCAAAAGACCAAATTAAAACAACAACAACAACAACCCTCTCCCCAAAACAACGTATATTGAATATAGACATCAGCACAATATTTACAATGGATAGGCAAACAATTCATCCTTCAATTAATCCGACCGATCTTATTTTCATACCTTCTATCCTACACATACACATTTTTCCTGTAATAATAATTTTTTACAGTATAGTTTGTATCAACCAGTAAAACAAAATACGATATTTTTTCTATATTTGCAAACATTTATGTCTCATTCAGATAGTTTCAGACTGTGTGACGGTTATTTTTTCAAGCAGTATACACTCAAGGACAACCACTATGGACTTTTCGCTACAAGACAACATCCATTCCTGACCGAACTGATAAGGTGGACGACCGATATTTAGCCGTCTCCAGTGTGTGTAGGAAACTACAGCTTATCAGCGCGTGCCTAAATATTGACTGTGCAATGGACACTTAAGATAGCTCATGTCGTCATCGGTTTCAGATTCTGAATCAGTTTGAATATTGGAGTAAAAGATATTGTTATCATTTCGTTCAGTCAACTGTTTTCGAAACTTCAATTTCGAAATCGAAGAATGAGAAACTCTCATATAAGTTATCCCATGAATGTGAAATATGCCTGGCTTTCATTTTCCCAACTGTACACAGGGTGGTCACTGCACATACTATCACATAACAAATAATTGACTTTAATTGACTTTCCGTTTACAACATCAAGAAATTCTTGTTTTATCATACACCTCTGCAAATGAATATTTACGGGGTATAATCTCTTCAAAAATGATAAAAAGAGAAAGTTTGTGGTGCAATTTTCTTCAATTTTGGAGATATTTAAATAAACTTGGGGTGTAATTACTAGGATGGGTACTTGTAAATGCAGTTTTGTTGGGATTGCGTATGAATGCATATTAGAGTTGTGGCCCTTAGATATTTCTCTTCAAATATGATGAAAAGAGAACCTTCGTTGTGCCATTTTTTTCTTCAATTTTACAGATATTTCAATGAAATTTAACGTGTGTGATTACCAGGATGGGTATTGATGAATGCCATATTGTAGAGCTTGTTTATTAATGCATTTAAGATTTATGACCCTTAGACATTTCTCTACATAAATGATATAGGGAAAGTTTTTAGCGCGAACCACTTCTTTATGGATTTTTTTTCCATTTAACTTGGTATGTGTGATCGCCATGACGTGTAGTTGTAAATGACGTATTGGTGAGCTTGACTGTGCATGCATTTTAGAGTTTGTCCATGAGGATTTTCCCTAAATATATGATGCGAACTACTTATTCAGTTTTGGAGATGTCAAGTTTTTATATGAAAGTTTTCCATTACATTTCCTGTGTTAAAGCGGTATGCTTGGTATTTATCGCCTTTCGTGGGTTCAGTTTTCTATCTGTTTAAAATTGTAATATCGCGCAAGTAAAAAAATAAAGTTATTTTTTTTAACAAAAGGATTGAAAGCGGTTTAAAAGGATTGAAACGTTTTAAATTCTGTAGGATTGCACGAGCACATTTTGAATAACAATGTGTCGCTGATTTATTTCAAATTGAAAGAAATGCTGGTGTTTTATTTTATTTTAATTGTAGCCTTTTAGAATTGATATTCGCAAAATCCAAATTATATTTTCTTCTCTAATCTTAAAATGTCATATTACTCGCATATCGCCTTGTTTAAGGACCACAAAATTTAGAATAAAAACATAAATGAAAAGAGTGCTTACAATGATACCATTGTTTTTAAATCAGATGAGCGTGTAATGTTTAGAGTATATCCAGGCTGTGTCTTCTTTTACATAAAGATCATATTTGGTATTTTGAAGATGCGTGCACATTCCCTTTATGACTATTTAACAAGAGAAAACTGCATTGTGGTATTAAGAAGACAAAAGCAGTAAGAAAGAAAAACACGGTTGAATGTCAATGGACTTAAATACCGGAAAAGAAGATGAGAAAGATGTCTTTCTATTATGTTTTTGGTCATTCTGGTCATTCGCAGAGAGATGGTAAAAGAATACCATCAGATAATCAAGTAATGATCATCAAAATGTGAAGTTAATTACATGTAAGCAACAAAACTTCATGAGGACAGGTCATAAGTGATAATGAAACAATATGTGCTTAAACAATAAACACAAGACTGTTTGGAAACAATTCTTTATTATCAGTTACAATAAACAGAATCAAGCTGTAATGCTTAGTAACCACTGTGTGGAAGCCAGGGCCTATGACTGGCTCAATTGTACTGATTCAAGAGATCAATGACGGGTCGGTAGCACTGCTGGGGGCCATTCAGGGCCCACATGAAGTCCAGGTGCTGCCAGCCATCAATGACCTTCTTGTATACAATGGTCGAACTCTCCGCCTCCAGTTGCTTTGTCCCCGATGCAGTGACGATCCAATCAGACGTTCCGGAAAACAGTGCCACAGGGACTGTGACCTTACTGGGTTCGTAGGTCGGGGGCTCCGACTGCAGAGATATAATAAAATATGTAAAGTATATTAAAAGCATCTCTCAAGACAATGGAAGACTTGAGCCAGCGTAGCAATTCCATTCGACTTGGAAGGATCCCGGCTTAACACAAATTTATTGCACTGAAGCCGGGACACAATATTTATATTTTTATGTGCTCCATCCTATCCTTTGTAAATAAGTCTCGACTGCTGCGGCAAGGCGGGAAAATAAGCTGTGAGACATCGAAATGGACGATTACATTGTGTGCAGACAATAATGGGGAGTTTCATCTGTCTGTTCAATTTTAAATCGATAGTAGAGAAACGTCTCCCCTATTCTACATAATAGACCAAACTTGGAAGTAAGTTTCATTACACTTCCATCATTTACTTCTTGGTCAGTGAGGATTGATGGCAGCCACTTTGAATTACAGGACCATTGTATTTCATTATGATACAATATCCATGAAAAAGGAAAAATAAAATTACATAAAATAAGATTTATATATAGAGACTACACAAATGGTACATAATGTGCAAATATCTACTATATCATAACAGTTAAACACATTATAAATGATGATCAAATTACGCAAATGTCAAATTACTATCGTTGTTAACTTTTTTGCATTGGCGAGTATTCCCGAAGACGGTCTGAAATCGGAAATAATTTGATTTTGAAAAACCGTCGCCGAAGCACAGTTGATTTACCCGCTACATTATCAATTCATGCACTCGTTATTCTGTAACGGAGACATACGGAAAGACTATGGAGAACGTCGGGAAATTGCAGAATATGCCAATAAGTTATTTTTGTAAACAATTGAATGATTCTTTCTTACTTATGCACTGTAGTAATGCTTTCGTCAACGTGTCTGAACAGATTGTTTCTCTTAACTTTGTAGCACACACTTTGCTTTTCTGTCCAAGGAATGTGCACTGCTTTTGAAAACATGTGCCTTTAATATTAAATGGAGATTTGATCAAGATATTTCAACGTGAATAATTAAATGAGAAATGTATTGATGTTACTGAGCAAACCTCAGATAGTACGACGCGATTAGCGTCAAATCCTACTGTTTGTTGTCTTTTTTTTTTAATTTGACGAAAAAAAGGGAGAAAGCGTCGTGCAGTTGTAAAACTCCGGATCACTGATCGAGGGGTTTTAGGTTTAAATCCCGCAGAAGGCGAGATCTTTGTCCGTCCTATTTATGGTATCTTACAGCTAAAATGTTATGGGAGAAAGAAACAGAATAAAAAAATGCATGTATTTTTGACAAAAGCATGAGAGAAAAAAAATGAGATTATCTTAAAAGGAGAGAGAGAGAGAGAGAATCCACGACTGACGACTTTATGCTTACGGCCAAGGATTAGAAATAAATATCTCATTGAAACCGTTATCCAGAAAAAATAGCCTGGTTTTTTGCTATGTAAGATCACAATTGTAATATCATTTAAGCCGAAAAATGGAGTTCAGATTAACGGTTTTGACCTTTTAACGACACCAAAAAGCAATGCCCTGGAGAAGGGGTTCGTTGCACATGCGCAGTTGAAATATTAATCAATTTTATACATTGTAATATAGATAGATGGTGGATAAATTTTCAGAGTTTTTGATTGGCCGCACATTTAGGGTAACTTCTAACTATATTATTGAATATAATCTTAATCTCAGCTTTCAGTTAGGGGTACATATAGTATAACTGTGATATAAAACACAGCAACCACGTCATTGATTGTGGAACTTTTATTTCTTTTAAAATGTTTGAAATTCTGTAAAATTACATTTTAAATGAGAACAATACAATCACTTAAATTGCAATATAGTGTAATTATATGTATATTTACTTATTGGAGAATACTAAAGTATCCTTTAATAAACCCCCGGAAACTTTTTAAATGTGTGGAAAACTCCCTTTGTTTGGCGCTCAGCATATAAGGGTAGTTCCAGGACTGGTTGGCGCGGTGTTACGATATTGTGACTGATAATGTGACTGGGTGTGGTATCATGCCACATTTCTTCAGCGTCATACTGCATTGTGGCAACACTAAATCAGTCTAAAGTAGACATAGTCTCCAAATGACTGAAATACTGCCAGTGGTACGTTATACCCAACAAACAAATACATTTTTAAAAGAATGGTGTATTTTGGAAAGCGAATTATATATTTAAATATGACGCGAAGAGAAAAACAAATAAAAGAAACCACTGCATGCTCTGTTTTTATATTTGTTTTAATCGCAATTATAACGATTGGATTTTCACACCATGAGGGCGAACTTATCCAGTCTATATGTTGTACCGTTTGGATCTCAAGCAAAGAATATTTCAGCCGTGGGCTTTCATGCACAGCTTTCTTAATAGTTACGCTTTTTTATTGTCTGTCTTCAATTTCGTTTTTTTAACCCTTTCCCTCATATAGACTCATTTTGACACCCTCAATAGGTATCACATAAAGCCTGATCTGCAGAAAACCACAGTTAAACCTTACTAAATTTAATTACAAAATCCTCATTTCCTGACCACTGAGGAGCAGCGAACAGCATAAAACCTGAGTTACTCGCAGGCTAATCTGGTTTTATGCTGTTCGCATAGGTCTTTTCATGGTGTCCTCTATAAGGGAAAGGGTTAAACTTTAATCATCGCATGATTTACCTTTTCTTATTACTGTCAAGATGAACAAAACTTGTTTAAACAGGCAAGATAACTCACTGACTGGGTGAACATTTTTCACCTAATTCGTGTCATAGTTCACCTTATTAGATTAGCATAACTTATCTAATTTATTGAGTAATGCTCAGCTATAAGAATTTGTACTATTCAATTATAATAAGAGGAACGGCGCTCACTTAAATCGATAAACATTGTCCACCTAAGTAAGTGAAAAATATTTATCTTATTGGTGGATCATTTCTAACCAATTCGGTGATTACGTGCCCACTAATTAGAGAGAGAGAGTATTGTAAATCTATTAATGAGCATTAATCGCCGAATTGGGTGTGTATACATTGTAAATTTCATCTTATACAGTAAGAAATGCTCACCTGTTTAAGTAAATTTTGATAAAATATATAAAAAGGAGGAAAAAAAGCACAACCGTGGCCTCATTCAGATGTCAATTTCCTTTAGGGGACATATCCCACAAATACTGTGGGGTGCAAATCCCCATTTCACCCCTTTTTCAGCAATAGAGCCTGCTGTCTTTTTTCAATCCTAGTTAAAGCACTGCATATTGAATATACGAAATAACTAAATCACTTGTATTCACATTTCAAACATCGTCGGACGCCCCCACTCCCTGCTGACTCATTCCGTTTAAATCTATAACATCATACAAGCCGATGATGATATCGATCAATCAGACGCGGATATCCGACAATGATTTAGAGAAGGCTTACTTAAATACATCTATACTGACTCACTTGGTTGTATTTCTTTTTATTTCCTTCAGGTCCAAAGTCAAACATCTGAAACTTTCCAGTCTTGATCATCTGCAAATATTGTTATTCAAGTTTTTATGATAAATGCCGTGTGGGAACAGTGTTCAGATCGTTTTAGATACGAGTATGACTGGCATCAAATTTAACAGACGACGGATTCTGTTTCGGTTTCAAACTCAATCTAGAGTTGGTTAACCGGTCTGTACCTGCAGATAATGGTAATTCAAACAGCTCATATGTCAGGATAACAGTATTTAAATCAGCATAATGTGTATTCCTATCTAATTTTGAAATTAATTTCTTAAAATTATGCTTAAAATATTGACCAATATATTCACGTAACTGTGTTGAAATCAGAAAATTGAACTCATTATAATATATAATACCAATGCCAGTATTTATCTGCGCATAGTGTTAAAATACCAGTATTTATCTGCGCATATTTGTTACAATGCCAGTATTTATCTGCGCATAGTGTTACAATGCCAGTATTTATCTGCGCGTATTTGTTACAATGCCAGTATTTATCTGCGCATATTGTTACAATGCCAGTATTTAATAGCGCATAGTGTTACAATGCCAGTATTTATCTGCGCATATTTGTTACAATGCCAGTATATACCTGTACATATTGTTATAATGCCAGTATTTACCTGTGCATAGTGGATCATAGTTCGGACAGATGACCCTGCAGGATGTTCCTTCACATATACTGGTACCCGGCTCTGGAACGGAAACCAACCGGAAGTCAGGATCAATTTTATGTCTGTTACAGATAGGTACATGTGTTTATCAATATACTGCTCTATCCATCCTGACTAATGATAAAAGTTTATGTAAAGGATCTACAATAAAAAATGATGCACATTATGCATACATTGAAATATTCGCATAACATGCAATATATTTTTATCTAGGGTTGAAGGTGACTGTTAAGCAAAGGTTACATTCCCTATAAATTCATTGCAGGTGATCTAGATACTGGCCGTTGTTCACAGGTTGGCTGTCATTCAGAGATGACCTTTAATACAAGTTTGACTGTATATTATTTTGAACTCTACAGCTATCTCTGCAGCAATAATAAGTCAAAACAGAGATACCGTATTTTCATAAAACTGATTGTGTCTGTCCTACTTTCTCGTGTTAATGTCACCAGGCCGTCGCCAGTAAGTGATTAAGTGCGCAGTCATGATTTTTTCTTTATTCAAATTATTATTATTTATTGAAAACAGTGAGTTTTTAATGGATGAAAAAGTTTAAGAAAAAGATAAAATAAAAAATACATATGTTATGAACAGGCGAGAACAAACCGTATTCATTTGTTGGTAGTCAAAGCCACATATCAGAAACAGGAAGTTCTCGCATGTCAGTTTCGGGTATCGGTCACATGACTTGTGCACGAACCACTGCATGAGTCCAGTGTCCGGGAGAAGTTCCCCATCGCCGAGAAGATCCACCAGGAACTGATCAAACATGTGAAACAATTTATTCTATTTTGTTATACATCGTTATTTTGTTGTATCATTAATGTTATAAAATCGCCCTAGTGTATAATCTTTGCACCGATGTTTTGTTATATATGTTATAATATTCCATATGTGAATGTAGCATTGTCACAATATTTTCTTATATAAATAAATTACAATATCCCCTATTGTATAATTTTTTTATAACCTTTGCACCAAAATTATTATAGCATTTGTTATAATATTCCCTTGGAGTATAATCTTTGCATCAATGTATTGTTATTCATTTGTATATTATATTTGAACCAATATTTTTCTATATACATGTATGTTCAAATTAGCTTTACTATATTTTGGCATATTTATGAAATTTTCATTTATTACCAATAAACACAATCTTGTATCTTAGAATCTCGCACCCTGCCAGGCAGGATCACAAAAAAAAGTTCAAGGACAAAGCAGTGTTTTAGGAACATCTAGAAGTACTAATAATGTAAGACACGTATCTTACTTGAAGGTATTGGTCTCCAAACGGAAGTGCGTTTACGATCAAGTCTGATTGTGTTTAAATTACGATATACTGCCGAGTAAGTCTATTTCCGTTTGTCTCGATAGGTTTTTTTCTATGAAATAACGAGATTGATTTCCATTCGACTTGCTTTTAAAAGCTTAAAAAAACCCAATACTACGAGTACATTAGAATGACACTGCACTTTTTTTTTGCACTGGGTGTCAGAAAGTCTCTATTACCAGAGAACTTGTAAAGACGAGTTGTAGAAGTATTTAATTTCTTTTTAATGGCTTTTAAGCATATATGGAGATTTCCCAAGACATTAAGGGACAATATTTCTATTTCGCTAACGGCCAAAATAGAATCAGCGTACTTAGAGGTGCGACAGTCAGTAGTTTGTAGACAGTTGGTATCATGTAGATTAAGACAAGTTGCTTCTCTATACGACTGTATCTAACGAAGAAAAATAATCATTTTCTCAAGAGGTTTCCAGTTACGTTGTCCTTGGTGTTAACAGTGCGGCAAAATTTCGTAACACAAGTGATTTTACTGGCAAACTCGGTCTGCATAATGTTGTTCTCAGACTATTTGACAAATAATGAGGTATATTTAGTAGTTTGCAATTTAGAATATATTAGTCAATAAAAATGTTCATTACCAGTTAAAATATGGATGTTGCAACAAATTTTCTTAAATAATGATTATTGTTTAAATAATTTAAGTTTAAGTATGTAGTGCTTCAGTACGATTTAAAATATTTGTGTTGTGTTGTCACTACCAGTCATATAGTGACGTCCAGTTAAATACTGGGTACATGGGTAGAAAATCCCCGAGTGCACGGGCGCACAAAGATAGAATCACCAACCTACCGCAAGCCATCATGAAAACGCCTTGGGGGCACATTGAAAGCTTCTGGATTGCTCTGACTAACGTTACTTGGTAAATAGTAATCATATTATTTCCTGGCTGCTTGCGGTAGGTCGGTGGTTCCCCATACCTATAATTAGCCAGACGCCTCTATATGAGGGAAATACTGTCACGGCGACGTGACAACGATAATGGCATTTCATTGATAAATATCATGAAATGAAATGGTCTGATATTGCAGGACATCAGTTTTACTATTCAGTACAAACTGAATTGTTTCCGGGTATTATTTTAAATGATCATGTCCACCATTCATAATTTATCAAGGTAAATTTTATATAATACACCGAATATGTTGATGTATTATGTAAAAAATGATAAAATTAATAAATAAAAACAGAAATAACAACGAAAGTTCAAATAGTGATGTTAACAATTACATACTTATCAGAATACCTAGCAGAAACGGGACTTTTATGATTTGAACCTATTATATAAAGAAGTCATCCGACGTTTCTTTTAAACAATTTGATTAATTTTTGAGAAAAGTAAATAAATAATAACGTTTCTTTTAAGCAATTTGATTAAATTTTAAGAAAAGTAAATAAATATTCACCCCAATATCATTAGCATATGGAGCAAGAAATCTTAAGGGGGTTTTCACGTCTTTCATATACACTGCAGGTGCTAGTGCAACGAACAGGTTGATCTTTTTGGCAAGCTCCTGGTCACGTGGCAGTTTTGCGTATGGCACAATTCCGCCTTGGGAGTAACCAATGAAGGAGATTTGGGTTGCCTTGGTAACATTCAATACTTTGTCGACATCAGCTGGAAAGTCGTACAATGCCATTTCGTCCCAGCTATAAAAAGAAGCAGACTATAATTATTTTTCACGTTCTCGCGGTAAGAAACGTGACCTTGCCGTGTTCTCGCCTATTACCATGTGCCCGTTGTATGGAGGTTCCTTTACTTATAGCAAACATATAACTGATATTTTTTTCTGCATATGTAAAACATGTCCATTTAAAATGCTATCGTCAACTACTTTAAGCAACATACCTTTTCATTTGAGCAAATGTTTAGAACTACAAATATAGAGCAGTAATTTACTATGGGCACGTGCAGTGACTTACATCGCAGTATGACGTCGGTTTTCTTGTAAAGGTTTATTTCACAACATGTCATGGCTTTTTTAGTATATTTTGATTATATCTTTTATTGCACAAACTGATTTGATTTTAGAATTTCGAAATGAATTGCCACTGTGTACTTACTAAATCTACTTATGTGAGATCAAGTTTCATCCGGTTTTAAAGTTTTTATGAAAGCACATTTAGTGGGCAATGAAACAAATTATCATTAAAACTCAACTATGGTTGAAATTATAGCATCTTGGTTATTTCATTGATACACGTTTGGTGGTATTAGTACCTAAATTCCCAGAATTCCTTCTGGTCTGGACTCAGCGTCTCATGTCGTCTGCTGTATGTATTCCCGCGACTGTTGCTCAACCAGACGTCAAATCCGGCGTCCGCGAGTATAAATCCGAGACTTTCATTGACTAGATTCTCGACCCAACCGGACGAGCTGGATAATAAACCGTGCTGCACGAGGACTGGAGGACGATGTGCATCTGTTTATTGAGTTATACGTTTATGAGTGATTAAACAACAACAACAACAACAACAACAACTTTATGCAAAATTATGTATGCCAAAAAACAAAACAAAAAACAACAACAACATAAACAAAGGCAGCAAAGCAACAACAACAAGGCGATATACATGTCAATATATTCCTGCTGATCCCTTGTTTGGAATTTGATGTAACAAGAAATATCTTTAAAAAAGATATTCGGCGTAGGATGAAAGAAAAACGAGATTTCCAGTCTTCTAGAACATTCCCAGGAAAAGCGCGCGAAAGACCGACGCACAACAAATTTAGTACGCTAGAAATAGTTCAGTATTTTTTTCTATGAAATATACTTATTTATAGACGGTAATACAAAAAAATTATATCTGTAAATAGGCTTGTTTGATATTTGTTCATATCATTATTGCATATGACAATTATGATATAAAAGCGTTATTAGTTGTTTTGGTTTTTGCGAATTAATTTTCAATGAGAGCATCTCGGCAAGCTGGAAGAATTCAATATACATAGTAATTAAGGGGTTTCATGTCATAATACGGTGGATTCTTTTTTGTTGTTTTAAATCATTTTCACAAAGTAGCATTCCTCAATTGATGGAAAAGGATTGTATTTAACTTACTGAAATCACTTTCATGTTTACATCAAAAAGAAAAGTAATAACACCAAGCTGAATGATATATACAAGCTGCACCCCTTATTTACAGTAATGTTATAGTCCATAACGATGCGTTAACCAATAACAGGAGTCCTTTTATTCAGCTTAGAATTATTTACCGCTGTTAGCGTACATTTGATTGGTTTAAGATGCGAGTTGAAATCGAAATTATACAGCTACGCCGAAAAATTTGAATGGAAAAAATAAGAGTTTATGTAGGTTAGTCTCGATCATATATCGTATACGTTTTATTTTCTAATGGACAACAATCTCAAGTTTATTGAGCTGCATTCTGAATTCTCAGAATGCAGTCTCATTGCTATGATGTCGGTCTCCGGAACCTGATAACTCACCCCTTTCAGTATAAGTGCTCCCTACGAAATAGGCCAAATTATTTTCTCGTATGAGTAACTATTACAGAAAAAGTTGTAGTTAGACCATATTTTATGGCCATAACACGTATGATAAAATATTAAAATGATATTGTCATCCTGGTTCATATTCACCTATCAGTATTACAGTCTACGGCTATATGTACGGACCCGTGAATGATGTTAGATCAACACATATGTATCTTAAAAGTTCGCAGCGAAAATATTGATGAATACAGTTAGCATTTATGATACAATGCATTATGAATGGAAAATAACGACTTTAAATATTGTATCCAAGTCTGTACACTTTTGGACCGGGCTACGTCCCAATAGCCAATATATCCATTGCATTTTATAACTGTTAACATTCAATCAGAGATGATCAATATATATTTAAGATTCTACGACATTTTTCTCTGGTAAGTAATTCGGTCAGAATAATTTTGACATGTTCATGATATTTTACATGGCTATGTGTTTCAGGATAGAGCGACATTGTTATTATTTTTTTTATAAATAAACATTCGGAAAGTAGTTCGTAAAGGTTGGCCTACATATCAAGTCTGCCCCGGTCTAAAATAAAATCTTTATCGTGACAGTATTTTAACAGAGCGTTATAGTATCTAATATTCTGAACTTCTTTTATAATTAACTGTATATGACTTCAAAATCAACTGAGTTGCTTTGCACAAACTTATAAGCTAAGATAATATAATTTTCAATTGGGAGCTCTCATGACTATCGGTCCTTTGATTGTTACTTTACGCACGGCCATGGTATCAGTCAATGCTTACTGACAGGTAAATGCACTTTCACTATAACGCAAATTAAGATTGTAATTTCCGTCTTGGAATGTGGAAATTAAGTAACTGTCAAACATTTTTAATAAAATGAGAGTGCTATGTATTAAATAATGAGGCAAGTTTACCTCCCGGTCCTGCCCGGCCGTAAGGAATACGGTGTAGCCCAAGAATGTAGCCGTCCTTTGTGTGAACGTCATATGCCTCAAACGGATAACCCTTGCTGGTGATGAGCTGGCTCTGTGTAGTCGACGGAAGTACTGATAAGCCTTTAGTTTCTGTTTAACTTAAAGTACTATTACAAGCGCAATAGTCCTATCAATGGCAGAGAGAGAGAGAGAGAGAGAGAGAGATTCCGTGTCGCAAAATACTGCTCCAATCTAAGATTGGAAGAGAAGGAGCAGTAGTTGAAACAACTCAATCAATAAGTGCCATGGTTATCATTATAAAATTAATTGGTAAAGGGTTCAGTATAGTGCGTTTTAAGTATTTCAGTGTCGGGCATACTGGGTACATATTTCAGCAGAGATGCGTTTTTCGATCAGTTTCGACACATTCCGTGACAGTGACGTAAGTTCAGATTTGAAGTCGAAGGATCTTCGAAAGAAAAATATTATATATCTTATGTTCAAATAAGAAAACTGTAAGACTTTAAAATCTTTTTTACGCACATTAAATGAATAAGACGCTTCGAGTTATACCTGCTGGCTTGTTCTACAGAAGTTTTCTTCCAAATAGATTCAAACTTTTGCACGAAGATTATTTACCAATCAATTCGTCACCTAACAAGGTCGTAACCACCAATGTGTCTAGTTAATTCGTAACTATTTTCAAATTGAATGTCAGTTTGTAGTCATTTTTACCTGCCAGTTCATTATTACATATGTCATACTTGTCATACCCCTTGTTGAATGCTATAATCCCCTTGTTGAAGCTATAATCCCCTTGTTGAATGCTATAATCCCCTTGTTGAAGCTATAATCCCCTTGTTGAATGCTATAATCCCCTTGTTGAAGCTATAATCCCCTTGTTGAATGCTATAATCCCCTTGTTGAAGCTATAATCCCCTTGTTGAATGCTATAATCCCCTTGTTGAAGCTATAATCCCCTTGTTGAATGCTATAATCCCCTTGTTGAATGCTATAATCCCCTTGTTGAATGCTATAATCCCCTTGTTGAAGCTATAATCCCCTTGTTGAATGCTATAATCCCCTTGTTGAATGCTATAATCCCCTTGTTGAATGCTATAATCCCCTTGTTGAAGCTATAATCCCCTTGTTGAATGCTATAATCCCCTTGTTGAATGCTATAATCCCCTTGTTGAATGCTATAATCCCCTTGTTGAATGCTATAATCCCCTTGTTGAATGCTATAATCCCCTTGTTGAATGCTATAATCCCCTTGTTGAAGCTATAATCCCCTTGTTGAATGCTATAATCCCCTTGTTGAATGCTATAATCCCCTTGTTGAATGCTATAATCCCCTTGTTGAATGCTATAATCCCCTTGTTGAATGATATAATCCCCTTGTTGAAGCTATAATCCCCGTGTTGAATGCTATAATCCCCTTGTTGAATGCTATAATCCCCTTGTTGAATGCTATAATCCCCTTGTTGAATGCTATAATCCCCTTGTTGAAGCTATAATCCCCTTGTTGAATGCTATAATCCCCTTGTTGAATGCTATAATCCCCTTGTTGAATGCTATAATCCCCTTGTTGAAGCTATAATCCCCTTGTTGAATGCTATAATCCCCTTGTTGAATGCTATAATCCCCTTGTTGAATGCTATAATCCCCTTGTTGAATGCTATAATCCCCTTGTTGAAAGCTATAATCCCCTTGTTGAATGCTATAATCCCCTTGTTGAATGCTATAATCCCCTTGTTGAATGCTATAATCCCCTTGTTGAAGCTATAATCCCCTTGTTGAATGCTATAATCCCCTTGTTGAATGCTATAATCCCCTTGTTGAAAGCTATAATCCCCTTGTTGAATGCTATAATCCCCTTGTTTCACAATTAGTCGCCGATGTGATTTTGGTATGTTCTAGTTATATGCATGTACACTTATTTTCAAAGTGTATTTTGGAGATAATTGATCTTTCAAAAGCAGAATTATATTCATGTTATATGTATAGTGTAGCCTACCATGTGTGTGTATTTAAATATGCTTTATTGCCAACTTGATGTTTGTATAAGAGAGATTAAAAAGGAAAAAGAAAACGTGTGGTAAACATTCACTATAGTGTTATATTTTGTTTATCTTGTCATGGAAGATAATTATATATAAAACTTTAACCTCACCAGATATATTTTATACGATTTTTAAAAGTTTACACGCTTGTTGAAAATCACGGTAAATTTTAAGTCGGCAAAATGAAGATATTAAAGCTTCAGTGGTGAAAAATCATGAATAAAAGACTAAAATATATGTCTAGTGTTCATTTATTTATTCTACATATAAATACCGATCTATTGATGTCTTTACTGTTATTTTCTGGATAAACTTTCAAAGATAATGTGACATTTTGCTGACTTTGGTATTGGATCGATTTATTTATTTTATCTAATTATTATCATTTTTATGGGTTAGGGGTGGGAGCGGAGAAAGCATAAAAAGTCTGGCGGTAAAAGTCTAAATTAATTTACTTTAAATCTGTTAATGTAGATGTATGTATTTTCAGATTATCATGATTATAACAACTGTTTTCTAATTCACAAACCTTGCCACTACACCCATAAAACCATGGCGTATGTAAATAAATAAATAAATAAATAAATAAATAAATAAATAAATAAATAAATAAATAAATAAGTGAATAAGCATCAGATAAACGTATGTAAATGAAATTAAAAGAACAGCTGTAAATGTTAATTTAAATCATATATACCACATTCATATGAACTTCCGGGTCAACGGTCACGTGTGCACCTGCACGTAAAACCCCAGCATTGATCACGACCACCAAACATATCGAGTAGATAATTTTGATCATTTTGAATCAAAAGGAAATAGTTAAATAAATCCGTGTCATAGAACAGTAAAAGAACACATAATCAGGTTATCAGTTCGGACATTCGACATCCGTCCGCATATGGTGTCATATGTACAAACACTCTTATCGATGTTTCTCTACAATTGTCACAGACAAGGTCACAGTAGCAAAACATGTAAGATAATATAAAGTACCTTCAACCTCTACAAATGTGTAACAGGAATCTGTCAAATCATAATTAACATTGTACAACGGACGAACTCCTGTGTTGGCTGGCCACAAACTTCATAATAATTTTTTAATAGTTCAAACTAGTTAGGATAACTTCCATATACCCATTTGATAAGTTTACTTGAAAAACGTCACATTGGTGAAGTCTTGTGTTAACAAAAACAACAACAAAAAAAAACAACACACACACACACACACAAACAACAACAAAAAAACAAAACAAAAAAAACGTCAATTTGTAAGAGACAACAAAAACAACAAACAACCACCTAAAAGCATGGAATAAAGATAAAGTTTTTGTATATTTCGTGTATGAGTTCTCTTGTGATCATAGGAAATTAATATTATCACCCGTTGCTTCGCCACTTGTGAAAAAACAGACCTTTTGCGATATGAAATGTGATCTTATTATTCAATATACAATAGTCAATTAGCTGTTTGCAGGATTTAAGGTATACGCCCCATAATAGCCATATTCAAAATCTTATCACTGGATGGTAATATTTCTATGAAACATTATCCCTTTGAAGACATCAAAAAATAAAAATATTTCACCGAGAGTTTTATGTGGGGAGATAATCTGTATTTGAATAAAGAAGTATACAATTTCTGTGAATATGAAAAACTGAATTTGACTTGCGGGAAAAACTCACGATAGAAAGATGCATTATATGATTCTGTTTCAAATTTCATGAAAAAAATCTAAACTTTACCGTAGGAATATGGAAAAGTCCCTTATTTTTAATTTTCAGGGGAGATAACTCATTAGAACAGATTATCAAGAGGAGGTAGTAAAAAAAACTTGTAACATTTGACTTTGCCCTTAAGATTTCCATTGTTTGATATTTTAAAAGCTTATATTGTGAAGTTGTATGCATGGCTTTGATTGAATTACTGGCAATTATGGGGCGTATACCTTAAAGTGCGTATTACCTCACTCTCTCATTCTGTTTACAAACACACTAGCATCATGTACAGCCCCGTGTGTAATAGTTATAATTATCAGTTATGTTAAATTAACAGATCAGTTACAACTATAACTTCACAGAGGTGACTAATGCCCCCCGAATGCTTCTTTATCACAGTATGTTCTAAAGCAGTAACTATGGATTTAAGTAAATGGAGGAATTTTCTGAACAAATCTCACAAATGACTAGTCAAAATAACCTTTAATTGATTTACCTTTCACACATATGATAAATATGTCCAAAACATGGTTAAATCATCTAATTCCTGTTAAACGTTATTAACAGTAATGAAAGCCCATTTTAGTAACAGTGACCTTGAACCAACATCTTTACAAAGCTTTCAAAGCTTTATCTTCTCACAAGCTATATACACAAACGTATCACAAACCTGATGAAGATTAATAAGTAAATTAAGTTTTTGGTACAATCTATTTTTTAGTGTTAGTGACGTTGACCTATCAGACCCAAACTGCACATCGAAGCTTACTCTCTGCACAAACCTATACAAGTACTATCTTTGATTATAATGTCACATCCCTGACATTTTTTTAAATCCATTTTGTAGACAGTTTGAAGTGACAAAAGTCTATTTAGTAATAGGGACCTTGACCTTGACACAACAAATCCGAAACGCACATCAAAGCTTTATCTTCACGCAAGGTATACATGTCCAAAATTTGGTCAAAATATGTCGCTTATGACAAAAGTTATTTAAGAAATTCCTTTTTGGAGACAATTTATTTTTAGCATCAGTGACCTTGAACTATCAGACCCACACAACACATCGGAGCTTTTTCTCTACACAAAGCATATAAGTACAAACTTTGATGATCTTATTCATAACAAAAGCTATCAAGAAAAATCCATTTTGACGACAGTAAACAATAACAAAAGTCTATTTTAGAAACTGTGACCTTAACCTTGATATATCTAACGCGAAACGTACATTAAAGCTGTATCTTCACAGAAGGTAAACATGTCCTAAATTTGTTCCAGATACGTCACTTACGACAAAAGTTATTAAATAAATTTCTTTTTGGGAAAGACGACAGACAGACAGGCTCAAACATTCGCTTGCAGGGGAAGCTTGGGCCGTTCATTTAATGTTGTCATCAGGGTTCTACATGGTGCATTATTAATCGCATTCAAATTCCATTTACTTCAACCCTTCGAAATAGTCTCCCTTGATGGAACGGAAACACACTTTTCAAGTCTCGAAATCCATTCCGTAAAGGCATGTCATTTATGTTTACCCTGGAAACACTGGCAAATTGCACTACCAAGTGCACTTGGGGATTCATAACAAAGACCTTAGTAAAGGAAATAGGAAAAAGTCGCAGGGACTAAGGTCTGGCGAATAAGGTTGATGAGGGAGCTGAACTACCTTTTCCTCTTTCAGGAAATCTTGGACAAGAACACACTTGTGAGCAGGTGCGTTGCCATTGATGAGACACAAACCTCTCAAACCGGTTGTAGATCTGCGTTTATTTATAGTGTGCCTTTACTTTTGACAACACAACGTTTTTAGAAAACTTACCTGTGATTATTGTTTTGCCATTTGGTACGGGAATTTGAACAATGGGTCCTTCGCAATTAAAAAATACCGCATACAAAACTTTTGACGCGATTTTAATTCTTTTGGCAATGGCCGGCCTTGCTTGGTCTTTTTGCAGCCACTGCTTGTTATTGATACGCTCAGTGGCTCAAAATAATAGACCCAGGTTTTATCATCTGTAAACAGCTTTGACATCCTACGTTTGTTACAATTTTTGTACTTTTTTAGAAGAGTTACACGGGTGACCTTTTGTTCTTTGGAGGTGTGGAACCCATCTTGCGCAAACCTTTCTAAGTTTCAACTCCTGAGTTAAAATCTTATGAACTGTATCCGATGATACACCAACCTTATCTGCAATTTCTTTAACCGCGAACCTTGCACCTTGTTTGTTTAGATCTGCCACAGAAGCAACATTAGCTTTGATAGGAGCTTTTCTTGGCTGATCGGGACGGGGCTTGTTTTTCTTTTTCATTTTGCATACAGCAATATAGCCAATATATATATATATGTTTCCAAAACTTAGACAATGTATGTCATCGTGCTTTAAGGTACTTTTTTGGAGTCCATAGATTAACACCAACCATAGCATTATACGGAGACTCTGGGTGGGTCTCCAGTGTGTATAAACGGAAATAAACAATTCTACGATTTTGGAACAGACTCTTGTTGATGAATGATAACAGATTAACCAAAAAAGTGTTCTTGTATGATTATGAAAAATGTCTTAAAAACTGGTCTAGTGATGTAAGCATATTATGTGTGATTTAAATATTGAACATATATTTCATTCAAAATTGCCTATTGATTTATGATATGCAAGTGACCTTATAAGAGACTCTTTCGTAGAGAAATGGCTGAAAGAAGTTCAGAATGTAAGTAAACTGCCTACGTATAGACTTTTTAAAGACTCTTTCGAAAGGGAAAATTACTTGTCACTTAATTTGAGAAAATTTGAGTAGTCATTACTGTGTCAATTCCGTCTTGGAATCCTTCCTATTCGTATTGAAACAGGACGTTTCGTCGGAGAAGCTCTGGACGATAGAATATGCTGTTTGTGTAACAGCAATGTTGTTGGATGAAGTTCGTTTTATGTTTGTGATAGCTATACAAACGTCAGAAATAATTAATTTGGTTATACTGAAGATGCTGATTTTAATTCGACAACCCTGTCAGTTGGATTATTAATGCAGAAGTATACCAGAAAGACTGCTAAATTTATTACCCAAGTGGAAGATTATTATGTACATAAAACGAGTATATTTTAAACTTTGTTACAGTTTAACAGTTATATTGCTGCATCACCATTACCCTTATGTTATCATGAACACTCAAAGTTCCATAATTGTGATTCCCATTTGTATTATCATGAACACTCATAGTTCCATAACTGTGATTCCCATTTGTATTATCATGAACACTCATAGTTCCATAACTGTGATTCCCATTTGTATTATCATGAACACTCATAGTTCCATAACTGTGATTCCCATTTGTATTATCATGAACACTTATATCTACATAATTGTGCACACCATTGTATTATCATGAACACTCATAATAATTTGAATAACTTAAAGATTAGTTGGTTTAATTTATTTGTGTATATTTGCGTGATCTGTGTTGAACTAGTTTAATTTAGTTCAAGGTGACTTTTAGGTCCATTTGGCCGGGTGTAGCTGTTTTATGTTTCACTATATATCAGTCTGTCTGACTGAACCAACTTGAACTTTCAATAACTTTTGAAAGAATGAACGGATTAGCAAGAATTTCAATTTCATTATAGAAAATCATCCCCCGTGAAATCAAAGCAATTTGCACATGCTCCTTACAGCCACGCGGTATGGTGGGCGGTATGGTGGACCATTAGCGACACAATTAAATGAACAGCCCTCGTATTTAATTTTAATGAAACTTGCCATTTGTGATCAACATGGTGGGTGCTTGCACAGGGGCTTGAAGTTGCATGGGGCGAATCATTTCGTACCTAATGGTAACATTAAAATGCACTATTTTCGACTAATTTTGAAGATCGCATTTTCGGCAGATAACGATCAGTAAAATGGTTCATTTACATTTGAAATGAAAGTAAATAAAGAATCGAGCCATTTTCCGTGTTGTCTTACTCTTATAAATGACTAACATGTGTTTTTAATGTCCCAAACGAGCTTGACAACAGCCAGGATCGACTACTTCCGGTATCTTTTGCAGTGAATAAAAGGTACGCCCTCTTTGGTTAATATATTTATACTGAATATTGTGTAAGCAGGTATGACTTCCGTATACCATCTTGTCCGACAACGATTACATTATGCCCATTGTCAATCGCATTGTTTATGCTTTTTGGACCTCCGCAACTCAATGAAGTTTTCTCGAGAAATGTCAGTTTCATTTTCATTTTTGATTGACCAATAAAAACTTACTTTATATTCACTGAGTATGAAACCGGATATAGCCTTCCCCGGCTGTTGTCATAAGTTCACGATATAATCGTTATAAGAGAAAATCCACTTCAATTAGTTTAGGTTTTTCTTAATTTATGCATTTTTTCAAAATTTGGTCTAAAAACAGCGTCCTCACTTCTTTTTAGTTGTGTGTGACGTCAGTCAGTATAGTAGTACGTTTATAACACAGGTTCTCCTAGATTTAAAACCGAATAACCTCTCAATAGTGTATTTATGATAGAACAATTGTATATATCACTACAACATAAGTATACTAGAATTAAGCAAAAATGCTGAAAAATCAATGCTGTGTCAAAAGTAGATACTTACAGGTTACAAAAATCGTCTGTGACATGAAAACCTTATAGGACTTATTTTTCTATGCTGATGTAACTGCAATCGAATGATGTAATTGTTTTTATCAAGTGGTCACTTTACCAAGCGCACGAATATAGTTTGTTTCGATGCAAAGGTGGCTCGCAAATAAATTTGATAGAAAATGTGCAGCTTTTGGTCATTTTAGGCTGTTACAATAACCCAGGTGAAGCCCAAAACAAATCATTGTGACATACTAATAATCACATCAATCTATCGACCTGAGATATCTCCCAGGGTTATTTCTTACACTAAAAGAATGACCGAAACCTGTATATCTACTATCCGAAATGAGTTCGGAGCCTCATACCTGTGCAGAAATTTGCATAATTACTTCAATCTATAAATAGAGTCTGCTGTAGATAAGGTATTGCATGAATACAAATCAAAGCTCTGATAGCAGTGAGAGAACAGAAATGCCGCATTTCTTTTGTTTATCAAAGTGAATTTAATTATTGGTGATCGACTTGCAGCTATTTAAACACTTTTATTTGAGACACACACAACTTCAGTGCCTTCAGCGTTTTGATTTTTAATGTTACTATTAGGTATGAAATGATTCACCTCATGCAACTTCGGTGCTTGTAAAGGACGCATTGTGAGTTTGCATTTGGATGCATTTTAGTTATGGCCTCTCGGAAATTTCTTCACATACATATTTTCAATGTTAATTGTGTTAATTGTTTTATCTTTAAATGATTTTTTCGTTTGTGTCAAATCGGTGTATAAAACCCCTTCGGTGATATTTTAGTTTTTTATTTAATTCAATATCAGGTTTAAAGCCCATTTTTAATATCGGCAAGATAAAAGAATGTTTTTGATAGCCCCATGAATAAAGTCAATTAAAATAAAAGGATTGAAAGAGATAGGACGATTGCATTTTGAATGACAATGTGTCCTCGTTTTATTTGTCAAAAGCATTACCATTGTGTTATGGAAAAAATGAAAATAAAGGCGTTAATGATGAAACAAATGCAACGAAAAATGGACAATATGGAAAAAAGGTGAAAATAAAGGCATTCATGACAAGAATGCTAGCAATGATTACGTCTGTTTTTATGCAAATGTCGGTGTATAATGTTTAAAGGAAGGTGTGTCATATGTTCTTATACATAAAAATTATATTTAACAGTTCGAAGATGCATCTATAGTTCGTTGTATTGTTGTTATTTTATTTAAGAAAAAAAAAAAAAAAAAGGGGAAAATATCTTTAAAAAAGATATTCAGCGTAAGAGAAAAAAATGATATGAAAATCAAAGAAAGTAAAAGTGTTACAATATACATGTATTTGATATGATAATGCTGGCAAATTTTAATAGTATGTGATTTTTAATTAATGCTAGAAAACGTATTTGTCGTTAAATATAGGAGATGTAATATACTAGCCAGTGAAAAAAAAAATGACTGGGACAAACATGTTATACATGTATAAACGAAACATAACAAGAAGTATCTTTAAAAAGATACACGGCTGTGGTGTTTAATTATATTTAGTGTTTATTCTGCATTTTGATTAGAGTACATTTGACCCAAGTATTATGAATGTCTTTCAAGCGTTCAAAATATATAGAGAAGATATTGTTAACGATCGGTCAGACGAACGACCAGTTCACAACATAATACGTTCCTTCAGGTAAAACAACTGGATGGGTGTTTCTCGGAATACTTGTGTCACCTGCATTCCAGCAGTTGTCAGAGAAAGGGTGAACATCAAATGATCAAAAGTATACTCGTACTTACCTCTATACAAAACAAGTTTGAAGTGCGTCCACCATATAGTATTGAAGTTATGCTCTGATACATTGATAAAGATACGTCTTTTCCAGGATACGAAGGGGTCTGAAGGTTTCAAATCCGACATGTGTTTTAAATCTTTTAGATATGTTTTTGTGTAGTTGAATTAATTATGTTGAACGTTAAGAGATGTATAAATAAATTTCCGTCGAAAATTCGAGGTTTTAGGAATGTATAAACAGAGTGAACAAGCTGATCTCTTTTTCCGGAGGGATAGTTTCGATTTTTAAGTCGACCAATCAAAACTTACAGTATTCATTAGCTGTTTAGTGACCTTCAACTTTAAGTTTAGACAAATTCAGATGAAAACAAAATAGCCAATGGTCGAAAAAAGGTTCCGTCTCGGAGCACTTAGTTTAGCTGCGCCACGGAGGCTGTTACTATAAATAGCTTATTACGACTTAGAGGAACGAGTCCACTCTTAAGAGTTACTACCTTTCTAAAGACTCACAACTGTTTACTTTTTTTCAACTGGGTGGTTTTTATGTTTGAATTTTTGAACTTGGTGGTTTTTCATGTTTAAATAGGTAAATTAAATTGTTATTTGCCAACTAACATTCACGCAGAAAGATAATATTATGCACCCTGAAACTCCCATTTTATGATGGGATATCCTAATATATTCTATGCAACCAATAAAACGAGAACTTTTTCTAACTCTTCGGTTGTTAACCAAGATTAGATTGGCTCAAGAAATAGGTCAAAATCAATTTTATACAGCTTACGCCGAATAATAAGAGGATAGTTTAGAGCGACAGCATCGCGATGATCAACATTACGAAAAAAAAATAGAAGAAAGAAAACCATATGAATGTTAATGGATTTAAAGACTGGAAAAGAGAACAAGAATGATACCTTCTTATTATATGATGTGTCTTAAATTTATGGCCATTCGCGGAGAGAATGTCCAAAAATGTCATCAGATTATCACGTGACGATCATCAAAATGTGAAGATAACGACACGTTCACATCAAAACTTAGTTTGTCTTAGGGTACGGATCATAAGTGATTATGAAAGCATACGTGTTTAGATACAAAACAAGATGCAACTAGAACCGCAAGCGGTATCTTGGTTTTCGCTTTTAACCTAATCAACTTGAACACTTTATTTCAACTCAGCCACAATTTTTAATATGAAACAGAACGCAAAGGTTTTTTGAAGACCTACTCTCATTTGCACAGTTGTTTTTTTTTGGAATGTTAGAACATTCAAACTCCTTTAGCGCAAATATTTCCCCATACCCTATCATCACATCACATCACATTCTGTGGTGCTGTCAACAAGGAACAAAATGCTGAAAACCGCATTTCAATTAGACTTTAACGTTTTGAGTTATAGGCAAAAGAGTGATTTTAAGCAAAGCGCCCTCTAGCGGCAAAATGAGAAAAAAAATGATAAAAATTTTACAATTAGGTACCTAGAAATGCAGCAAATAGTTCAAACAAGTATATAAGTCGCACTAATCGAACATTCTTTTTCTTATATATCACAATTTTAAGCATAAAAACTGAATAACAATTATTCCAAAAAAGGATCAAACTTTGGATTGCCGTAAAATGAAAAGATCAAGTCCGATCTTCAAAAACTAAAAATTATACGAAAGAACTATTTAGAACTAAACTTTTGTTCATATACTCTCAATGAAATATTTTTAGATTTGGAGCACTTTGGGGCCGAATAAAAACACAATTATCGTAATATGACCTTGACCTTTTCAATGTTTTTTTAACTTTTTAATTGTGAGGCCCTTTCAAACATAACAATACATAACTTGTGAAAATTTCATGAAGAATGAACAGAAAATAAAGTCAGGAGCTACAAAAAAACATGTTTTTGAAATTTTAATTTTTCCTAAAATTTAGTGAAGTTTGACCTTTTTCTAGAGGACAAACCATGCATTTCTTAAATTCGCCACCCCATATATTTTGTGCGTATATGTCTTGCAAATCATTTGCAGCAAACAGAATTCTTCTATCTGATTTCTAACAAAAATGGATAGGTTTTTCGTAGACCTACCCTCATTTGCAGTTTTTTTTCGAGATTCGAACTTTCAACCTTCCGTTACTTGCTCAAAAAGTTTCAGCCACTCATACCTAGAAACTATCATATTTTATTAGGCTATCAACAAGGAACATAATTCAATTAACCGCATTTGGACCAGGCTTCAACTTTTTGAGTTATAAGCAAAAGAATGATTTCAAGAAAAGCGCCCCCTAGCGGCAAAATGAGATAGAAAATTGATTAAAATTTTACTGTTTGGTACCTAGCAAGCAGCAAATAGTTCAATCAAGTATACTAGTCGCACAAGTCAAACTTTTTATTCTTGTGTATCAGAATTTGAAGCATAAAACCTGATTTACAATTATTCCAAAAAAGGATCAAACTTTGGACTGCCGTATAATGACCAAATCAAGTCCGATCTTCAAAAACTAAACATCACTGGAAAGAGCTCTTTAAGAACTAAAACTTTTGTTCATATACTCTCAAAGAAATATTTTTAGTTTTGGAGCTATTTGTGGCCGAATAAAAACACAATAATCGTAATATGACCTTGACCTTTTCAAATTTCTTTTAATTTTTTTATTGTGAGGCCCTTTCAAACATAACAATACATATTGTGTGAAAATATCATGAAGAATGAACAGAAAATAAAGTCAGGAGCAAAATTGAAATTTTAATTTTTCCTAAAATTTAGTGAAGTTTGACCTTTTCTAGAGAACAAACCACGTATTTCCTAAATTCGCCACCCCATATATTTTGTGCGTATATGTCTTGCAAATCGTATGCAGCAAACAGAATTCTTCTATCTGATCTCTAACAAAAGTGGGAAGGTTTTTCGTAGACCTACCCTCATTATTTCACTTTTTTCCAAGGTTCGAACATTCAACCTCTCCTAGAACAATTTTTTTCCCGTACTCGATGATGAGATTTCCATCATATTTGATTGGGCTGTCAACAAGGAACATTATGTAAAAAACCGCATCTAAATCAGGTTTCAAATTTTTGAGTTATTAGCAAAACAGTGATTACATGCATTGCGCCCCCTAGTGGCTAAATCAGAAACAAAAGTGAAAAGTTTGACCTTTTAGGCACATGTTCAGATAAAGATGACTCCATGCCCAAAATTTCATAGCTGTAGCTTTTTTCATCTGGCCGCTAGGCTGGACACAAAAATGGGTGGAATTGGAAAAATAATAAAAATAAACTAGAACCGCAAGCGGTATCTCGGTTTTCGCTTTTAACCTAATCAACATGAACACTTTATTTCAACTCAGCCACAATTTTCAATATGAAACAGAACGAAAAGGTTTTTGAAGACCTACTCTCATTTGCACAGTTTTTTTTTTTTTTTGCAATGTTAGAACATTCAAACTCTTCTAGCGCAAATATTTTCCCATACCCTGTCCCTTGAAATCCATCACATTCTGTGGTGCTGTCAACAAGGAACAAAATGCTGAAAACCGCATTTCAATCAGACTTTAACATTTTGAGTTATAAGCAAAAGAGTGATTTTAAGCAAAACGCCCTCTATTGGCAAAATGAGAAAGAAAATTGAAACAAGAGGCCCAAGGGCCACAAACGCTCACCAGTGTAAATCAGCATATTCAAGATGATTTTTTCTATAAGGAAATCAAATGACAAACCAGAGATCAACTTCATTTTAGCAATTATGGTAGATATTCATTGTGCCAAAGGAAAATAAATTCTGACCATTTGTTTCAGAGGAGATGATTTTCAAAGTTTTCTATTATTTTTTCTATTTGTTGCCATGGAACCTTTTTTCATAACTGTATTTGAGAATTTTTGTAGAGGCCCACCCAAGGATCATACATGCCAAGTTTTATCAAATTCTGTCCAGCGGTTTCAGAGGAGATGATTTTCAAAGTTTTCAATTATTTTTTCTATTTGTTGCCATGGCAACCAGAGTTCTTCATGGATCAACTTTATTTGAGCAATTTTTATAGAGGCCCACCCAAGGATCATACATGCCAAGTTTTATCAAATTCTGTCCAGCGGTTTCAGAGGAGATGATTTTCAAAGTTTTCAATTATTTTTTCTATTTGTTGCCATGGCAACCAGAGTTCTTCATGGATCAACTTTATTTGAGCAATTTTTGTAGAGGCCCATCCAAGGATCATACATGCCAAGTTTTATCAACTTCTGTCCAGCGGTTTCAGAGGAGATGTCTTTTAAAGCAAATTGTTGACGACGGCCTACGGACGACAGACGACGGACGACGACGGACGACGGACGAAGGGTGATCCCAATAGCTCACCCTGAGCACTTCGTGCTCTGGTGAGCTAAAAACAGCAAATAGTTCAAACAAGTATATAAGTCGCACTAGTCGAACATTCTTTTTCTTATATATCACAAAATTGAAGCATAAAAACTGATTAACAATTATTCCAAAAAAGGATCAAACTTTGGACTGCCGTAAAATGAACAAATCAAGTCCGATCTTCAAAAACTAGACATCACTGGAAAGAGCTCCTCAAGAACCAAAACCTTTATTATACTCTCAATGAAATATTTTTAGATTTGGAGTACTTCGTGGCCGAAAAAAACACAATTATCGTAATATGACATTGACCTTTTCAATGTTTTTTTTAACTTTTTAATTGTGAAACCCTTTCAAACTTAACATCACTGGAAAGAGCTCTGTAAGAACTAAAACTTTTGTTCATATACTCTCAATGAAATATTTTTAGTTTTGGAGCTTTGGCCGAATAAAAACACAATAACGTAATATGACCTTGACCTTTTCAATTCTTTTTTATTTTTTGAATTGTGAGGCCCTTTCAAACATAACAATACATATCATGTGAAAATTTCATGAAGAATGAACAGAAAATAAAGTCAGGAGCGACAAAAACATGTTTTTGAAATTTTAATTTTTCCTAAAATTTAGTGAAGTTTAACCGTTTCTAGAGGACAAACCACGCATTTCCTTAATTCGCAACCCCATATATTTTGTGTGTATACGTCTTTCAAATGGTATGCCTGAGACGGAATTCTTCTATCTGATCTCTAACAAAAACGGATAGGTTTTTCGTAGACCTACCCTCATTTGCACAGTTTTTTTTATTTTTGTTTTGTTTTTTGCAAGGTTCGAACATTCAACCTTATGTAGCTCAAAACTTTTTAGCCACACGGACCCTCTAATCCTATCATATGTTATTAGGCTATCAACAGGGAACAGAATGCAAAAAACCGCATTCGAATCGGACTTCAACTTTTTGAGTTATAAGCAAAAGAATGATTTCAAGAAAAGCGCCCCCTAGCGGCAAAATGAGAAAGAAAATTGGTTTTACTGTTAGGTACCTAGCAAAGCAGCAAATATTTCAATCAAGTATACTAGTCGCACAAGTCGAACTTTTTATTCTTATGTATCAGAATTTGAAGCATAAGAATTGATTTACAATTTTTCCAAAAATGATCAAACTTTGGACTGCCGTAAAATGACCAAATCAAGTCCGATCTTCAAAAACTAACCAGCAATGGAAAGGACTCTTGAGGAACTAAATCTTTTGTTTATATACTCTTAATGAAATATTTTTAGTTTTGGAGCTATGTGGGGCCGAATAAAAACACAATAATCGTAATATGACCTTGACCTTTTCATTTATTTTTAAAAATTTTAATCGTGACGCCATTTCCGACATAATAATACATAACTTGTGAAAATTTCATTAAGAATGAACCAAAAATAAATTCAGGAGTGACAAAAAACATGTTTTTGAAATTTTGATTTTTCCTAAAATTTAGTGAAGTTTGACCGTATCCAGAGGACAAACCCTGCATTTCTTCAATTCGCCACCCCATATATTTTGTGCGTATATGTCTTGAAAATCATTTGCAGCAAACAGAACTCTTCTATCTGATCTCTAACAAAAATGGATAGGTTTTTCGTAGACCTACCCTCATTTGCACAGTTTTTTGCGAGGTTCGAACATTCAACCTTCTGTATCTCAAAACTTTCAGCGACACGTACCCTCGAAACCTATCATATTTTATTTGGCTATCAACAAGGAACACAATGCGAAAAACCGCATTTGAATCAGACCTCAAATAACTGAGTTATTAGCCATTAATACATTTTCATACACAAAACGCCCCCTAGCGGGAAAAGTAAGACATAAATGAAAATTTTCTCAACGTTAGGATCATCTTCAAATACTTGGTAAAAACTGATTAAAATTTCATAAATGTGGCTTTTCTGATCACGGAGATTTGCCGTTAAAAAAAAGGGTTAGAAAAATAATAAAAAAAAAAAAAAAAAAAACAATAGGTTTTCGCACTGCGAGGTGCGAAAACCTAAAAAAAAAACAAATCAACAGAAGAAGAACAATAGGTTTTCGCCCTGCAGAGGCGAAAACCTAAATATTGCTTTAATTTCAGTTACACTTAACAGAATCAAGCTGTAAAGCTACGTAATCACAGTGTGAGAGTCATGTTCCATGGCTGCCTCATTGTACTGCTTCAAGAGGTCGATAATGGGACGGTAGCACTGCTGGGCGCCATTCAGGGCCCACATGAAGTCCAGGTGCTGCCAGCCATTCACGACCTTCTTGTATACAATAGTCGAACTCTCTGCCTCTAGTTGCTTTGTCCCCGATGCAGGGACGATCCAATCATACGTTGCAGAGAACAGTGCCACAGGGACTGTGACCTTACTGGGTTCGTAGGTCGGGGGCTCCGACTGTAGAGGTTATAATACGATGCAATTTGTTAATAAACAATCACACGGAAATGTCCTTATGGCTGCGTTTGGGCCAAATTTTACCATCATTAAGTCAGCTCGTTCACAGATGGTCATTAACTAAGAATTTGATTTTAAACTTTCCGTGTGTATTACGTCTATCAATACCCATTTACAGACACATGCTCATCCAGTACAACAAACTGTGAAAGTAAAATTATGGGTGGCTTCTCTATCATAGGCTTTAGCGTTACAAAGGCTTGAAAGTATATTTAGAATTTTGAAACCTATACTTGGATTTTCTTTTTAAGTGTGCCGTCATATGAATGACCAAATTCACTTTTTGTTTTGCACATACGTTCACTCCACAGGTTGAACTTACGAATTATTTACCTGGAACTGGTGAAGTGTAGCGAAACACATCACGTGGTACCAAGCACCTGCTTCGGGGATACCGAATTCTATATTTAACCGATTTCGAAAATAGCGTTTTCCCGTGCCATGTGACCTACACTTGCCGAGTTTATTTGTCAGGAAACAGACTTCACAAACACTAACTAGGGAAAGTAGAAATAAAGTTGTTGTTTTTTTAACTATTTTTTTCTATGGATCATCTGTGAACGACATGCTTAAAGATAGAAAGGATACCTAAAAGAACAGTAATACGAACTAAATGCGTGTGACAGAAACTAGAGATAAATTGCCTTCAGCAATGTCTGGTATAAAATGTATTTTATTTTCTCTAAAACAGAATCTTAACCATTCACAAAAAACACTTATCCTTCCTATGACGAATATTCCGTCGTTCTTGCTTATTCTAATTCAATTATGAAAAAACATGTATGCATAAATATAAGATGAGCAGGTATTGTATGTAAGTAAATGAAAGACTTAAGAAAAGGTAACCGAGGAATGTAAGAGAATGATAGAGAAAGCGAGCGAGTTTAAGATGATAAAGATAAAACACTTCGGATAGAAAGGTACATATATGTATGACTATATTTTATGATTTTTAAATAACATTAACTAGGTCTATGTTGTGCTGCTAACCTGTATTTGTGTGTAGTGTATATTGCATGTATACGCCTTTTCATACAATTGTGATAAAAATAAAAGAAAAAAAGAAAATATAAAAAAAGCTAGGGAGGCATGAGGCATGAATTTCATCAAGAAAACCTACATGGAAATACGAAATATAATATTGAATACATAAAAAATAACCCATTACATGTGTCTTCTATTCATGTTTAAAAAGGGCTCATTTAAATACATTTATACTGACTCACTTGGTTATATTTCCTCATATTTCCTTCAGGTCCAAAGTCAAACATCTGGAACTGTCCAGTATTGATCATCTGAAAATATTTATCTTCAATTTACAACAACAACAACAACAAACGAACAAACTACAATAAAACGGTTTTTATTATAAATGGTATGTGGTAAGAGTGTTTAGTTCGTTCCGGATTCGAGTTTAACTAGCACCAAGGTCGACAACAAACACCAGAAGAACACATCCGATTCTGTTTCCAGTTTTGCTTTTGTTTCAAACTCTGAAGTCATTTCACAGCTCAATAGCAATAAAAGCAGCAGACATATCAGAAGGACAGTTTCAAATGGCATAATGCGTATTCTGTGTATTTTCGAAATTAAGTTTTTAAAACTACCTTTATAGCATTGAATCAATATATTTTCATAATTGTGTTGAGACAATAAAACTGTTTTATATCGTCGATGATCGGCTGAACACACATTTAGAAATATTATAAACAATGTCAGTATTAACCTGCGCATAGTGGATCATATTTTGGACGGATGTTCCAGCAGGATGCTCCTTTACATATACCGGGATCCGGCTCTGGAACGGAAACCTACCGGAAGTCAGTATCAAGCGTATACCTGTTTCAGATTATGCACTTATATTTATATTTATCAATATACCGATCTATTTTGATCAATGATAATAGTTTAATATATGGAAAAGGCATACAATAAGAATTTATTCACATATATTAACACATCGAAATATTCCTATATCATACATTTATTTTACCTAAAAATATATTTTAGTGTTGTTTCTTTTTACATTCTGACATTTGTTCTAAAGCAATATTTGTATTCATATACGTATGTATTGCTCACTCTACACACCTATTAAAACCTGTCAATTAAGGCAACTCAAGAAAAACTGAAAGCAAGCCTTTAACTTAAGGTTGGAGATGGTTATTATTCAAATATTAAAATCCCTATATGCTTTGTTCACAGGTTGGCTGCCAATCAGAGATGACTATAGCGCTTCATTATTTAAATAATTGAAAACAGCTTGTAAAAAAGAGTAATGTTTAATGCATGCAAGTAGGCCTACAAACCGAGTTCATTTGCTGGTAGTCAAAACCACATATCAGAAACAGGAAGTTCTCGCATATCAGTTCCGGGTATTGGTCACATGACTCACTCACAAACTTCTGAGTGGTTCCAGAATCCGGGAGAAACTCTCCGCCACCGAGGAGGTTTGAAAGGATCTGGTCAAACATGTGGAAATTATTCATTCTATGTCGTTCTACATCGTACATATTTTTTGTCGTATCATATATGTTAAAACTTTCCCTAATCATGCATATTTTGTTATATCATTTATGTTGTTATATGGCGCTTATTTCCGACCGTCAAAAATTTGAGTAGCATTTAGGATGCACATTGTCGAACTTCGCCATCGGTTCCCTGTTGTCGTAATATAGTATCAAGTTATAATGCGACCGTCGTACTTTATCGTATTTCCTAATCTTTCTCTGTCACGGTTGATCTATCACAGGTTGCAGCAGCATGTTGTTGATAATCGTATGACAAGTCGCAACTTGTCAAGAGACCATCGTACTTGCGATCGTGATGATGGACGCACGATATATGACAACTGGAGACCGGAAGCATGCAGGATTTTTGCAATTGAATTCGGTTGCACGATCTATACCGATTTTTTGCGACTTGCAAAGATTAAGAAAGACTATTGATTACTAGTCGTGCAGCTGTTTAAGGATCACTGAAGACAAGCGGTCGCTTAAATCTTTTTAAGGTCACTTGTCGCAAACTCTAATGTGACTGGGGCTTCAGCATATAATCTTTGCAACACTATTTATGTTAAAATATTAGTGTATAGGTTTTACAACATTTTTCAGCAAGATTACAAAAAGGTGCAAGGACAAATCACTTTTTTGAAGTACTGATTATATATGATATATGTCTTACTTGAAGCTATTGGTCTCCAACCGTAAGTGTGTTTCCTGTGTGTGAAACTGCACTGAAAGTCTCTAAATTACCCACGAAAATTAATGAACGAATAGCAGAATTATTTAATTTCTAATGAGATGTTTTTAAGCATATGTGAAGAATTC
>CM037781.1:17181881-17192595 GCA_021229015.1 Solen grandis
TTATTTTCAGTATCACAAATAATAAATTATAGGTAATTATTCATTTATTTAGATTATTTAACCTAGCAAAAACAACTGCAATTAAAATATTTACAAGCAGATAGTCCAAAAACAACTGCGAATGCTATTTTTAGGGAATTAAATCTTCAAGATAATTTTACAAGCAGATAATCCAAAAATAATTGTTATTAAGATTATTTTACAAGCAGAAAAAATATTTTAAACAGTCCAAAACAATTGCAATTTTTCAAAAAACAACTGCAATTAAAATATTTACAAGCAGATAGTCCAAAACAATTGCCATTGCTATTTTTAGAGTTAAAATCCTAAAGAATTACAAGCAAATAGCCCAAAAAGCAACTGCAATTAAGAATTTTTTGCAATTAAGAATGTTTTACCAGCAGATAGTCCCAAAAACAACTGCCAATGTTTTCTTTTTTCAGGGATTGCAGTAGAGGGAATGATGAGCTTTTTCAGTGGTTGGAGCGGGGCCGGGCACGCCACCTCTACCTTTGGGGTCAACATCGGGGCGATAGGAATCACACGGGTAACTAATTGGTAGATTCTATATACATTTATATTTTTAGGTAAATATACACCATGAAATAGTTAAATATATTGCATAATAATAAAAAGGTTACTCTAGAAAAAAAAGTAGTTGGAGAAAAATTGTAGCACAATTTCTTGCATCAACTATGTGGTATATTTTACTAATACAATATTATTATGGAACGTAAAACATAACCTGTATACAGTCAAACCTGTCTAAAGCGGCCATTCAAGAGAACAAGTGAAAGTGACCGCTTAACAGAGGTGACTGCTAAATAAAGGTTAATAAAAACAACATGTTATTTTGTTATATCATAGCCGACCGCTTATTACAGGTTGACCGCTTATTATAGATGACCGCTTATACATGTTCAACAGTATATCTTACATGTATAGATGACTTTAAATGCTTCTTTCTCTAAAACCTTTGGGCCTCAAAGTTATCATCAAGTCAATCTTATGTTTTGTTGTTGCTGTTTTTTGTCCTATGCCAGGTGGCCAGTCTGCGAGTATTCCAGGTGGTAGGTTTGATCTTCATCATATTTGGTGTACTGGGGAAACTGGGCGCCCTGTTTGTGACTGTGCCCTACAGCGTTGTTGGCGGTTTGATGATGATCACCTTCGGCATGCTGATCGGAACTATGCTGTCCAACTTGCAGTTTGTGGACATGAAATCAAGCCGCAATATTGGAATCATCGGCATCTCTATGCTCGCTTCCCTTATGTTCCCACACTGGATTCAAACCACTGAAAATTCCATTGACACAGGTGAGATCATTGTCTCAATTTATCCTCTTTTTGTGTCATGGTTTAGCTTCATATAGCTCTTTTATTGAATGCACACCATCTACAAATGATTATAAGGGCGCCGTGGGCGATAGGTAACGTTACCCGATTACGGATCCAAAGGTTGTGGGTTCAAACCCCGTTGGAGGCAAGGATTTTGCATGACCTTCCCAGGTGCAAAGCACTGGCTCAACCTAGGAACTGTCGAGAGGGATTAATATTAGTCGTAAGAACTTGTTTCCCAAGCGACGCAAAATAATTCAGTTTTAAACTACAAATATTTATTTAGTTATGCAAAATATGTCGATATGTTGCCAAAAAAACATAAAGTATAACATTTATAATAACATGGAATTTATGTCCATAATTCCATGATATAACATAGTTTTTCGTATTTTGGGATATATTATATTATCCCCTAATCCTAGCCCTACATTTGCATGCTGCGAATTTGTATTAATTTATGTTTACTTCAATTATAAACGTTCAATACATATGTTAAAATCATAAATGTATAGCTAAATTAAACATATCATGAAATTGTGATTTTGTTCATTTTGTCTAATAATTAACTGAAATATATACATTTGTTTTGATAAAGCACTATCGGGACCTACATTTTTCACACAGTTTTATCTTTGTTTTTATCAGGTGTTTCGGGGATGGACAGTTTATTTCGAATGCTTCTTGGCAATCCAGTGTTCATAGCTGGTTTTCTGGCATGTTTTATGGACAATACAATACCAGGTTTGCAAGCTGGGTCCTCTGGATAAACTATTTGAATACAAGTATTATCTTTTTATGAGTTTGAAAGCTGGTTTAAGTACCCCAGTCGACCATGGTAAAATGTAATCAAAACATTCGGACACTCATACTCCAACCAGAAACACTCAATTGCTTATTTGTTGACTGCTTTTATGTAGTTCGTTTTTACATATACCCGTTTGTATCATTATATATATATATATATAATGATGTTACAGTCAAACCTATATTAAGCGGTCATTCAAGATAACAAGAAAAATGACCGCTTAACATAGGTGGCCGCTACATGAGGGTTAAATATATAACAAAATGTTAATTTGGTGATATCAAAACTGAGCGCTAAGTGCAGGTTGACCGCTTTATATAAGAGGTGACCGTTAATACAGGTTCAACTGTATTCTATTAGTTAACAAAGGAATATTTACGTTGATGGTCAGTCTGTGTATAAAGCAAATTTCTCAACATATTTACTGAAAACATGCCATGATCGTATGAAAAGTGAGTTTCAAATAACATGTTTAATCTTGAGCTTCAACTTGTAACAATCTTCCAGTTTGGATTAGTTTATATACTTATATACGAGAGAACCGGTGTGCATGTTATCTTATATTCGATTAGTTTTTGTTTCCTGGTTTGTTTGTTGGGTTTAAAGTCCTAACGCCAGTTTTTCAGTCAATTGGAAACTTTGTCTAATGCAGTTTCTGGCATGTTATCACACCAAGTCACATTATCCTGACACCGGGCCAACCAGTCCTTGAATTATCCTTATATACTAAGCGCCAAGCAAGGGAGGTAATCAGTACTATTTTTCATAACTTATCAGATGGTTTATAACCATCCTCAATGTACATAGTTCACATATATAGCTATTCATGACATTTAAGATATTCGCCTCATGATAGCCATCAATTCCATCAAAGCTATGCATATTACTTCACATTATAAGTTTTTGAAATGTCAAATAAAGGAAATTGACATGCTATGGCATGTGACAGATGTTCATTTATCACCGCCCCTTGATAATTTTGTTGTCATGCGGTACATCCCCGGAAAACTAAAAAGTGACTTTTCCATTTTTCTACTTAAAACTTTAGATTCTTTTATGAAATTAATATATATATATATATATATATATATATATATATATATATATATATATCATATAATGCATCTTTCTGCCGTGAGTTTTTCTCGAAAATCAAAGTCAGTTTTTCATATCCACAGAAATTGTATATTTCCTAAAGACTTTAAATACAGATTATCTCCCCTACATGTAATAAAACTTGAAGAAACTCTTGGTGAAATATTTTCATTTTGAATGTCTTCAAAATGACAAAGTTTCATAGAAATATTACCATACAGTGGCAAAATATGGAATATGGCTATTAATGGGCGTACACCTTAAACATTGAATTTGATACTTCTAGGAACTGACAAAGAACGAGGTTTGCTTGCATGGAAAGAAGGTATGGGGCAAGCAGACAATGTCGTCGAGGATATGAGACTTACTGTGAAGGAGACACAAAGACGAAATCATCTTTTGAAAACGATCTACACCGTACCAGTGATTGAAAAACTGGCGAAGAAAATGATAGGTTGCAGATACGTTCCCTTTTGTCCGCGATAGTTTGTAAACGAGTGTTATACGAAACAGCTGAAAATGTTATGCTACGTATCAAATAAATGATATAAAAGTGGTGAATTTTATCGAAGCTTCATTTATTGGATCCCCTCAAAGTATTTTCCATTCATCATGAGAAAAAAAGGCATTTTTGTAAGCGCGATTTCCAAAGAGTTTGTGTCTTTAATATACTGTAAAATCATTCATTTTCGTTGACATTTAATACCGTTGCTTAAGTACATACGGGAATTTCTTGGGGACATTTATTCATGGATCTATTTCCTAGAATACGTAAGGTCTATTTAAGAGACAACTTTTCGTGGGGGTTAATACTCGTGGATAAAACCCTCCATGAAATCGGCGAAAATTAGGGTCCCACGAAAATAATTTCACAGTATACTTTTTAGCCCATATTGATGGCCTTTACTCTCATCACTAAACTGGCAATCCCCTGGAAAGTAGGTGCACTTACAACAGATAAATTCTATTTTACTAAAAAGAAAACAGCATAGTAGTACTAGGCATGAATCAATATCTACAACCCTACTGCAGACTGCACCATTTTTTCGTTTTTAAACGTACTAACACTCTTCTTCTTGCACCAAAAGCATGTGCATATTGTTGACAATTAAGGATTTTCAAAGTGTTAGGTTGTGCACCATTCTTTTCACGATGCTAGGTTTTCCTAGATGGACTGAGTAGCTTGGGAGGCCTAGCATTCTATCTTTCTGCTAATCCCCACGCATGGCCACCATAATCAGAAAAAGAATTGTTTGTTTGTTTTTTGGGTTTAACGTCTCACCGACAGTATTTCAGTCATTTGGAGACGATGTCTACTTAAGACAGATATAGTGCTGCCACACTGCAGTATCATGCCGTAGACATGTGGCATGATACCACACCCAGTTACATTATCCTGACACCGGGCCAATCAGTACTGCAACTACCCTTATATGCTGAGCGCCAAGCAAGGGAGCTTTAACAGTACTATTTTTTACGACTTTGTTATGTCGCGGCCGGGGATCGAACCCACGACTTCCAAAATGATTGTTAGCAATTACTATAGAGGTTAAAGAAGAAACGAAACCCTGGCACAGTTGGACAATCAACAGTCAATCTACATAATTGCAACATTTACTTCACCAACAACATACATATTCCCAGCATGTTTACACAACATTTCGACTTTGATATCAATACAAGTGTAAGCATATATACATGTACAAGGTAAATTAATTCTATTTCAATGTATCAGATTGAAACTGAGCCTTTTAGATCATACATCCTTCATTAAAAAATGATCTTTCATATTCTTAAAAATACATCAGTGCAGATTCAAGCATCCATTAACTTGGAGTTATAGGTTATTTTGTTCTAAGTCTATAAAGGCTTGCATTTACTATAAAATTCCCATGATCACTTGATGGACCATGATCACATTTAAATGATGAATGGATTACCATACTTGAAACCAGAATATTTACAGAGAATCCTTCTAACAAAAAACACTTCATATATTAGTATGAATGTCAAACATGTCTGTTCACAAAAAATAATTTAAAACTTAAAATGTTTCTCACAAGCCACTGATTTAATAATCTGCTTGGAATTGTTAATGGCCATTACACATTTAGTCGAGGGCTTGGTTTTTCATCACACCTTTAGCTCTTGAGTCATATTCCAAAGTTAAAAATTATAGATCTGAAATTAAATTTCCATCAATAACGTATTCAGTGTGGCCATACCACGTAGAATATGACGTCATTTTAAGCTATAAAGAGCAGCATAATTGCCTCGATTCGGAAAAGAAAATTGCTATAAAATTTGTATTTCTTCAACAATTTTAATGGGACATAGCACATATTAAATTGTGCTCTGCACAAAGGCCCTAGTGATGGGAAAACTATCAAGTTTACTCAAGTTTACAAGTTATTACACTTAGCACATTACATGCGATATAAGGTATAAAAACATACTACACAACCAGGTTGTGGGTTGTTAGAAAAAATAGAATAAATGGTATAGAAAAGAGGTTAATTAATAAATTTCAGAGTTTGTGAGCACTTGCTTGTTATCTCGAAAAACACATCACTAACAATATGTTCCTGAATGTTAAGAACTACTGTACACCTGACAAAAGAATCCTTCAGGTTTTGTGTATAGCTCAATGCGCTACATTAAAACTGGTAAAGAAATAAAATACAGTCACCCGAATTGCTTTAAATGATGTCATATACCATATTTGGTATCGTCACAATGTTATTTCAAATCTGAATGTAAGAGTGTCTTTTGCACGTTTTATTTCATTGAATTTAAAATCTTCGAGGTCAAACTATTTCGATTTATTGCGTTGCATTTATTCTGGAATTTCATTTGCAATGTTCTCTTTCTCCAGAGTGTCTTTCTACATGATCTGACAAAATTCCTTTGCGCACACCGGAAATACCACGTGACAAGGATCCCGGGTTTCTTCAAACTCCACGCAGTGATCTCCCTTGCACGCTCAATTAGCAAATAAATTACTGCCGTCACAATCATCACGTGATGATGGTAGGCTTAGAAGATGGATAAGGTGTAGATGCAAAAAATGATATTTTGAAACTATTTTTATACCACAAGTCGATAATTGATGCATATATAAGAAAATATACTAAGGAAAATGCCACTCGCTATAATATAAGAATTTGAAAGAAAGAAAAATACCTTTACGGCGTTGTAGTAGAAATTATTCTCATAATTTTTATAAAATATTTATTTGTTATCATTCTTTTTTAAATTTATTTCATAATAATCAATATTTATGAATGAGAGAAAACTAAGCTAATACATAGAAATAGTATATTAACAATTGTAAAAAAATGTATATCAGAAATCCTGGCATTGCGACTCATGGTGGCAGAGATGAGGGAGATATCACTGCGTGGAGACTGATCTTTCTTAAGAGGATAATAAATCTTTAATCGCGTACAAGATGGTCCACTTAACTATTGTAAAGCACGGTTTCTTGTAGTAAACTCATACCCATAGTACTTGAAAACATTCTCACAATACGACTCTATGTCCGAAATGAGCGAATCTTTTAGATTTCCTTTCCACTTATTGACCTGCTGTTCTGGACTTATCTTTTGTCCGCCAGTCTGCCAGCCTGCCATGCACACCTTGCATGCTGAAATGTTGGCCCCTGCTATCGTTTGATCAACATACTTCATAATTTCAGTCGTATATGGTATACCGACAAAGTCATAAAGCTGATGAGCTGTTTTGCTTGAAGCTAATGAGAGAGCCTCGTAGGACAGAGTGAAAACACGTTCTGGATTTTCTTCCTCAATTCTCTTTTTCTCCAAAGTGTCTTTCCACATAGCCTGACAAAGTTCCTTTGCGCACAAATAAAGTCCCATGTGACAAGTATTTCTGTGGCTTCTTGAGTGGATAATCGATCTCGGATCGCGTACAAGATGGACAACTTTACTGCTGGAGAGCTCTGCTAGGATTGAACCCGCAGATTTCATGGGTAACCGTATAGTTTTCACAACTCTAAATTGTGATTTAAAGCACAATGTTTGAAGGGACGTTAGGCATTTGTGGAACGTTTCACTACTAGTGTCATGTAAACAACTCAAAAATTCCTTCATTTTTTTCCCATAATTTAAATAACTGTTTAAAAGGACGCCTTTAGGCACGTCGCGTAGGTTGCAGGACAGAATATTTCGAATGGTGTCTCTCGCCAGCGTTTCTACATTTACCGTTGCTTTCTGCACACTGAAATTTAAAACATGAGCACCTTATTACACATACATAGTAAAAACTAATGCAGAAGTCATGGTTCATATGTGACCACTAATAATAATTTTCTATAAACAGAAGTGGCCCCATGCGTGTAGGGTCCATATGTACCTATTTTACATACCATGGACACAAATTTAATTAAGAGTAACAATGTTTTGTAAATACGTTAACAAATACTGTTCTCACAGTAAAAATCAGTAATAATTTTAAAACATTGCTAAATTTATTAAGATATTTTTAATTAAAATGTGACATTATGAGTAATGTACGTGTGTTTATATTGTTTTATTTGAAGATAATTAATAACTTAATTACTAAATTGTACCATTAACTCTTCTGAGTCAGATCCAGGAAGGTCGTTTTAGTATGAGCAAGATGAGGTGACGAGTATTATGTAGGAAGCGATTACCACTGGCAATTAAAGTGTCAAGAAAAGGTCATTCTCTGGACAACTTCCTACCTTGAGTAATTAGGCTATCAATTAAGATCTAGCCTTTCACTATAAAATACAAGTCAGTCACAGACTGACCAGAGAGCGGACTGAGCAGAGAGTGGACTGAGCACAGAGAGAGAGTTTTAGGAGTTAAGTCGAAATCAGTTAATGTTTGGAAGCTGAGTAGACTGTGGAAGGCAGTATGGCCTGGATATTTAAAGATGTTATTGTCTAGAGACTTTGTATACCACTATATATGATCACGAGCAAGAGTTATGGAAATAAAGTTGTTGTATATCAAAATGACTTGTGTCCATGTAAAACTACACGTACTATGGGTAAAATGGTGCCGCTGTCGACGTCGTGGGGAGCAATGTGAGAGGAAAAAGATGCCACATCAGGACGAGAATAAGTAAAACTCAGGAAAATAAATGGTTAGACACTTTTCTTTTGAAAGCAATTATTTTTCAATTTGGCGATGCACGAATTAACTCACGCAGCACGGAATATGTCTAGGCAATTTGAAACTTTTAATATTTTTGATATTGTTCAAAGATTTGTAATTTCTAAAAAGATATTTTAAAACAGATCCAAATGCTACATGGTTACAGTTAAAATCAGAATAAGGGACACGTTTTGACGAAATATTTGATCCGCATTACAAATTAATGTCACTTCAGAATATTAAACAAGAAAATTGCGAGAGGGTCCAAAATTTTGCAGAGAAATTGAAACTTATCTTTTTAATAATAACGCTTATATGGATATTGAAAATAGTTCAGATATCATAGAAAATCAGTTGATTGGAATATTTCAAAATGGTTTACATGATGATGATATTATATATCATATTATTAAAGAAAATCCTAAAACTATTTTTAAAAAAGCCGTAGAAATTGCTAACATGGAAGAAATTGCAAGGAAAGGTATAAATTGGATATGGGGATCAAATAGAGAAAGGGAAAACCAAAATAAATGATGACTCACAATGAACAAGAGTGCCAGTGCTGCCACAATATACGCCGCCACAAAATATAAATACCAAGAGGGTCCTTTTAATTATTGCTTTTAACATTTCTGTAAGCATGAGCTCATAATGAAGAAAGAGCCGTATATTCGCGAATATACTTTTCTCAAAGTGAGGCAATCACTAAAGATGGTGAAAAGACAGGGGCCTGAGATTGTGGTTGCCTGAGTAGTAGGTTTGATCCCTGCAGTTTATCCACACTTATCCAGAGTTGAAAGTCTTACTCTGCTAACCAGCCTAGATGACTGGAATTAACTTATAATTAAAAGCTCATACATGTAAATAAATCTGTTTGCTCCTAAAAGGGAACTTAGTTCATATTTCATTTTTTAACACAAAACTACCATTATAATTACAGAATGGTAAAACTCATTAAATGGAAAAGAAACAGTAAACAGAGTATTGGATTGGATATTTTTAGCTTAATGTCCCATATAACAAAATATTTTAGTCAGGAAGAAAATAGGATACATATAAACAGAGATAGAACCCTAAAAAGTCTTCCAATATGAAAGTAGGTCAAATAGCAGTATTAATATGAATCCTTTTTTCTTTCACCGCATATCTCTTGCAAAAATCACTGCACCAGAACATCCCTGGTTTATGCACTTTTACCTGTTTAGAAACTTGAGTTGTGTTTTCAAGTGACCATGTATAGAAAGGCATAACTATTGAAAATATTGATGAACATCAAAATCCCTGCTTTGTGCATATCTACCCAGTGGGGCCGCCGTGGCCGAGCGGTTACAGTCGTGGACTACAAATCTCTCAGCCCCTCACCGCTTAGGGTTCGAATCCCGGTAGGGACTTCGGACTTTTCATGTGAGGAAGCCTTCCAGCTGGCTTACGGTAGGTCGGTGGTTCTACCCGGGTACCTCTGTGTACTCGGGGTCTTCCTCCACCTGTAATTAGCTGGACGTCGCTATAGGATTGAAATACTATCCCAGCGACGGTAAACCCCAATATAGCAACAACATCTACCCAGTATAGTAATGACATTGCCCTAGTTTTGAAAAGATTAGGTCAGAAACATACAAGGCTAAAATATCAATCAGCTAAAGAGACTAAAGGGACACAAATCTTGCAAAAATTAATGAACCGGAAAATCGCCACTTCATGCACATCTACCTATTACAGTAATGTCACTGATCAAGTTTTGAAACTATTCGATCAGAAATGTAGGAGGAGTTGCGTTCACAAGGGTCCAATTTCAATCAGCTACAGATACTAAGTTTCAAGGAACACAAATCTTGTAAAAATCAATGAACCGGAGAATCCCACTTCTTGCACATCTACCCATTAAAGTAATGTCACTGATCAAGTTTTGAAAAGATTCGTTCAGAAATGTAGGAGGAGTTGCGTTCACAGGGGTGCAATTTCATTCAGCTACAGGGACTAAGTTTCAAGGAACACAAATCTTGTAAAAATCAATGAACCGAAAAAGCACCACTTCATACACATCTACCCATTATTGTTATGACATTGACAAAGTTTTGAAAACATTCATTCAGAAACAAAGGAGGGGTTGCGTTCACAAGAAATGGACGTACGGACGGACGGACAGACGGAGAAAATGATGCAATATACGAACGCTTCCGGCGGTGTATAAAATTGTATAAGATACACGAAATTAATGGCGGAAGTACTGCATCCGAAATGCATGAAGTAAATACACAAAATACTGGGGTGCAGAAATTGCCGCAAGTTTAAGGTACATGGTATTTTAAAGATGTAGTGTTTCGAGAAC
>CM037781.1:17192695-17242695 GCA_021229015.1 Solen grandis
GCTATGTCCCACGGGGCCGTGAAATATCGGTTGGCGATACAGTAATTGTAGAGTACAAATATGTGCAGCACGGGCCGCAGACTGATGGGCTGTGTTGAACCACGTGCCTTGTGAATAAAATTATTGTCATATTCCAGGGTCTGGAACTGCTCAGGAAGAGATCACTGATTTTATGCAAAAAGTGTAATGGTTATTTATGGCTGGGGAGTCACAGTCATCTTAATACATGATACGATATGCAGAAAATAGCTGCTTTGTGAATAATGATGGTGAATGGAGTTTTTCTAATTAACGTAGGTTATTTTCACTCTCTTTGGCGATCAACAGCCTGAATTTAAAAAAGAAATGAAATCTTTTACACAGAGTTCTCTATGCGTAAATACGGTAATTCAATTACATGTAAAACAATGTACTAAGGTTTCAAATGATTATGGTTCAAAACAGTCGGTTTTCTATGAGGAAACTATACTTAACTTACTCGCCTTTACAATACCATCACCTAAAAAAGAATAGATCTATATAAGTTATATAAGGTCAGTTCCCTTACAGTTGTTCAAATAGTAACTTCGAGATAATGTGCCCAAGTTGTCGTAGCGAAAATTCTTTATTTCATTTTACTTGCACAAAAAACATTATGTACCAAATTTAAACTATAGTTGTTTTTTTTTTTCTTCACGGATAAATAATTGTTTATGTATTTTTAGCCCGCAAGGCTTTATCAAAAATCACGACGAAATACAACAGCACTACATTTCTTGCCATTTTGACCAAACCCAATACGGCGAGCGGGCGAAAATTTATAAAAGAGTTGTGTTTGATCCCTATATGGAGCTTTTACAGTGATAGATTGTTTATTTGTTTATATATTATTTTTTTATTTTTGTATGGTAAGCCCGTAAGTAGACTATCTTACAGTTACTTATGTGTCTGGTGCATTTTGCCCTGCACATGTCAAACTAATGTATCTGGTTCATTTTGTATTGCTTTGTCCCATGGGGACAGAATTCTATCATTGGAATTCAGACAAACAGTAAAATATGTAGCCTACAAACTGGAGTAGAGAAGACTTTTTTCAGAGCTTCGGGGAAATAAAGAGAACGCCAATTTTCCTCATGGCGGTCTGGCTTGGTCCACGGGATTCATCTGCTGAGGTCCACTGTGTGCCTGCATCCCATGAGGACAATGCATTGATAGTTACATTTAACATCTGATGTTTATGAGCTTCTAGATATTGTGAATAGTTTAGTCATATGTGTCCCTTCAGGTACTAGACAACCATTAGAATGTGTTTATGATTGGTGGCGTGATATAACGAAATTGTCCAATGAGAAATATTATAAAAATAGTTTCGTCGAGTTTCATTTCGCTTAAAAGGATTTCCTTACATTGTATAAAAAGAGTATAATCAAAATGATTCAACGTACAAACACAAAAGTTTCCTAATGATGTATCAATATACTAACACAAAAGTTTCCTCAGTTGTATCAACAAACAAACACAAAAGTTTCCTCAGATGTATCATCATACACACAAGAGTGTCCTCTGTAAAAAAAATCAGGCGGGGGGAGCGTAATCAAAAGAACTTAGTCGCTATGTATGATGTCGGTTTACATAGTTTTACATCTTTAAGCTTATATCGTTTAGATATACTTGTATGTATATATATTTAGCTCACCTGAACACAATGTGCTCAAGGTGAGCAATAAGGTTCACCCGGCGTACGTCGTCGTGTGTCGTCCGTCGTCAACAATTTGCTCTAAACGACATCTTCTCTGAAACCCCTGAACAGAATCTGATTAAACTTGGCAGGGATGACCCTTGGGTGAACCTTCACAAAAGTTGCTTAAATAAACTTGATCCATGAAGAACTTGCCATGGCAAAAGAAAGAAAAAATATGAAAACTTTAAAAATCATCTTCTTCAAAACTAATGACCAGATTTCAAAATGTTTTAGTACAGATGTTCCTTGGGTAACTCTCTACCAAGGTTGCTAAAATTATTCCGATCCGTAAAAAAACATGGCCGCCAGGGGCGGGGCTAATTTGCCTTATATGTATATAGTGAAAACTTTAAACGACACCTTCTCTGAAACTGCTTAACAGAATTTGATTAAACTGAGCAGGGATGATCCTCTTGGGTAATACTTCACAAAAGTTGCTAAAATAAACTTGATCCATGAAAAACTCTGGTTGCCATGGCAACGAAAAGAAAAAATATGAACACTTTTAAAGTCTTCTTCTTCAAAACTACTGGCCAGATTTCAAAATGTTTTAGTACAGATATGCCTTGGGTATACTCAGGTGAGAGATAAAGGGCCTCTATGGCCCTCTTGTTTTTTGTTTTGTTTTGTTTTGTTTTGTTTGTTTGTTTGTTTGTTTGTTTGTTTGTTTGTTTGTTTGTTTGTTTGTTTGTTTGTTTGTTTGTTTGTTTTGTTGTTAATGTTGTTGTTGTTTTTTAATTGATGGTCAGAAATATCGCTGAATCTAATCGGCTTGACTTAATTAATATCAACCAGTGACTCTGAAACATGTTAATTTCGTTATGAGTTGTTCCGAAGTATAAGCAAAAACATCTAACGGGAAACAAATTCAAGCAAACAACAGCGCCCGCTTAGTTACGTAGACAAGTCTTGTTTTACTAATTCTATTTTAAAAAAGAAGTCTCCTTGTCTTTACATTGTGTTCGATTTAATTTAATATCCTCATCCGACAATGATTATAGCCTGCCACGCGATTGGCCGAAGTCACGTGGATATGCCACTTAAAATGTCACTAGAAATGTGAACATTGGCTGATGGACGTGGCTGTAGTTCGAAATAAGAGGGTAGTCTGAACTGTGTGGCGTCCATGGACTTAATCTCACTGTTTTAACAACCCTCGTGGATGACTATTTTTCTTTATTTCGTGCACGGCTTTATCCACAAGAATTGATTCCTATAACAACTATGATTTAATAGAACTCACTTTTGAAGACTGACATGAATTCGTGAATATATATGCCAACAGATACCGCGAAATTTAATGTCAATGAAAAATAATGGATGTGCAGTATCATGTTTCTTTTTAGAAGTAAGGAGATGGACATCAACGGATTAATTTTTGTGTTGCGACATTCATTCTTCTGTTTGTATGAATTGGCCGCCTTAGATACCAGGCCTTCCAGCTGGCTTGCGGTAGGTCGGTGGTTACACCTGGATGCCTCCGTGCATTAAGGGTCTTCCTCCACCTGTTATTAGCTGGACGTCGCTATACGACTGAAATACTGTCGAAGCGACGGTAAACTCAAATAGTCTAGTCTAGTCTTAGATATCAGGACACAATTCTCCGGCGTAACATTGATTTCAAAGAAAGCTGTGTATTTCTGTGTCTAATTAAATTAAAACATGCAATCTCTTGTTGTTTATGTCTTATAATGAACTCTTGCTTGTGACATTTTAACCTGAATGAAGATCTGCAACAATTGCAGATACTTTTAGATCAATATTTGCGATATTCTAAAAATGGATTTTTATTACTTCACAAGATTAAATAATGTGTCATTTTAGAGAGTAAGAACTTTTCCCTTTCCTGCACATCGTTTCACATCCAGCTACTTTTTATGCTACTAGTGACTGGGTCATTGGACCCATGTACTTTGTTCGTTTTTTACTTCCATACACAGTATACCAGTCATTTTAGAACCAAATCTGCTTCACTGCGATATCACGCCATAGACAAGTCTCATGATACCATACCAAAGCATATTATCTTGATACCATACCATCCTGTCCTGGAGCTACTCTTATATACCATTACCCTTTTAACGACGGCCTGGGATCGAACCCATGTCTTCCCATGAATACTCTTACCGCGTAGCAAAGGGAATATGCGCATGGAATTCCTTTGCTGACGAATCTGACGTGAACATGTAGACATTAAACACTCAAGTGGACACACAAAGTGACCAGGAACACTACAGAAATTATCGCTTATGAATACTCAACCTTACCATGCTAAATTTCCTAATTTGACTTGTCCTTTCTTCCTTTTTGGAGAGTTCCATTAGTTGTTTATGGGGTTACTGGCTGAAAATGCATTACAGCATTGTACAAGATTTGAAAGATGGAGATATCGGACTCTTTTTTGCATTTAATTGTTAAGCTGAAATCTATTTTGTTTCCAGCTCGCATAAAAGGGGAAAAACTGTTATGCAAAACAAATATAAAGTTTTGGGTTATTGCATAAAGAACAAGAGTGTTTCTTACCACAAACTTTGCAAAATTGACAAATACACCTGGCTGTCATATGGTTTATGTAAATGAAAAGGATGTTTTTTCTACAGCACACATTCATAGCGGCATTTCCCGTCCTAGCGTGTCATATGGCATACTCTCATTTGATTTATTGCATTACTGAGACATTCTTGATAAAGTTGGTGCAAGCCATTCATTACTTGATATGCTGTTTTAGCCAATATTGTTTGGCACAGACTTCACTTTCTGAAATTAAGATGATTTCTTTTTCTAAACTTAACATTCCGTTCTAAAAGAATGTCTATACGAACATGTGGCTATAATCCCCCCCCCCCCTCCCGATACCCTTGAGGCCGTTGGTTCGATACACAACATATGAAATCATGTAAATCACTCGTGTAGCTCCCTGGCTTGGCCTCCGCCATATAACGATAGTTTAGGACTGCTTGGTCCGATGTTAGGATACAGAGCTTGCTGTTGTATTGTGTCACTAGATACGGTCTGATATCTCAGTTGGCCTTCATGTAAAATAATGACCGAAAATAGGAAACTACGTGTCTACAACCATTAATTAATGGTCTCCTATGACACTGTACTGTGATAATAGATGGAGAACGGTGGACCGACTATACCGACAGAAGTATTTTACTTGCCATATCTTGTCATATCTTTACGATGGGCTATATAAGGAAGTATATCTTTCCACGCTCATTCACGGTACTTGGAAAATATCAATGAAATGTAAGGGTGCAAGGGCAGAATACGTGTGCTTCATGAGGAATGAAGGATACTATAAAAAGTAGGAATTGCTCGAGATTGAAGGTCAGTCACTGTTTACTTAACGTATTATCTTCTTTTTCTTTCTGCATTTTCATCATGATCATCATTACTGATTTTAATTGCGAGCATATCAAACTATTTTAAGTATGAACAAAAGTCGCATTTTGCTAGAACATTCTCAAAGTGATCACCAGCAGGTCTCATCAAACTTCAAGGAAATCATTGAGTCGTATGTTTTGTGATTAATGTCTTAAATAATAAAGACGATAACGCATCTACATCATCAGCCATGTCATTATTTATGGAATTTAATGTCTATTTTATGAAGGAATACGCGAGGCTGAGTACATGAGATTTTCAGGCAACATTTAGTTATATTGTATTTCCTAAATACGAGTAGTTAAATGCAAAATTATTAGAAACACACAAAAAAAATCAATATTTACGTTAAGTTTTAGACTTGTTCTTCGTTCATTGTGAACAGTTTTAATATCCTTTGAAATTTATTTAAGATTTCTTAATACATATTTTTTTAAACAATATGTAAACAATGATATATTCTTAACGTCTCGAACCGTGCTCTCAGCGAGGCCGGTTGCCCCTTGCCTCCCCGTACGGGAGCGTACGGGAGGCTAGATCGCTCTCCCTCTCAGCGCCGTGGACAGGCTATGTAGAATCCGAATTACAATGTTGTATGAGCAAACAGAAGTGACCCTGATCAGACGGCTCCTGTGTCTGTCCTGTTTGTAAAGACGTCAACTCGAGTCTGTATATAAAGTTAAATGTTAAAAAAATAACTGTGTGTGAATGATTTATTGGTAAATCCTAAAACACAGTAAAACACAGTAGATACTGGTATTCCAAGGAAAGTGAGTACCGTACAAATGATAATGGACATTTCATGAAACACGATCGCTAATTGAATCTTTGTTGTTTTTTTCAACCTCAACACGCTGATTGCTAATAATTTTATTTCTATAGAGGAAATGAAGTCATTGAAATACATCTGACCCGTCACTGATTCCCAAAATATCTGTGTACCGTTACCTCAAACTTAATAAATAGGGCACTTAAAGCTAGAGCAGTAGCTTAAATTATGTTTAAAAAAAAACTTGCTGATTTAAACGTTTGTCATTGACGCTGTTTTTATTCATTTGAATCTTGACTATGCAGAGCTATTAAGATATTTTATCCATCATTAAATTATAATTATGGTCCGGCCTTAGAGCACATGCAAGCCTCCATTGACTTAGGATTATAGGCTTCTTTGCTCAAAGTCTATCAAGGCTTGCATTTACTATAAAATTCCCATGATCTCTTGATGGACCATGATCACAATTTAATGGTGTATGGATTACCTTGTTCATGTGTGTGGATATGTTCTTACACATACAGATATATGTTTACCAACATATGGTCAAATTTCTGATAATAAAATATATATAACCAGTGTTAAACTTAACCACCATCATCAGTAAGCGAAGATTTTACTTGCATTTCCTGACACGATTGATATTTTGAATTTTGTTTATAAAACGGTCCAAAATGTTAAGTTTTAATCGAGGTTTCCACGTGCTAAAGGCCTTATGTCTACGAAGTACATATCTATTCGTCAACAATACCTTGACTTTGGCTTATTAACCAGTAACTGAAAAATAAAATAATGTTCGGATAAAAGACATGGGATAATACATGTATTAAAGGGGATCTACACACCAACCCTCAAACTAACGTAATGTGTTGGACATGATGGGTAGTTACAATAATTTTGAAGGATTTTCTGTAAAAATTTGACTCTGTTTCCTCTCTCTTTGTTTAAAAATTATTTTTATTCCTGTAAAAATGAAGTCCTTTGGGATATTTAAAAATTTAATCAGATAAATTGAACTATAATTAATTTTAAATGTTTTTGATATGTAGATTATTTATTTCTTTTTAAGGAGAGATGTAGTTTTGATATTTATTAAAAACAGTAACTATGGATATACGAATGTAGTATTAAACGAGAAAAACGCTTGAAGAGATCCTTGTATGATAATTTTTCTTTCTGTAAGCAGTAAATAATGTGGTCTGCCGTCAAAAGGTTTCTAAAGCCCATTAAAACATTGACAATATACATAAATTATTCAACGTTTTTTTCACTGCCCTACAAATATGGGCAATTATTCTGATATTTCTTTCTCGTGCTAAGACCTGATAAAATACATCAAATGTATTATAGAGAAAAGCCTGGAGTTATGAATGGTGTTTTGAAGTTTTGACATACTGATCAAATACGCACAAGTCCCCAATTGTGTTTTTTTCCAGTGTATTGGTTGTACAGTATGTGAGAAACTTTTCGACTGAGAGGCTGTGTTATGTTATTTTCAAGTACATTTCTGGACTTTAATCATGCCAAGTAAATGTTTCAATAGATTAAACTAAACATGTTGCAATATATATATGTGAATGCAAGAAAAGCATATGCTAAGTTTTTTTTTGTTTTTTTCTTTCTGATTTTGTTCTGCATTGGTATTTCCAACAAAAATGTACAGACAGAAAAAATAACACTTCAGTTTTTCAGCGTCGGGACCTTTTTATACTAAGACAATGTTTAGCAAATTGAAAAAACAACTATTAAAAGTCGCATGAGAAATATTTCAACCTGAGAAGTTCGATGACCAGTCTTTTCCCGTGCTGAATCGTAGTGTTCCAGTATAAGATTCTCTTCTCCAAATGTTTAATCATTTCTGGTTACTAGGAAAATAAAACAATTGACAAAATGATAAATTATAAATGCTATAAAAACAAACAAAAACTAATGTGCTCAAGAAAGGAAAATATGATTCTTAGTCTTAAGCCAAGACAATGGCTGGTTATTATTGTTTGTCTCTGTTAAAAGCAATGTTAAGTATGCGGTGACATATGACTTGCTTTTAGTTGATTATTAATGCATGCAATGTTTCTTTTGTCTGCTGCGTTTTTATTTTAAAAAAATCGAGGACATATCTATTGAAATTGCACCGCACATTACATATACATAGCTTTATGTATTGCCGACTCGTATGACACGTTTGCTTTAATGATATAATGTTTTTCGTCTAATATGTGCCATCCTCATACTGAAATGTCCTCTGGTGAATTTAATTAACCTGTATATTTTCCGTGAATCTGCTACAGGTATCCTATACTAGGAATTCAGCGGTATTGAATGAGTCAGTTTACAGGATTCTATAATGTACCTTGTCATTTACATTTTACTATACGGCTGCCCTTTGATCACTTTGGCATTCGGTCATGATTGTATCATTATCTTTTAGAAAATATAAATTTAACCCTATATAAAAAAGCAAATGCCTTTAATTTCTCGGCCTTTTTTTTCTGACTTTAATTGATGGTTGTTTGTCCAATAATGCCGTCATTGTCTTGTGAAGTAGTTATTGTCGGGGAGTTCATGGAATATGTACATGACTGCAACGTGTCTGAAGCGGCCAGTCAGGGAAACAAGACAGAGTGGTTGCTAAGTGCATTTGGGAAATATCATGTTGGGAATATCAAAGCTGGTCGCGATGAACATGTTGACCGCTTCATACAATTGGTCCATATTCAGTCCCAGCGGAAGTGTACTTTACCGGGTGTTTTAAGGTCTAATTAATCGAATGTGGATCCGTGTGTAATGTCCAGTCCAGCCACAAAGTACTGATCCAATCGTCGAGATGGATTAGTGTTAGTTACAAATACTCGTTTCCTTATCGACGCTAAATATTAAATTTAATTTTATCTAAGGCCAGATTCTTCAGTGTAGTACTAACAATTCAACCGTGTGCAACTAGACTGCATACAAATTAAAATTGTGAGAGTTTCACTAATGTTATACGGAATCTAAGTTTCCTGCAGAAATTAAATTAAATGTCTTCAACGTGTCTTCAACGAAATATTCAGATATTATGCTTCAACACTTCCGTAAATTAAGTTGATAAGAATGTGTATCAATATTTCCAATTTGAAATATAAGTACATGGGAAATTAAGCTATGGACTAGGAAGTTCTTCCTCATTTGTAACATCGGGCATATCGCGTGCAGGGCGCCTATCATAAGTCCGTCAGGAAGTCAGACATCGGTTTGCCATGGTAACTCACTGGAATAACACCGACCTCTTCCTCCCTCGTGCATTTGTCTTCCCAATTTAAATTCTCTCCTGGCGGAGAAAGAGGCAGAGAAAACGACAGAGCGAGGAAGACATACACCATGAGAAAATGTGTCACACTGAGCCAAGGAGAGATGTAGAAAGAAGGAAATATCACGTGCGATTAACGAAGTTTATTATAAGATAATCTATCCATCCATCCATCCTTCTTTCTTTCTTTCATCATACCATTAAGCTGATGTATTGCACACATACTGATAAATTGAAGCTTCCAATGCTATATTTTTTATATCTGATCCGGCACTGTGTTAAGTAAGTTATGTTTTATCACTATTTTACGGAAGACCCAATGGAGGACTCTAGGGGCTATAAACGTCATCATTCATAAATATAGCTATATGCTAAATAGCTTCTCTCAGATAATTTTGCGTTTTCCATTATTCTTTGATAAGTTTTATTCAAATGTAGTCTCTTGGCACTTTCGACTTCTTTCTTGCAAGAAATACTCAATCATTTGTGTCAACCTCCGATATGGAACATGTTGGATTTCAGTTAAACGCCCTCCTGAACATAGAAGTCTTCCTCCATATCTGACAGTGTGAATTTTTCCTTTTTCCAAACAGATCTGAGCAAAAGTTCTTAGTATACTTTATTTTCTCCCTTACAATACTCTTCACTCCTGATCTGAAATTCAACACAAATATTTCACAGCTTTGTTTAAAATCTGAATGAACTCTTCAATTGTATCCTTGTTGAAGCTAGTGCTACAATTATATCGCGAGTTATCGAATGATGGATTGCAAGTGACGATTTTGTGTCAAAAGGCACTTCAGAATGTGTAGTATTGTATCTAACAATTGCTTTCTATAACATTATTGTGATTTCTAATATTTGAGGACTGGGAATACTAATTGCGAAGAAACTTTAAAATGATTCCGAGTTTACCCTCTGCTATCGATTGATGCTTACTTGGAATAAATGTTGAATAGATAATAGAAATATCAACAGTTGTATTCAATGGCAAAATAATGTGTTTCGCGATTGAACATTTTGCAGAAAATGCATTTAACTTGGGGATGACTCTTATCAAGAAGCATTTACAATTCTTCCTATTTCCTCCGGTACTTTTGCTTATCCATTGGTTTTCCGTATTATAGAAAAAAATCATCATATATCGTCACTAATAGTCAAATGCTGGTTTCGGTGTATCTACAGAAATGAATAATGAATCAATCAATAGAGTTTACATTTATTCGTATAAAGAAATTAGAAAAAATAAGACCTCCAAATATATATATTAAGATGCTTTGTTTCATGGTTCAAATCAGGAATACTGAAATCAAAGATGTCCATCGATGCTTGAATACCCTCTTAAGGTCAGGTTGGTTGTTCTTATTTTCTTTCATTTGAAGTTCACTGTGTTTGCGAGGGTATTTAAGTAATATATCTAGATCAAGCTCATCATACGAACCCGACGTGATTTACTACACTTCAATAGTACACTACAGCGTGTTTTAGAATACTACGGCGTGTTTTAGTATTCGACAGCGTCGTTTGGTACACTTCAACGTGTTTGAGTACACTGCAGCGTGTTTAGTATACTGTATCGTGGTTTTGTATACTATAGCATAGTTTAGTATACTACAACGTGATTTGGGGCCTCCGTGGCCGAAAGGATAAAGTCGCTGACTTTAGAACTCACTCAGCCCCTCACCGCGTGGATTCGAAACCCGGCAGGGTCATTCGGATTTTCATGTGAGGAAGCCTTCCAGCTGGCATGCAGTAGGTCGGTGGTTCTATCCGGATGCCTTCGTGCATTCGGGGTCTTCCTCCACCTGTAATTTGCTGGACGTCGCTATATGACTGAAATACTGTCGAAGCGACGGTAAACTCTTGAAAATAGTCAAGTCAACGTGGTTTAGTATACCACAGCTTGGTTAGTACAAAACAGCGTGTTTTACTACACCGCAGCGTATTTAGCATACATCATCATGTCTAGTTTACAAAAGCGAGTACACTTCAGAGTGTTTAAATACACTAGAGCGTGTTAGCTAATAAAGCGTTCTATAGTACATTAAAGCGACGAGGGCATAGTGACTAGAACCACCGACTAGAACCACTCTGTCACGGATGCCCCTTTCTAACACCATGAAGGGCGTTTGAAATTATATCTGCGTTTTCTGATTATTACTGACATAAAGTACTTATATGGAAGCTTGGGTCAGGTCACATGCAGCCTTGTCTCAGCTTTACAAATTTATCTTGCTTAAAGTGCACTGGCACAAGAACCGCAGAATTGTAAATTTCATTGAAGCCTTGATTATCAAAAATTTCCATGTACGATTTTTTCTCCGTTACTGTTTATTAAAACATGGTAAGGGACGGATTCTGACATCACTTTTACACATGCATGCAACTCTAACGAAGTAATAACGCAAAATATCAACAATTAGTTCAGTTTAATAAGTCTGCTCCACTATCAACATCCAGTTGTTGTTTTTTTTGTTTTTTGTTTGTTTGTTTTTTTGTTGTTGTTTTTTTGTTGTTGTTGTTGTTGTTGTTGTTGTTGTTGTTGTTGTTGTTGTTGTTAATGATTTTTTTTTGGGGGGGGGGGCGTATGTTGTTGTTGTAGTTTTAGATTTGAATCCATTTGGTGTCATTTCTTCGTTAGAGTTGTCTTTTGACATTTATTCTATGTTCCATGTTTTAATTGAATATCATACTAATCGAACTGTGCATAAAATATAACGGTAGCATACATCTGAGCAAAGTTACGACCTCCGTAATCAAGTCTTGTCAGATTCCGTTCCTTACCGTGTCCAATGTACAGTACAGAGGGACAAAATAAATCGTAAACAACATTCCAATGAAATTGGCATTTCTGCGGTTATAGTGCCAGTGTAAAAGTGATATTATGTGTCCAGTCAAGGAATATGCAATGTGTTGAATTTTACAGACTGCCGTGTCGACAGTTTATGACCAGTCATAATCTCGTCATAGAGAAATTCTGAAAGAACTGAAACATCAAAGAAGATTGAAAATTAACTATTTTTACATATAGCGATAGCATTTATACTTACACTACCTCCATGGACCGGGATCTTTTTGATAGAATAAGGTCATTCACTATAAGTCACGGGGGTATTGTGTCGTTTTTAGATGTGTGTGAGGTAGTCACAGCTATACTATGAAGGTTCCGTGCATTCGATTCTCTACTTTGAAAACCGAAAAACCTCTCAATTTTATAAATATTATCGAACGATTTAAACATAACTCTACAGCACAGGTTTGCTGAGATTAAGCAAAAGTGTTGAAAAATCAATTTTGTGTCAGAAATTTATATTTACGGGGACACAATTATTGTCTGTGGCATGAAAGCTCAAAGGAAATAATTTCTCTATGATATTGCGTAACTGTCACTTCATGTGCGCATTTGCCATGAAACGAATGTAGTTTATTTTGATGCAAAGGGGCTCGTTACTAATTTTTGAAAGTAAATATGCAGGTTTCAGTCCCCATGGAGGAGTCAGAGATGAAAGCTTGAAATCCGATACAAATCCGTGTAAAATACTATAATAACCACCTCAAGCTGTCGACCCCATGTACTTCTAGATGTTATTGTAACTCTAAAAATGAGCGCGCTTTGCGAAAATAAATTACGAGCCCTGTTATTCACTTTCCTTAGATTTCTATATTCGTCTCTTTTTGATTTCTTTCGTTTATCTCCGTCATCACTGTTGATGTGTCTAAGTTTGAATCACTATGTTCTTCTTAACCTCTTTTCTCTCCCACTTCTCTCTGGCTTACTTTGTTGTTTAACTGTTTTCCTTAATTCTTGTGGATCATATCTCCTTGGCGTGTATAACTTTTTTTATAATTCGAGATTCAAATTCCTGCATCACGATTTTTTCTTCTATTTTCATGTCCGTTACTATTTTTTTTCAACTTTTTCTTTGCACGGGATACAGAACCACGTCATAACGCTATCTGACATTGGATTTTACTCATCTTCTGACGTGTTGAGGCATTGAATACAGTATTGGTCCTTGCATTTTTTGCATTCTAGAAACTTTGAGTTCGGGTCAGAGTATTTGTTCTTGGAGATTTACAGTCCCATATATCGTCATCGTCACTGTCTGCTTGATTAGTTGAAAGTGGTTGCTATTTTTTTTTGGTGGTACCAATGGCAAGTTGTTTCTTGATAAAGCATCCAGCCTCGATAATTAATTCATTCTAGTTTATTACTGTTATCCGTGATACAATAGTATTTAAAGGAACATGAAATTATCACCACTTAGAGATAAGTCAAAAAATATGGAACTTTATCTCCGCGTTGTTAAATGGAGATAAATTGTGACTAAATATTGCCCCGAAATGTTGTCCGATGTAGACATGTGTACAGCCATAAAGCAGCGTTGCAAGCAACCCTTTTCAAAACTTAAGTTACCCAGAAAAATCTGCAGCTCGTCAAATCCTCACTTGAGATACACACAACCTCGGTGTCTTCAGCGCTTCGATTATACCGAACCATGAATAAAAGACATGCATAAAAATCAAGCAATTAAAATTATCTGGAAAAAGAATAGAAATACAGCTATTCCATTTATAAGCTTTATTGATAATATTCTACTGGGAATGAAAACACACATTTGCAATAATTACATTCAGCTAAAACCTACGCTAATTCCTATGCATTTCGAAATAAAAATATCATTATTGATTTGTACACTGCCATAATTGCTAGATTGTTGAATTCAGTAAAGCTTAATAGTTCCCAGTCTTCAACAGGCAGGCGATGTTAGTCACAGCGGAACATTTTTCAGAGACAACTTTTTACATTCATCTTGATAAACAAACATTATGTCTCAGCGCCTCGCTGCAGTGTAAAGCAATCAGCTCTACATCGGTATGTCCATATACCGATACTGGATCACCGGGCAGCATTAAGCGTAAGGCGATATATCCGTTTTGACAAATCTAGGGAAGGAAGCCTCTTTAAAAAAAATAGGCATCACAGCATCTTGCTTTGCATGGCGCCTTCGTGTGCGCTATCAGTAATTCGATAGAAAATGGAAAAATAACTTGACTATACATAAAGTACGATCCTGGAAATTGTTTAACCGAAATATGTCAAAATTATCATTATATAGTCGTATTCTAAAAATCCAAAGTATCTATTTAACGTTCACGATATTGACCTAGTAAATGAATAAATGACTTTTCTCTAGAAATAAAACATTTCCTTTATCAACCCCCTCCCCCAGCATAAGACTGAAATTTGTCAAATTGAAATATATAATAGAACCAAATAGATCCTCTGATACTCGCAGAAGTCACAATGGGAACAGCTTGGAAAGGAACAATGAAAGATATTGACGATCTAGAGACTAAAATCTTTAAAAAGCATCGTGAATATAGAGCACCATGTCTGGGCATAAATATGATTATACAGTGGGGTGAATAAAAATGAGAGCACCGGGGTCGGTCCCACTGATCTCCCAGACACGCAAGGATGTATCTCAGGCTATATACATGTCCCAAGGAGAATTGAGTTTCTCAAAGAAAGGACTAAGTTCATGTAAAAAGACCAAAATATGATTCATTTATTTCACATTTTTCTTCTTTTATTTTGGATATTATATCTAGTTGTTGTTGCTTTTAGTACCATAGCGTCTTTTAATATTATCCTGCAGCGTGCTTGTGTGCTTTGACGTTTGTTTTTTTACAATATGTTTCAGGGACCGTCAAGAAATTTATTAATCAATAATCATATTAATGAATTGATAATTAAACTAATGAATTAATAGTGAAAATTGTTAATGAATGTGCTAAAGTTTCCTAATTGTGCGTTAGGTTTCGTGATTCCTCAATGTGAAAAAGAGCCAGTGTGTCTTTGAAAATTAGTGTTTATGCTGTAGTCCTCGTTGTAATGAAACGAGATGAAGTTTAGTGTAATCTGACCCTTATTATTAGTATATATTTCACATAGAAAAGCGGTTGATTTGAAACACGTGTTTCTGATTTGACTTGACTTGACTATTTTCAAAAGTTTACCGTCGCTTCGACAGTATTTCAGTCATATAGCCCAGCTAATTACAGGTGAAGGAAGACTCCGAATGCACGGAGGCATCCGGGTAGAACCACCGACCTACCGCAAGCCAGCTGGAAGGCTTCCTCACATGAAAATCTGAATGACCCTGCCGGGATTCGAACCCACGCGGTGAGGGGCTGATGAGTATTTAAGTCATCGACTTTACCCTCTCGGCCACGGAGGCCCCGTTTCTGATGTTACAATGTGTACTCTCTACAGTTACTGTGGCAATCGTTTTATGGTCAGTTGATGTAAAGGGCATTGTCCTTCGTGTGACTGGGGTATATCCACTCTCTGTACTCTGAAACTATAGGGTTGTGGAAAATGTGGTTCGAAATGAGTGAAAACATCTAAACATGATTACAAGATGTTTTTTAGATCTTGCAGACTTATATGGAAAGTAAATGAAAATTAGGAACGAGCTATACATGAGCTTAAATGAGATATTCAGAAATGAAAATGTCTTTGGTGTACAAATTGTCACAAGGTGCATCCGTGGTGTTGCGGCAACAGAATACTTGTTTCATTATCATTAATGACTGAAAATTGAAACCCTTTGCAGAACAATCCTGTCCGCGTAAATATCGAAAAAAAAGACGTATTGTAATTCAATACCTTACTATGTTATATCACAAAGACTTGTTTAGAGCACCTTATCCTGTTGTAACGTTTTCAACGGGAGCTTTAACACTTGAAATATCGTTACACCGGAATACATTATCATTAGGAATATAAGGTAAAATGCAAAACTCTTCAGAACGATAAAACCTTTCGATTTAAGGTAACGTCATGTTGATAAAATTCAGTCCAATAAAAATTGACTTCGTGTAAATCAAAATGAGTTTATACCGTATAACAGGTGATTTCAGAAGTAAATAGAAGAAATAAATATAAAAAAAACATTACCATTACAATATAAAATATGAATATTTGTGAATCACAAAACATACAGTAGACTCGTATCTTGTTGTTCGTGGTCTTAAAGTATTCATAATTGATTTTGATTGAATGCCCACAAAACAACTGATACTTCCTTCAGCTTAACATTGTATGTTGAGGAAAATAATTTCTGTCTGGAAACAATACAAACTCATCTTCTTGAAGTGAAGTTGACAATTACTTGGCACCATATATCCATTCATTTTATGCTAACTGATGAAATACTGAGATCTTTCGGTGAGATATAACCTGATCAGTCCACACTATGGCTAATATAGATGTGCCGGAACTACTTTTTTTATTTCAAAACCTTTTTAATTAAAAACCTTGAAAAATGTTTTTCTCGTTACAACTATCCAACATGGCGGACAAAATGTATATTCAATAGAATATTGATGCATCCTAGTGTGGAAAAGAACGATTACAAAAACTAGTTCCATTCTTTCGTCATCAATTGGCATAAAATGATACAATTTTTTTATATTTTTATATTTTTCACTCGCGCTACATATTGAAATTGCATCACTTCTCGATGAGATATATTCCATATCCACTTAAAACACACAAATATCCTTTATATTTAACACTGTTGTTCATGAAGGCCTTTCCCAACCATAATATAATGTTTATGCCTGTATTATATTTTCGAAAGCTACTGTCGTCTTTCCACATTTCAATTTTACATCAATTGAAAAATGGGTAATTACCGATAACCACCTCTTCCAGTGATGTACATCCGTGAACGACTTTGACCTCATCCCCAGAGTGACCATCTCTCCGCCAATTTTAACGATCAGGATTCCAAAAGGGTAATCTGCAAACGACCTTTAAGTAGGAGAAATGTAATTAACCCGTCTGTCTCGCTCTTATAGCTGACCACAAAGACTGATTTAGACATGGTTTCCCAAAGCAGTACAAAACCAAATCAGCCCCCCAGTACCTCGCAGTATGATCATTTTTCATACGAGTAAAGTTGAGACGAGAAGGAATCATTTCAATACATGTTTGAAGATTGCTTCGAATTTGTTATTGCTTTCCTCCTATAGTAGTTCATTTAAAACAAATTGTTTTCGCTATACCTACATTTTTGTTGTACCTTCTATGAACTTATATAAGACCCTTGTGCCTTAAGGGTGAAAACGGTATATCTAAGCGTACAATTCCGATTACAATTTTATGATGGAAGTTTCTCAAGTAGTTTTTAGAAGCTGTAAAATGAACATTATAGGCGTCGCTCGTAATGTCTCTCCGCTCTACCATCTGACGTTTTTAATACCATCAGTTTTTTTTAATTTATTTCTTCCTCCAGTAAAGTAGGATAATGCCATTTTTTTCTTTTTCTGAAATATTCAGTATATTTGGTGCTTAACCTTTTTCTGTCGTAAAAAGTAGATTTTAAAATGATTAGTTTAATGAGCAAGTTTGCCAAAAAAAAAATTCAGAATACATGCCTGTAGGAGAATTTTACATCAGGGTCTAAACTTCAGTTTTGTCTTTTCGAATTTGCACTAAATGTGACAAGTTTCAGTCTAGCAAATAAAAAATGGAGCTCATGAATATGGTCCACAACAATGTACTGCTTCGCATAGTGGATAAAGTGTCAAAAGGCTTGCTCATGAACATGTTTAAGTTCGAGTCCCAACAGATCCATGATTGCTTGATTTTGAAAAAAAAACTAGCTCTTTACTTTCAAAAAGTTGTTGAATGGTGTTTTAGGGTGAATTATTAGGATCGATATAGTCCGTCGTCCACTATCAGATTGTTTGCATTTGAACATCTTCATTTCTTTAGCAATTATTTTTAACTTTATGACAATGTTTAAAGCCATAATCTCCCGGCCAAGTTACATAATGGCTTATATGGGCAAATTAGGTCAGGAGTTATGGCCATTTAATTATTAAAAAATGTCAAATATTTTACTTTCTTTGCACGCTACCATTTTTATGACAATTTATAATCTCTCAGCCAAGTTTATGTATGGCTGATATCGGCCAATTAGGACAAGAATTGTGGCAATCATTTTGAAGTTTCATGACAATGATTATGGCCATTATTTCTTGACCAAGCAAGATTTTGACTTGAGGGCTTGGTGCAAAACTGTTGTATCTACATAAAAATTATCATGGAGTTACAGTAGTTTTACACCAAGCCCTGATATCAGCAGATTTCGCTCAGGAGTTATGGTCCTTGAATTGTCAGATTTTACTTTTTTACACTCTAACATATAACACAATTATGGAGCAATATTCATTTAAATTATACACAAGTTTTATGTTAATTATATCTAAGTGGAATTGGATTGTGGCTGATAATGATTCATAAATCTACAGCATAGGCTCTTGAAATATCTGAAACTCACACAGATTTGTGTTTTATACTCTAGTTTCAAAAATTGTCAAATGAGCTTAGATATTTGGTGTTTGCCAATGCCTAATGTTCTTTATCAAGTTTGATTTAGGTAAAAATTGACCACGCCCGATATCGATTTATTTTTACATAAACTGAGGTATATATGAGGTGGATATGACTTTGAATTTTGGATGACCTTGATCATGACCCAGTGACCTACTTTTGAATTTTTAAGTTATGGTCTTAAAATTTGAACCACGTGTATCTTTGAAATAATCTTGGGAGGTTACACTGATGACCATGCGTCTATAGATAAAAAGAAATCCGTAGTAAGTAACCGTCTGTGAGCGAGCTGCTTTAACTAGAATTTCTTTCCAAAGTATTCTAAATTAAACCAGTTTAAACCGCCCTATTTCTGCTTGCAAAACTATCAATCTGCCAAGAAATCAGCTTAACTAAACTGAGACATTATCAGTGAGAAATTACTAGGATCTTCCATCGCACTACGGCCAGCTCTACAAGGAACTGGAGGTTAACCTAGGAGAGACAACCTATGGACCAACACAAATGGCAAGGAATCTTCATGGTACAGTGATTGGATCGAGGTTTGATTGCCTTTATGCGACATCTTGGTCATCAAACGAGGGCAATTGTTCTAACCGTATGTTCCTTTGTAAGCCAGTGAGATCTGGAAAAATATTCTTGGCCAGTCCCGAACGAAGACCATAAAGGTTGCTACCCGAGCATGATGCTCTGTGGTGCGAGACGGGTAATTGTGGCTTTATTGGTGCTTTATCTTGTATGGTCAAATGACGTTTATAGATCCATAAAACATAATATCCAAGGAAAATGTATGCCTTCCTCATGCTTTATGCAATTCGTGCACAGAAATAGGTATTTTATACTTCACTCCTGCATATAAACCGAGATACATTATAGCTAAGATCCAAAACATGTTTCCCAAAAGAATCCTTTCGTGTCTGCCCGTAAGCTAAATCGAATAAACTGCTGAAATCGTTTGGGGTTTTATGGAACTGTGTTTTCAGCATAAAACAGATTGATATATGCATCTTTCCTGAAATTAAACAGTCACAAAATATTATTAGATACAGTGTAATTCGATTTAATTTTTTTCTTATTTAATTGTATTACGCGCTCAAGCATTTTATTGAATTACTCCATATTTAGGTTTTACAAGTTTGTTACAAAAAATATAATGCGATGATATTGATCCTTTTTTTCATGAATCTTGTATACATCATGAAAACAATTGTTATTGTATTGATATCTTTAAATACGTTCATATGTCACACAGTCCAATTTATATCTGGTGTCTGTTTGGTTCCCGTTTTCGATATTCCACCTTATGTTGGAAAGATGGTATGGGACCGCTGCTTTGCCTCTGTAACGCATTATTCCAGAATAATTCCAGAACATTTGTATAATTGTGAGCCGGAAATCGGGCGCCTCTCTCCTCCCACGACATGACTTGAGTTGAATATGGCGACTGTACATTAATTTGGTGCCATCTGTAGCAAACCGGGAGAAGTGTATAATGCATAGTATGAAGGAGACAGTGAGAGGGTCACGAATGGCAGCAAACATGATAAACATGTTCTGCAAGTCCATGACAGGTGTCTTGATTTTATATTAAAGAGATCAGTTCGTCATTATGATTTTGCATGCAGGGAAACAATCAGTATTTGGAATGCACAGCAACCTTCATTTTTATCTTTTACTAATGAGCTTTGTTGAGTTAACCATCGGTCTTTTAGGACATGCAATGTATCAATGAATGTGTCATTTATACAGAATCAAGGAACACAAACAAGTCCTATGATGTATAAATTAATATGTGAAGATAATTAAATGTGGAATGGTGTATGAAATATACAAAAGTGACGTAACAATATCAGAAACATAGGACTCCCACCCCCAATATACACACGGCGGGCAGTCTCTCATTATGTTTCTATAATGTAAAAGTAATACATGTAGTATGTACATGCATTCTTAAAGCAGCTCGTTTACAGATGTTCATTGACTATGATTTCATTTAAAACTATCTGTGTGTTTTTTCTCTGTTAATACCCATCTAAGACACATGGTCATCCTGTGCAAACGTTCGTGATTAGTATTTAAAACTGGGTGGTTCCTTGATTATTAGCGTTACAACGGTATTAACCTATACTTAGACTTATAAAACCAATAATTTGATTTCTTTTTCCGTGTGCCGACACATGACTTATCACAATCACTCTTTGCGCATGCGCTCACTTCAACGGCCGAAAATTTTAGTAACACTTACTAATTCGCTACCCGGGACTGGTGAAGACGCCATGTTACGGAATGTGTCACGTGCTACAGCAAACACCTGCTTTGGGGAATCCTATGCTACAATTAACCGGAATTCCCTGATATGTGTTTCCGCAAACATCGTTTTCCAGAGCAATATGACCTACTATTGTCGAGTTTATTAGTCAGGGTACAAAACCTTATTATTGAAATAATTACATCTTCTGTTTACATGCAAATAAAATTCTGAAACGTTTCAGCCGAACTACTTTCTTTTACTCACTTCAAAAATGCTATGGATGTAAAATGGTCATATGTTTAGACACAGATGACAGGTAAATGTGCGGTTTGGGTTATGTGATAAAAAGAATCTTAAACTCGTATTATTTGATATAAAGAATGTGATACTCGTTCTGTGATTTCATATTTTGTGAACCTCATATACATGTAACTCGTTATCAAATAAATATACGTATACATATAATAAACACGGTAAATGGATCGCAAAGACACGGATCTACATTGTAAACATATACTAGATCAGTTTGATTTCCGGTCCTGTTGATCCCCCTCGAGGTTTTTCCCGCCATTACGAGATCCAATATAACAGGTCTTTATTATATGTACAGGAGACAATGAACACTGGGGATATATATGTGTTCTTACGCGCAGCAGTTGGGTAAGTCATATATCGTTGTTCAGAAAGAGTCCGTATGCCTGAATCCCAGACAGGCGAGGTAATGTACGACATAGCCGCACGAAACCTCAGAAAACGTGTGCCGTTCCTTCTATCAATAAAGCATCATGTATGACAGAAATCTGATACAGACCAAGAAATAGAAACATGTGTTTCTAATTTCAAATGAGAATATTAAACTATATCAAAATGACTTTCTGAAATAAATATATATTTGCTTCTTCTATCAAATATTTTCTTCAAGTGAAGATATGTTGGTTTTCATTTAAAGAAACAATATCAGCAGAATCTGCAGCCATTTCCTTATGTCACAACTGGCAAAATATCAGAAAAACAAGGTGATCTTAAAAATGGTTAAGAAACGGGACTATCACGCAATACTATAATTTTGCATACATTTCCCTTAGTCTAAACGATGAATCAATATTCAACTAAAGTACTTGTAACCTCTCTCAGCTTAGATCTAGTTAAATCATGTCGAAAAAAAGCAGCAAAAATTTATATGTATGACTCTGTTGTAGATATACGACTTGTACTGATAGCGTTCATAAGTGATGTTCAATTTGCGTTTTATTGGTAAAGTTTCTGTTTCGTTAAAGGGCAGGAATGCACTAACTGTTTTCAATACTAGTAAAGAGAAATCAATGAGAGAAGAGACCGAAGATAGGGCACACTGAAATAAGAATCTCGGATTAAATACCTCTGAGATTCACGGGGTTTTTTTGTTTCACATTATGCATTTCTGAATGGATAAAGAAAAATAAACGGGATTTACGCAATCAAACACCCCGCGGTTGTAATCAAAGTGCTGATTGCGCTGAGAGAACAGAGATTAAATGTAATCATGTCGCATATATTTGAATAGTATAGAGAATTTGATAAACGAGGAGCATGGTTTTCAAGCGATGGCAAACTTATTCATTTAAACTTAATATCTGAATATATACATTAAACTTTTAATGTGAAGTATTTTAAACCCGCTTTTACATACATAAACACGGTCCTTACATTAAAAGATTAAAGCAGAATTTGTTTAAATGTACGGTTTATAAAAAAAATCTCTTCAGTTAGAGCCAAATACATTAATACATTTCTACATTGCTGTTGTGTGTCAAAGAAATATAATCGCATCGGTTACTTCCATATTTTATAGTAATAGATATCCACGTATGATATTTAGTTTTACTGAAGGAAATAGAAAACATATTGAATATATATCTTCCTCCACCTGTAATTAGCTGGACGTCGCTATATGACTGAAATACTGTCGAAGCGACGGTAAACTCAAATAGTCAATAGTCAAGTCATATTTAATATTGATAACGAAAGTTCCCTGGTATGTTTCGAACTTGTGCCTAACATTGAAATGCCTTAAGAAAGATTCAAGCAGCATTTCTAAAAAATAAATACATTGTAAATGCATACAGTTAATTATATAACAACAGTTGGTAATTCAACCTTGAAGTTCGATTATCAACATAAAGCCGACAACCTTTCTTCATTATTTATTTTTACACCACCATAAAAGAATTAGAAGGAATACAATGTAAATCTAGTCACCTGCTTTTTATCGGAGAACATCGGTAATTAACTTATTCCTACATGGTATTGCTCCTTGCGATCTTATTACCCAAGCCAGGATTACTTTGATGCTTTGACACTGACAGCACGCTGTTGATCTTCAGAACAGAAATTATAGGGACCAGAAAGCATATGTAAACTGAATTGTTATCGGTGTTGCAATAAAACACGTTGCTAAAACTTGCTTCAAGTGTTAAACTGATTGTTGATCAACACGAAGAACCCCTGTATCTGTTAAGAATAAATGTTCTCATAGAACATCTAATTAAAGATAGGGAAGCAATTGAAATGGCAAATAAATCAAATCATGATAATTGCCCTGTGCAGTATGTCTACGATGGGAAGCTCGGTCGATATGAGCAAAATTGTCTTGCCAGAGCTTTGTTCAATCGTATTTATTCCCAACTGACAGTTTAATTCAGTTGTTTCAAAGCAGCTGCCATAGAAAGACTAGGTTATTTAATCCAATCGCATACTTAACAGGAACATATATAAAGGCATCGTAAAGTTACATATGAACAAGATTTAGTTTTTTTTTCCAATCGGAGATCTCGGATCAGTACTTATATGATTACTAGTATGGCATAGACTTAAAAGCCGAGGTATTCCAAATGCCAATTTCCTTGGTGTTGGTTAACTGCCTTGAGAACCTCGTATTTTCCAAGCTTAAATGCTCTCTAGAATGTGTTGGTACTTGCGCTCGTGTGTCTACATTCCTGTTAATTATAGGGAAAACAACAATAATTATTATATGAAAGGGACACCCTCTGGCTGAGATCTCCGGAGCTTTGATCGAATGCATTGATAGCATCTCTATTAATGTTCAACAAAGAAACAAGCTAATACACTGCTTCCAGATCATACAACTAAACGGCAATATTCACTCAAGCCACCAGCCTCTCCGATTAAGAACAAAACTTTCTTGCCAAGGATTTCAATGGCTTCAGTATGGTTCGGCCACGACTTAAGTGTTTGAATAATTGACCGTCGTTAAATAGATGTTGGGGGAAAATACTTCGTTAAATCAATATGCCAACTACAAACTCCTAGGATCTACTCGTGCTTACATATGTAACAATTAACATTAAAAGTCATATTGTTTCCGCAATATGATAAAAACCTTTTTCATCGAATGGTTACATTTTGGAAATAACAAACCGTTACATATCGGTAGATGTTAGATCTTTTAGAAGATGAACAAGACACTATCGATTTTCCGGTTCGTAAATATAAGAACAACACGTAATTGTTTTTAACTTCTTTGGTGAATGATCGTAAATAATGCTGTTAAACACGATCCTATTTGTTTTGAACTCGGAAACGATAGAAATACACGAAAACCTTGAAATTCTGTTAATTCACTCGAAACCATATGTACGAGATTATCGTGCAGGACATCTTTGAAAAACTTGTCCGACTGTGTGAAAGAAATTACAAACCTGATTGTGAGAAGGCCAATGACAGCCAAATATGGTTTTCTTGTGCCTCTCAAAATATGGTTATCTCTTGCCTCTCAATGGACTGAACTGTACCGAGCTTTGTTTCATTTTTCCCATCATTAACTTATTTCTGTTACTCAGTAGTTGATTGTTACTGCTGATGTTTGGTCTGAACCATTATCTTACTTCTATCATGTTGTTGGAAGACCAGTAATGCAGACATGGCATTCCCCGGAAATGACGAGATAAACGTTTCCTTCACATGCGACCGAGGAAGATTAGTCTGTCTGTTCTGCTTAAAGTCAAGTACGGTAACTGTTCACCTCAAAAGTGTTATATATTTCATACGTTTCCGTGCGTGTATGACAAAAGTCCAGTAACTTCAGAATTCAGTTTTGTCTGAATTATGCCCCTTTCAGACTTAAGAAATTTGGCTGAATGGCCTTTATTTAAGTCTGTACTTCTGATTCCAGAGAGTTTATAACTGTGAAACTTCACGTACCAATACCTTATTGCTTTTGACAATTAGGTAAATAAGTATAGTTGATATGTCTCAGCATATCATGTTTGGCCTTTTTTTTAATAATTTTCGTGTTATTTTTTTATTTATCTTTTCTTTTTTCTTTTTTCTTTTTTTTGGTGGGGGGTGAAGCAGTTATTGTATGTTAGGAATTCCCTCTAGGAAGGAACCCCCATAGCACAAACAGGTAAATATTTTCCTAAATAACAACAATTCCTGATAATAGATCACCCAACATATATGAAAGAAAACATTTCATACTGTCAGGATCCGTGACCTGTGGACACAGTTGTTGTTGTTGTTGTTGTTGTTGTTGTTGTTGTTGTTGTTGTTGTTGTTGTTGTTGTTGTTGTTGTTGTTTTATTAAACCTGGATAACTTTGGTTTAAAAATAGTATATTGCCAATACATAATAACATACAAGATTTTTTCTTCACATGAAAATATTTTGAGTTATGTCGCAAATACTCGCAAAGAAGAGTTTCTATCGAATCATGCATTAACAAGGTTTACACCACACACTTACATACTAAAGTTCTTTTGGAAGTTACATTGAAACCTTGTCTGCATTCTTTCAAAGCCACAATTACAGTCCAATAATCATAATTAATAAACCATATTTTTCACTTTTGGTTTTATTGAACGCTCCAAATATATCACATTTGACTATTGCGATGTTCAGAATCAGCTTTGGAAAAGGGTTTATGAAAAAAAAATGCTACGCAAGTAATTGTCATAATATTCCAAATTCAAGGTCAGACTTTCCTCTTTTAATCAGTTTAATGAATATTATGCCAAGCCACTAAAATCGAACAGGTCTTTTCAAAATTCTTTCTTAATTCCACCGTGTCCTACTTTTCTTTACATTCATTTCAAAGTTTACGTTAAATGGCGTATTAATATAGCAAGGGAGCGATGGGTCACTAGTTTCACCCCGGGCGGCCTAGAAATCACGAATTCTTAAGAAATGGTATTGATAGTTTCCTGCTTTTGGACCGTTTTTTTTTTGTTTTTTTTGTTTGTTTGTTTGGTTTGTTTGTTTGTTTTTTTTGTTTTGTTTTTGTTGTTGTTGTTATTGTTGTTGTTGTTTTTGTATGTTTTGACCAAAAACCGAGCCCTCGTCCTTCCAACGAATCGACTGGATGAATAATGAGTACATGTATAAAATGTGTAGTGGGGGTATAAAATGGCACTTATTTCTTTCTTGCCAGAGAGCTAGCTTTTGTAGTGCCGCGATACAAAAGGAGTTTCCTTGTTTGCATATGCATTCAATTTTTCTCTTTATGTTAGCCGGCAAATACTTCTTTAAATAAATATCAACTAATAAGTTTTGGAGATGAAACTCGGATCAATTTCAAGCAATGCGCTGTTGCAATTATATATCGGTACCATCAAATGTAGATGTATCTGTACAAACACGTATATGTAACTGTTCAGTGCCACTTTGCAGTGAGACCCATTAGCTTAGAAGAGCAATAAATGTATTAACTGATGGACATTGCTAAACGGATATAGGAACCTGAAGCCAAGTTTTGAGATAGATGTCGTTCTGTTGATATTTCTAAATCCGGAACAGTGTCCCATGGGAGAATTCTGTCATCTATAATGATTTCAAACAGAAACGAGAAAACATATCTCTTTTTGTCCCTAGACATATTTGCCGGATCATAGAACCATTAGGTTGAAGTTATCCTTCCAAACGGCATATACACCCATAATCCTTCGGTGTATAGGCGTTTGACATGTTGAGTTTGTGACACCGGTACAGCTGCGCATTGTGCTTGACACCGGATCCGGAAGTTTCGCATTGAACACATGTCAGTTTAGTTTTACCGTATTATTTTATTTTCATATGACGATTATGTTTGATTATAACGAAGAAATATATTGTATACATGTTTATGCACAGCAAGAAATTAAACATATTTACTTAACTTGAATCGCTCACATAACATATTATTGTGATGAACACTTAACTCTGATATAACATCAAGTTTAATGCAATATGAATGAAACGTCTTAATAATATATTTTTTCCTATGATTTTAAGCCAAATGTGATACATGGTTTTATTATGATATGTTATATTTATTATAATTTGTTGATGAAATGTGCACAAATAAAGATAACAATTAACAAAAATTAGATGTATTCGCAAGAAAATGTCCGTCTTTTCAAATTTAGGTAAATGACACATGCCGTTATGTGACGGCTAACAGATAAGATTAGCAGGGATGACACCATGCTATTTTTTGCTTATTAAAGAAAATCCTTTCTTTGCACGCTGTGTAGCTCTTACGTCAAAGCCAGTCGAATACCTCGAGCAATTATAGTCCACAACAATGTTTTGCATGATCCCACTTCATTAAATTGCCGCTATTTTGCCTCATTTACAAAATGTCAGAAACAGCAAGATAAGCAATGTGAAGATGTCCACTTAAACCTATTTGGCCACGGAGATATTATCGATCGTAACCCATCATTTTAAGACATGATAGACTGTTTACATGTCGCCTTCTTCAAAAGACAGAAAATTCAAGCCCAGCTCTTCCTTGATCAGCTGTTTATAGACAGTTGATGATATGAAGAAGAGAAAAAAATCAAGTTTGATGTTAGACTAGACAGTATTTAACATCAGACGAGCATTAAAAGTTCGATTTTCCAGGACCTCGGTGACTGTGACTGTCGATATCTACGTGGTGTATTGACCCTAACCACTGTCACTGGGTGCATTCTAGATTGAAGCGTTGATATTATTTGTTTTGTTAGAATTTAACAAATATGCCATTTCCTTTGGGAAATTTCCCAAAGGATTTACAAATTAAATACACTCTTAGTCGATATTTGTGCAATTGTAATTATTTTGGAGCGTTTAATCGAGAACAGTGTGCGAGGATCCAGTTCGTAAAAAATGCAAATTAAACGCAAAACTATTTAATAATGTGTTCATGAAAACCTTGTCCTTATCTTTATTCGAATAAAACGTTCAAACACACATACTTATAAAAACACATGTTGAGTTTAAATAGATAAAAACGCATGAGAAGAATTCCTCGGTGTTAATGCTATCTTATGTTTTTTGTTGTTGTTGTGTGTGTGTGTGTGTGTGTGTGTGTGTGTGTGTGTGTGTGTGTTTTATTGTTTATTTGTTGTTGTTTTTTTGTTTTTTATTATTTTTTTATTATTATTTTTTTTTTTTTTTGAAAATTAAACAACTTAAGAGGAATGATCTGATCTCATACCAAGATGCTATACATGTCATAAACATGCGTAAAGTAGAATCACATTCTTGTAGGAATTCAGTACATTGACTATACGGACAGAAATGTTTCTAATGCATGCATTGATTGTTGTAATATGACGATGAACTTTTTTTGTTCAAGTTATATGAATAAAATTTTATTTTGTTATATTCTGTTCTGCTAATATAAGGCATACTTCAGCATAGTCGTAAAAAAAGGCTCCCTTGCTTGGCGCTCAGCATATAAGGATAGTTGCAGGACTGGTTGTCCCGGTGTCAGGATAATATGACTGGGTGTGGTATCATGCCACATGTCTACAGCGTGATACTGCAGAGTGGCATCACTATATCTGTCTCAAGTAGACATCGTCTCCAAATGACTGAAATACTGTCGGTGGGACGTTAAACCAAACAAACAAACAAACATTTCATTAAGCGATGGGAAATAATCATAATTATGCTGAAAATACAAGTCACAGATAATAAAATATACCCGAGAGTTTTCATAACATTTGTTCATCTTGCTTTTATAAATGACTTGACCATGTTATTTTCATTATTATGAAGCCAATCATTCCTTTACAATGGCTTCACTCAACTGTGACATTGTCCTTATATACATTAATTCCATGTTAAACGAAGATCTGTTCATGTTTAATCGAAAGTAGTAGTAGTAGTAGTAGTAGTAGTAGTTGTTGTTGTTGTTGTTGTAGTTGTTGTTGTTGTTGCTGCTGCTGCTGCTGCTGCTGCTGCTGCTGCTGCTGCTGCTGCTGCTGCTGCTGCAATGGTCAACAAGTACATCTCTGCTTAACGGTATTCGCTGACAATCCATCTAACCTTATCAATATGACATCCAGGTTTCATGAATATTTGAGTTACAGATCGGGCAAGCATATCCGGACTACTCCGAGCAAATAAGTCCGTATTTGTCTGCCCTACAACGCAGACGACACAAAAAGTAAATATAAGCTACATAGTGTTTATATATTCATTTATTAATTTCTTTTTTGCAATAATGAAATATCAAGAAGAAAATGCCCTCTATTAAGATAATTCGAAATATACCATAGCGAAAGCCACATTAGATTATTATACCAATGAATATGGCTCTTAACTGTATTACAGAGCCAGATTTTGAGTCCAGCTATAGCTCTGGTTGAGTCAAATACATGTTTACTATTCTAGCACTTGAAATTATGAATGTTTCTTCACTAAGTGGTACGTATGTTGATATATAATTTGCAAAAAGGTAATATTTATTTTCCTATTCTGATTCTAATCGACAGGGAAGCAGTTCGTGCGACTGGTTAAAATTGCCTATCTCCGATGACCTTGTATATAATTAAAGAATTACAAATAAAGACAAGAGTTGATAACTATCAATATAAATATATAATAAGATAACATATATAGTCAATATATTATGAAGTTGATAACTATCAATATAAATATATAATAATATAAAATATATAGTCAATATATTATGAAGTTGATAACTATCAATATAAATATATAATAATATAAAATATATAGTCAATATGATATGAAGTTGATAACTATCAATATATATATATACCCTCGGACACAGCAAAAAAGATAGTCTATTTTATCTTTGCCGCATCTCCTTCTGGTATTAGTACATTTAATATACATGCATGTTTGATTTCTCAAAGGACTTTTTTCTATTTCTTTATTAAGGAAGTAGACAAATGCAATAGACAGCATCAGAACTATCAGTGGATGGGAAAGATTGTAAGACGGGTATGCAATAAATAAGAAAGCCACAGTCCCCGAACGCCATCTGACCCCTCCTGTGGCAATCCAGTGACCATCACAGTGGTCCACCTACTGACTTTTTAGTAACTTTCCTAATCGGCATCCTGATCATCTTGTTGGAGTCCTTGAAACGCTGGGAAGACGCCTCGCATCTGGCAACAACAAGATATCGTTATGATCTGTAATGCCACTTTTATCGTGTTGCACAAACAATCGGTAGTAAAAATAAAATCATAGGATACATTTCAATGCTATGTCTTACGATTTATGTTTTCCCTGGATCTGGAATAAGCCCTATATGATCCGTGATGTTCAATGTAAGAGGTTTCTCAGCATCCATGTTTTTTGTGACAGCTCTAACTGGAGATAAAACAAATGTTTGTTTCAAGCCTAAGTTGCTATAGAGACCAAAACGGTAACATAATGTGACTATGAAGACGCGTGAGTCACTTGTGATACTAAACCGTGTATTTACAGTGTTTATTTTGAACTAAGTATGTTTGAATCAAAATACTAGCGGTTACTTTAAAGACACTACATCTACAATGTATTAGAAAAATCCCTTGCCGCTAGATTTGCAAATGATTAAAAACAAGAAATATTTTTTTTTTAAATTCGGCGGAAGTAAAGAAAATAAAGATATGAAAGTTAAAGAAAGTAAAATAGTTACAATATATTTAATATAATAATGCTGGCAAGCTTTAAATTGTCTGTGGTTTTAAAATAATGCTAGAAAACGTATTTGTCGCTAACTTTAAGAGAAGATATGTACTAGCCAGTGACAAAAAGGAAAAAAAGGGACAAAAAAGGAAGCTCCGTCAGTGGGATTCGATCTCGGGGACATTAGTTCAGCAGACGGCCACTTAACCAACTGCGCCACAGAGGCTGTTGCTATTTATAGCTTATGCAAGTTATTTTACAACTGCTAGTTTTGCGACTTTAGGGACGAGTCCACTACCAAGGCTAACTACGTTTTCTAAAGACACACAACTGTTAACTTTTTCAACATCAATTTTTTCTGGGTGTTTTTTTTTTTTTTTTTTTGTGGTTTTTTTTTGTGGTTTTTTTTTAATGTTTGAATTTTTCAACTGGATGTTTTTTATGTTTAAATAGGTACATAAAATTGTTATTTGCCAGTTGACAATCATGCAGAAAGATGTTCACCCTGAAACTCCCATCTTATGATGGAATATCCTAAAATAATTTATGCAAAACAATGAAACGAGTGCTTTTCCGAACTCTTCGGTTGTCAACTAAGATTACATTGGTTCAAGAAATAGGTCAAATCCATTTTATACAGCTTACGCCGAAAGAAACGGTATTATAATTCATGAAGAGAATCATATACAGCTAAAACAGTGTTCCTATTGCTTCGCAGTGTTATCTGACAGTGTTCCTATTGCTTCGCAGTGTTATCTGACAGTGTTCCTATTGCTTCGCAGTGTTATCTGACAGTGTTCCTATTGCTTCGCAGTGTTATCTGACAGTGTTCCTATTGCTTCGCAGTGTTATCTGACAGTGTTCCTATTGCTTCGCAGTGTTATCTGACAGTGTTCCTATTGCTTCGCAGTGTTATCTGAGTGTTCCTATTGCTTCGCAGTGTTATCTGAGTGTTCCTATTGCTTCGCAGTGTTATCTGACAGTGTTCCTATTGCTTCGCAGTGTTATCTGACAGTGTTCCTATTGCTTCGCAGTGTTATCTGACAGTGTTCCTATTGCTTCGCAGTGTTATCTGACAGTGTTCCTATTGCTTCGCAGTGTTATCTGACAGTGTTCCTATTGCTTCGCAGTGTTATCTGACAGTGTTCCTATTGCTTCGCAGTGTTATCTGACAGTGTTCCTATTGCTTCGCAGTGTTATCTGAGTGTTCCTATTGCTTCGCAGTGTTATCTGACAGTGTTCCTATTGCTTCGCAGTGTTATCTGACAGTGTTCCTATTGCTTCGCAGTGTTATCTGACAGTGTTCCTATTGCTTCGCAGTGTTATCTGACAGTGTTCCTATTGCTTCGCAGTGTTATCTGACAGTGTTCCTATTGCTTCGCAGTGTTATCTGACAGTGTTTCTATTGCTTCGCAGTGTTATCTGAGTGTTTCTATTGCTTCGCAGTGTTATCTGAGTGTTTCTATTGCTTCGCAGTGTTATCTGACAGTGTTCCTATTGCTTCGCAGTGTTATCTGACAGTGTTTCTATTGCTTCGCAGTGTTATCTGACAGTGTTTCTATTGCTTCGCAGTGTTATCTGAGTGTTTCTATTGCTTCGCAGTGTTATCTGACAGTGTTTCTATTGCTTCGCAGTGTTATCTGACAGTGTTCCTATTGCTTCGCAGTGTTATCTGACAGTGTTCCTATTGCTTCGCAGTGTTATCTGACAGTGTTTCTATTGCTTCGCAGTGTTATCTGACAGTGTTTCTATTGCTTCGCAGTGTTATCTGACAGTGTTTCTATTGCTTCGCAGTGTTATCTGACAGTGTTCCTATTGCTTCGCAGTGTTATCTGACAGTGTTCCTATTGCTTCGCAGTGTTATCTGACAGTGTTCCTATTGCTTCGCAGTGTTATCTGAGTGTTCCTATTGCTTCGCAGTGTTATCTGAGTGTTCCTATTGCTTCGCAGTGTTATCTGACAGTGTTCCTATTGCTTCGCAGTGTTATCTGACAGTGTTCCTATTGCTTCGCAGTGTTATTTGACAGTGTTCCTATTGCTTCGCAGTGTTATCTGACAGTGTTCCTATTGCTTCGCAGTGTTATCTGACAGTGTTCCTATTGCTTCGCAGTGTTATCTGATTTAATGGCTATGAACACTAACCCTTATATGTTATCCCAACACAAAAGATTAGCCTGTTAGGGCTATACTTATTTTGATGCATCGATCTTTGTATTTATATAGCCTTTTTGATAACGCCACCTATTCTAAACAGTTGCTGATGCTGCTAAAATAATAAAACAGTTTCCTGTTAGCTACAATCTTATTCATTATTACCAATATGTCCATATTTTCACTTAACCCTTCTTTTCATACCTCTATTTGCATCACCATTGTTGATTGAAATCATTGATATTTCTTCGTAAGATATATGTTGTTTAGAGAAAGGTTTTCTTCCACCTTATCCCTATCTCACATGTTACAAAGCCAGTTAAATGTTGCTTACGAAGCACACATTTCTGCATCAAACATCTTTACATTTCTGTATTGATAACACAATTTTCCTCCCATCGTTTTTATTATACGGAGAAAACGGTTATTTTGTTGATTTCAGGTATTTTCATCTAGAAAGCAGTTTGATATTGCCGTAGGTTTTATATCTTACTTGTTGGGGAACAATGCCATCGTGCCAACAAGACCCGATCTCCTCTTAAAACTTATCTCAGATGGAGACAGGAAATATTGTGATACCTTGGTGCCCGAGGTAAAACCTAGACATAAACTGTTTAGGATCGTGTGCATGTAATAAATATTTCATCAGTGATAATCAATATGTCTGCAATGTTTATTCTATCAGCAGTTCATAAATTTAATTTGCAGTGAAGGCTATAAGGGATTTGTCACCCAAGTTTTCCTTTAGCGGTAGGGTCAGGTGGTGTGACTCGAGATGAGTCTGATTAATACTCTGTACAGTGTCTGCAGCGCAATAAATGTACTTATGCTAATAAGGAGATAACCTCATTAAGTTTTGCGTCTCATTTAGCAATGACTTGGTCAGCATTAGCGACTTGCTTGTTGATGGCGACACGTAATTGAAATTAGTCTTTTAAGTGGTGGCTAAGTTGGACTATGAAGGTTGGTGAAATAATCTCGCATCCAGTGAGGTTCGAGCTACCAATCGTTGAAGCCATTGTTTATATGCACTACACCATGTGGTTTTTTAAGGTAGTATTGCTTATGGCTGTTTGTTTAATCTTTCGACCTGTCTATCTGGTGTAACCTTCATCACCGGGATACTTCCATTGTATAGAAGTTTTGTCGTGATTATATATAAATCATAATAAATTATCTGAATTAACATATCCACAACTGATTATTCCTTACGATAAACTTCATTCATATCAGATGTGTTAATCTATTTTCAGTATTTTCATGATTATTATAATTAACGTTATTACTGCGATAAATGTAAAGAGATGTTTCTGTTATTGTAAGAGTGTATTTTTATACATTTTGCCACAAACGTTATGCCATACATGTGAGCGTGGGTTATGTCAAAAGATGGTATTTATATTCTATTTCCGAAAATCAACAACAATAAAACTTCAACAGTTCTCAAGGACGTACGTTAACAATTAAACTACAACTCCCAGGGACATTAACAATTGAACAAGAATTCTTCCTTTGGACGTGAACAAACTGATCACATTGGCATTAATGAGCAAACTGCAATTGTTCAGTGGGACGTGAAAATTGAACAACTGTTCCCTTGGACGTTAACAAGCAATAAACGATTGAACAATTGAACTACAACTGTTCCCCGGGATGCTAACGTGGAGTTGACTTCAATTGTCCCAATGGATGGTAACAAGCAATCTACAATTATTCTCTTAGACGTTAACAATCAGACTACAATTGTTTCCAGGGACGTAAACAACCACGTTAATAATCAAACTACAATTGTTCCCAGGGACGTAAACAACCACGTTAATAATCAAACTACAATTGTTTCCGGGGACCAGCATCACGGTCATTTACATCGGACAACATTCGAAACATTCTGAAACCTTGAACATACTAAATGGTCTGCATGTCAAGCGGCTAACAACAAGCAAAATTTGCCTTTGTTTGATGTCTCTCTGTGTGTAAGCGGAATTGAATACTGTGCTACTAACATGGATTGATTCTCGGCAGAATGTTTTGATATGGCAGGATGCAAATGAAGCAAATTAATCTGACAAATTTTCAAGAATGTGAGATAACTGCCATGTTTGTATACTTATGTCTGGTATTGATTTTTGCGTCTGGTTGTTACGAAATAAGTAGTTTCCATAAGTATATTCAGCGAAACGGACAATCATTTAAGTTTAAAACCGAATTTATCTTCAAGTAATGTCGGTTAACTTTAACGAATTATTACTTTATTACTTTATTGGTGACATGTTTATTAATGTGAAACAGCAAAAATAAGTCCCCATAAAACTAAATCCAACCAAACTTTCAATAAATCTAAAAGTTTAACCAGATTACCATTTGCTCTGAACTATACAAATTGCCTGATTTTCTTCTGTGTGCAGACGCTTAGCAGTCAAGCTAGTGAAAGCAATTACATTAACTACAGTTTAACCCATGCCTCTTATTTGTTCAGACAAACTCTTGTTTGATTGTCGGTTGCGCAGTTTGAGCACGCATATTGGCTTGCTGAACGCAGTTTGCCCCTTATGTGCAATAAAAGCTGACGGCACGCTTTTATCCTCAATATACAATCGGTATTCTCAGAGTAGGCAGTTGGTTGTGTCATTGCATGGCAATTATGTCGATGAATTCACCGTGATGAAGTGCATACACTCACTAGGAATCTATGACATGCGCGTAAAAGTTTCCCCAAGGTCATTGAATGAAACTAATACATCAAAAGAAGAAGGCTTTAGCCCTTTCATGTGTTATTCTTCGCAATATTTATTGAAATACCTTCGTCTTTCTTGGAATTGCGGTTACTTGACGGTCTCTTTTTTACATTTTCAATTACAACATATGAATGCGTGCTTGAGAAAAATTAATTTTGCCATTGTGTTCACTCCATGTTTAGACTTAACAAAAACGGTATAGTACACCTTTCCGATTAAGTAAGTCTCAACTATACATATCGTTAAGACATTATTTTCATTTGTATAACAAATCCTCATTTGAGCCAAATACGAGCGGTAGCAGGAATATACCCGAAGCTCCAGTCCCTCCACGAATACCTACCTACAAAATAAGAGCGAAAACACTGGCAATATACATGTACGATTTTTTTTCTCCAGCACTGTATATCAAAACATGGTAAGGAACGGTTTCTGACATCATTTGATTACGAACGTCGTAACTTTGTACACATGTATGCTACCATTATATTCTATGCACGGTTCGATTAATATAATATTCATTTAATATATGCTATAATGAATCATTATCAAAAGGCAACCTTAACGAAGTAATAATGCGAAATATCAACAATTTGCACATCTTCATAAGTCTGTTCCACTCTCAACATCCGGTTTTGGGGCGTTCTTGTTGTAGTTGTAGATTTTGAATCAATCGATCTGAATGAAAAACGTGAAATTGACATCAACATATTGTGGGAAATTATATGTTTAGATGTTTTAAATCATCCAATCAGAACCGCCGAAGTATAAAACCCGGAAGCTGATGGTGGAGCAGACTTATAAAAATGTACAATTGTTGACATTTGATGTCATTACTTCGTTAAGGTTGTCTTTTAACGGTGATTCGATATTCCAGGTGTTAATTGAATTTCAGACTGATCGAACCGTGTATAAAATATAATGGCAGCAGACATCTGTGCAAAGTTACGACCCCCGTAATCAAGTAATGTCAGATTCCGTTCCATACCATGATGTTCAATATTCAGTACAGAAGGACAACAAAACTCGTAATCAACATTCCAATGAAATTGGCATTTTTGCGGTTCTAGTGCCAGTGGGCGAAAACTACATTTTGTAAACCAGAAATCGGTCAGCTATTTTCAATGAGAAGTGTGTATACAATGAGTTTTGGGACATTTTAACTAGATGTGTGTCAGGACTACCATGGATTTGAAGCTGGGTGTACAGAAATATGTAAAACTTCTGCTTTAAAATGATGAAAAGTCTTGCCACATTTTTTCAGTATTTTGCCCCGTTCAGCACTTATAGCTGGGTTTTACAGTTGAAGGAGGGCATGACAAGTAAAAGGGACAAGCCTAAGGCAGGAGGCACGTCTAGTTAGACCTTCAATTGTGGCGAATGTTGCGAAGACCGCCAAGTGACATTGCAGGAAGTAGCTAATCTGTTTAGTATCTATAAAGCGTCGGCTCGTCAGATTTCAATGATATTGATTGAAACCAGGTAAGTGCTAGACGAGGCTCGAAACAGCTGACATAAAGTTATAAGGCATCCGGTGACCATATCAAAAGAATGCCTGGACGTATAAACCGTGATAAAAATATTTTTTGAACTGTATTGTCACTAAGAATGAAATGTGGGCCCATTATACCTGAAAACAAAACCTGAAACAAAAGTAAGGTGAAAGAAAGCAGTTGGAACGAGCTGGTTCTCTACCTTCTAAGCAGTTTAAAATGTCTCCATCTTCTACAATCCTTTTTCATAGACAACTCTAGCATGCTTTTCTAATATGTTTACACATATGAACATAAAGTACATTGTATCTTACATCTATCTCTCCAGGGTAGTTATAACTTTGCAAAATAAGAGTATAATACGAAGAAAATAGCAAAGGAAACGTGATGATGTATTGTCATTATTGCGGTATTGTAATATACGAGTATTATAGTATAATTCATTCTTGTGTGAATGTTATATTTAATTAAAAAAAATGTCTCCATCTGAGAGCAAGAATTTCAGCTGTAAATCGTTACCTCAGCAATATATCTACTTCACGATTAACAAAGAGATACAAAAGCTCCCACGGAGATGGCGAACCTATTTTTGGTTGGTGATCTAAAAAAAAAAAATGAAAAGAATGTTTTAAAAATATTGAAAGATTTTTAGCTCACCTGAGCACAACTTGCTCATGGTGAGCTATTGTGACCGATGAATGTCCGTCGTCCGGTGTCCGTCATCGACATTTAACTTAAAACGACATCTCCTCCTAAACCACTGGGTCAATTATAAAGAAACTCACAGGAATGTTCCTTTGGTGAAGCCCTTTCAGAGTTGTTCAAAGAATTTGATTTCATGCAGAACTCAAAAACATATGAAAGTTTGGAAAATCTTCTCCTCCAAAACTACAGGCAAGATTTCAAATGTTAATTGGCACAGATTTTCCTTGGGTCACTCTCTACCAAGATTGTTCAAATTATTTTGATCCGTTGAAACACATGGCCGCCAGGAGGCTTAGCCCATTTTCCTAATATGTATATGGTTCAAATTTGAAAGTTCTTCTTGTCCTAAAGAACTCATTCGATTTATGGAGGGCAGAGCCCATTTTCCACAATATCAAAAGATATTTGCTGTTTCTTTTCCTTCTAATTCCTGGTTCTCGGGTGAGCGACATTTTTTTTTTGAAAAAGCAAAACAGTCTGGATATTGGATATTTTCTTCGTATCCTGGGGTAACTATTGAATAATCCGATGACTTCATTTGAATATATGTGTAAACATTGAGGGATAAAACCATTGACAGAACATGGCCATGGACTGTACCAGCAAACTTAGCCAAATACCTGCATAGCACGTGCTTATACTGAGAACTATCACTATGGGGAAACGAGAATTGATTCTTTAAACTGGTTTGAATAAACGGGCTAAACGATGCAAAAACGTAAATATAAATTCGAGCAGTCCATTGATAAATTGCAGTTTAGGAGGAAATTGAGCAAAAAAGACAACCCGTCTTTATAAAGCTTCGAAAAAAAAATAGAATTAGTTTTCCTGCCTGTAATTGCTCTAGAGGATCCAAGTCACGATCCTATGTTGCATCATTTAATTGTTTTAGTATTGCTTTCATTCGTTGTTATAAATGAATTTCGTCTAAATTTGCATCTCATGCCGTATTTTCAATTTATTGCCCTGCTCAAAAATCAATGGTCTCCATAAGATATACGGCGCAATGGTGCATTGCTTGGAAACATCGACATTAAATCATTCAGTGCAATTACAAACTGCCAGAATTATGTCGTTTTTAATGCAATCCCATAGTTAAAACAAACTTTTATTCTTGGGAGATATATTTAATAGCATTTTACTTGCTGCAGATCTGATCGATTAAATACCAGTATTCCACAATGTCCCAAGATACGCCTGGATACGTAGTGCTAAGTTTACCTATTGTTTTATACCTTAACATTATTATTTAATCAGTCTATATCTGCCTTTGATATTCACCCTCTAAGTGTGTCTTTGACTTCTAAGTTACGAACCGGATCCGGTATATAATCCAACCATGATGACCAACATTTCAAAATATCACACTGAGTGACAAACTAAACGGCCGGACATAGAATGTTGATGGCCACCCGCCGACTTTGCTTAACCAAACCTTGTCGTTGGTAACCTGGTTAACAGTGTCACATTTCACATTACTTTCGCTTAAGAAAATATCTTCAAGTAATTTGACAATTTGCGTTCCTAAAGCATGATGTTAAGAATGACAGCAATAATATAAACCGAAAATATAATAAACTATACTTACAATGGTAAAGTTGTAATAATTTATACCAAAGGTAACTGAAAGAACATATTTTTATGACTATGTATATAAATCATCCATCAAAACATGGCTTATGAATTATATATTATATAGGAATAGGGCGGAGAATCTTATAGAATACATTTTTATTTATTTTTCACAAACTCATAATTAAAATATTTTACCAAGGCTATAAACATAAATGTTCTAATCTTAAAAAGCTTGCATTCTGTGACATATTCTAAGTACTATCATGACATCATGTCGTGGAGAAATAAGCTTAAAATACCAGTGAAAACGCACCTTATAAACGAAATACTCTTCGGCGTGGAGGCTTGAAAGTCACGTAAACCAATAAACATTGCTGCGAACAGCTGGGTACAGCGACTTTTATGATTGGCTAAAAAACGTGATGGAACCAATGAAATGGCGTAACTTGACACATCCTGACTCTCCGGCGATACTATGTGACTTGCTTTATTTTTGCAGCATTTATAGGTGAATAAATATGTAAAAAGATATTTTTACCACGGCGTTTAAAAATTGATAATAGAGTAAGTGAAGCAAGCACATGAACTTAGAATCAAACGTTATTTCACCTTTGTACATTAACCTAAAATACTTAAATACCTATACATTTTTTTAAGAATAGAACTACCGGTAAACACTTTTTCTTTCAAAATCTTATATGAATGATACAGGATCGAGCTAGAGGAGAAAAATAACCCTACTGGGATTTGATCCCGCAATCTTCAGTTTAGAAAAATGTTAATGACCAAGCTTGACTTATACTGCAACGAAAGTTCAGACGTAAAGTTGTTCAGCACTTAAATCACGAACAAGGTTTTCTGTTGTTATTGTTGTATTGTCGTTTTTTAAACGGTTATAAAAACATTTACTAACTCCTTCATAGCATAGCATACATCCTACTTAATTATATCGCTTATATATATATATATATATATATATATATATATATATATATATATATATATATATATATATATAAGTAGGATGTATGCTATGAAGGAGTTAGTAAATGTTTTTATAACCGTTGTATTGTTTGTAGCATTGGTTAGAAATGTTAAAAATCAATTAAGCTAAACCAAACGCTTTAAACACACCATTTGACCTCTTCAGTCAATACCTGATCACCGACCCGTTTCCAGCAATGTATAAGTGCGATCAGTAGGTCTCAAGATAAATAGATATTAAAATATGATTATACTGTATGTCAGACTCATGCTTTAACGCAAAAAAAGACATCCTTTCTTGGCTGAGAGAAGCAGGATCTTACAGATACACGCAAAAACGCAGCTATGCATCTACACTGTACATACTGTTAAACCCGTGTCTACAAAAGTACTTTAGTTTTTATCCTAGACCATACTTCCATAAAACACTTGATGTGTGTTACTTTAAGTAGATTCTAGGAAAGCATTTTGCATTTATTTCCGTAATAGTGCCGCACTAAATCAGAATATTGATGTATTTCCCCAGAATATTCACCTAAATCTGAGTTTATCTACGTGATTTTGTATGCATGGTATCGAAATTCGAAGGCATAATTGGCTCAGCTCGAGACCACGATACAACGTAAATGCGATGTATGGACCGGACCATATGTGCGTGTTTGTTGGCTTCTGTTTAAATTCCCTCTAGGATTATTTTAGATATTCTGAGTCTTGTGGACAAATGACATGATGGTATAGGCTGTCACAGTGTCATAATGCTTGAACTACCCATTTATTCTGAACGTCAATCACAAGAGAATTTACGGTATGTCGCGTCCGGGGATTGAACCCTTTAACCCACGATAATTGGCGGGCGCTCTCATCACTCGGCCACCAGGACCAATCATTAAAAAAGTATACATCTAGAAAGGCAATTGTGTATCTCATTTGTCATTCATTGTTTTATATCAAATAAAATGAGAAGAGTCTAGTCTAAGACACCAGAACAGTACTATGCTCAATTTGTATATGAACCATTATATTGGTAACATAATTATAAGTCACAATACGATATCAGGTGAAATATGACTGTATTTTCACGTTATAAAGAGATTGTCAGGTTTGTCTAGTAGACATTTCCTACAATGAACGTAGATTTAATGTGTTGTAAGTGCATTGCACTAACTTTAACGTCATGAAACTTTATTTTATTTTACATGTTAATATCATTTTTGGACGTATGCTTATTGAAGATAAAGAAAATAGTCTATGATTATGTACTGTGAAGTATCAGACCTTTACGGACACTCATGATTAGTATGCACCACAATAAAAACACTGATCTAATTACCGGGGGAACACAGTTTACATTTATATTATTATTTTAATCATACGTGTGTAATCTTTCCCGGTAGCCGAGTGGTTAGAGCGTCCGCCTCGGGAGTGGGAGGTCGTGAGTTCGATTCCTTGCTTGGCGTCTGGCAAATAAGGGTAGTTCCAGGAGCCAGGATAATGTGACTAGGTGTGGTATCATGCCACATGTCTACCGTGTGATATTGCAGTGTGGCAGCTCTATATCTCTATTAAGTAGCCTTAGTCATCAAATGATTGAAATACTGTCGGCGGGACGTTAAATTTAGTAAACAAACAAATGTACGTGTGTGCTTGCAGGGCATAGAATTATTTGAGATTCATGTTTTGATCCAGGTGACGCAGGATGCGAAGCCCAACACCGTTTGCGTATTGCCCCGTGTACGTGAGCTAAATGCAAGCTTGTACGTGGGGTAATCATTGTCAGCAGATAAACCACTTGATAATGGACGTAAATACAGACAATAGCGGGGAACTGATCAATTATTCGTATATTAAGCTTGTCCTTAGTTCTCTTTCTCATGAGAACAAAAAGTGTTGAGTACATGAATAAATAGAAATAAAAAGGGAAAACACAGCATCCACTTCACAGTACATTTCCTCTCTGTTTTATACTTGCTTACAAGCGTTTATGCATACGATACAATGTTGTTGTTGTTGTTTGTTTGGTGGTTGTTGTTGTTGTTGTTGTTGTTGTTGTTGTTGTTGTTGTTGTTGTTGTTGTTGTTGTTGTTGTTGTTGTTGTTGTTGTTGTTGTTGTTGCTGCTGCTGCTGCTGCTGCTGCTGCTGCTGCTGCCTTCCAGCCGGCTTGTGGATGTCCTGGTACGTGCACTCGTCGGTGTCTACACGCACCTGTAATTAGCTGACAGAAATATTGTCACAGTAACAGCTTGTAAACTTTCCCGGGGGGGGGTCGTGGGTTCTATCCCCGGCTGTCACACCAAAGTTGTAAAATATGGTACCGCCACTGGTATAGCTCCCTTGCTTGGTGCTCCGCATGTAAGGGTAGTTCCAGGACTGGTTGGCCCGGTCTCAGGATAATGTGACTGGATGTGGTATCATGCCACGTGTCTACGGCGTAATACTGCAGTGTGTGGCAGCACTTTATCTATTTCAAGTAGACATCGTCTCTTTTCTCAAAAACAACCGTTGATTACTTGAACTTTTTTTTTCGAATGCTGATTTTTTTACTAAATAAAATATATGTTCTGTTCTGTAAACCAAAAGCAGTCATTGCTGATTTGCATAATTACCACAGCCATTTTCACGTCCCGTATCCGTCCGCGCCCAGTAGCGTATCAATTCAGTTCGATTGTAAGTTATTACCTCCTTAGGTATGCAATTTTTTAAATGGAACCTCACTCCGGACCATTATGAAACAAAGCGCCCATTTAAGTGTGAGACTATCGGATGGGTTATCATGAATCAAAGAGTTACTATTAGTGACCAAAGATGCAGGAAAACGCTTGAATTTTTCACAAAGTAATCCTGCCGACAGTCTCTCGGCGCAGTGATCATTAATGTAAACAACTGTTGACAACCGAAGGCAGTTGAAACACCTGTTTCATTGGTTGGCTTGAATTATTTTAGGATATTCCATCTTAAAATGGAGTTCCAGGTTCTACTCGATTGCCAATTTATAGATAACATTTTTTTCTTCCTATTTAAATGTGAAAACACCACAGTCTACTAAAAGTAAATATGTGTGAGTCCATCAACAAAATGACTGTTTCGCTTAGAAGAAGGCGTGTGTTGTATTAAGAAAATTTAAGATATGGAATCGACCATAGTTGAATTTACAACACAGCTACATAGCACCCACAACGTCAAGATCCTTTAGGGCGCAGTAGGTTAAGCCTCGGACTTTCACTTTTGAGGTCTAGGTTCGTACCCCCGACATTTTTTTTAAATATTTCTTTTTATTCAGTTACATTTTTTAAACTAACGCCGCATAGCTTTAATTTTTTTTTTTTTTTTTTTTTTTTTTTTTTTTTTGTAGTAGATCTCCTTTTTACTTGAAGGGAGATAATAAATAATGCTTAGTTGTAAATGTGTAGGAGTTGTCTTCCGTGCATTTAACACTATTGTCCTGCCTATCGCATATGGAGGCTATTCGTTGCCAAAAATCCAGCCTTGTAATCATGACAATTTATACTTCGGTTCAACTAAACAGATTTGTAAAAGTATAAACGTTTATCCGAGAGGTACATATTATGCTCGTATTGTGCGTTTTGATTATCTCGATTTAACTAGTAACGTTTTTACTTCTAGAATGTAATTTGGTAACATGCAGCTAAGATAAAATGCAAATAATATTTATAATTTTTCAAACTCAAATTTACGAAATGTACAACGACATACACGACACCTTTTACGCCGTACATCACGACGTTCGAGAATGAAGCCGCATCAGATAACACTCTCAGGTTTACAACTGCATACTTGACTTTTACATTTCTACGCGATTAACAATTGTAGACGATTTTGCAACTTCCATATATGGCAGTATCACGGAAATAGGCGGAGATTTAAAGGCGGAGCCAAATTTCACGAGCGGAAAATAAAGAGAGGGAACTCTTACACCATGATAAATCGGTAAATACAGAAAGATTTCGTATTTACCTGAGTCTGAAAATGATATTTTGTAGATACAATAATTTTATATACAACAATTGTTAATCATTATACTTACCTTTGGACTCTTTTAATATATACATGGTAGAATGAAAACGAAAAAACAATATGGTTGAACAAATGTTATGTAGATCTATGAAAGGGAAGTTGCTATGTACAGACATTTAAGCTTCTTAATTTTGGTTTTAATTTTACTAACGCCTAAACGTTATAAGTGAATATTAAGAATTGAAAGCTTTATATTAGAAACTGCATAGATTTTTTTCTCTCTTTTTTTCTTATCCAGTCATACCCTAGTATTAAGGTTATATTTTTGATATAGTAATTAAATGTTACTTAATATTACTGGGAAAGGCAGCAGCCAGAATTTGGCCTGTAAAAATTATTGTATAGATCTATCTGTAGCAAATCTTCCATCTGTTTTGACTTGAAAATTGGACAATAGTAAAGCAGCAACTAAACTGAACCTTAAATATCAATTTGACTTATTCCTTCTATAAATATATTTGTTTTGCATAAAAAATCTTGATTTATAGTCAAGCAGTATTTTTTACTGTCTGAAAAAAAAACCCATTAAGAGTTGGATTAAGACACAGACAGTTGATGGCATGTAACTTTTGTGTATTTTCTTAAAGAAATTAATCAATCTGCAGGTATGTATATGAACAAACACAGAGATTCAAAATAATATTGGAAGTCAGACACTTTTTTTTTTTGCATTTAAAACATTAATATACTAGGTGACAAGCAAAGGATCAATCTTTATTAAAGCAGGAGATATTTTATCTTTAACATCTTTAAAACTAATGAATACTTCAACTTGAACTTTATACTGCCAATAGTCAATATTACTACTTAAGGCACCTTAATTTTGGATGTGTTCTTGAATTGTTATTCAAAAAATTGAGTCCGGTACACCTCAGCTTGTTTGTGAAAATTATGCATTTTTTTCTGAAAATTGTGAATAAAAAAATCGACTTTTTTCATGAAAGTGGCATTGAGCGCGAATTCACTACACCAGTAATGGCAGTGGCTAGATATTAAATTTTGAAAAAAGCTCAATTGTGGTGAAGTGGGTTCTCATATCATGTGGCTTTGGTGGCTCGACTAAAAAACCATCGAAGTTAAAATCCTGGCCAGGGATATAAAAATCTAAATATAAATTTACGCCATGCTGCGCTTATATTGCTGGCTGGGGTACGTTTCAAAAACTAATCTTTTTTATATCTTCTGATGTTGATTCAATACCTGCATACAATGGCACTCATGCAACTGAAACACATGATGCTTAGTAAATAATTGGGATACTGTTTAATTCTCATAATGCATTTGCCGGGATTGTGTAGACCTACACGCTGCAACACTTCCCTTATTCGTACATGGGAGATAACTGCGTGGAGATTTGCCAGTCGTTGACGAAAAATACCGAAAGTGAGCGGACAATTACGTTAATTACGATGATGTAGTGGGCGGGGAAATGGGCGGAGCTTATTTATCAACATTGCAAACGTGTAAACCTGGATTAAGCTGAGCCGAATCATGATGGTCGGACAATGTAAAGTTGCGAGAGTTAAAGTAAGAAGGCGTTTTGTAGTTTATCAAAATGCATTTTGTTGAAATACGTATTTACAATGTTGCATCGGCAAATTCAGACCAAGAATGCATCTCTGGAGTTCAAATACTAAGAAATTCAAATGAATTGTGTATTTTGTCGGAAAATAAACTGTTCAACTCAGATCAACAAGGCTGGATTTTTGGCAACGAATAGCCTCCATAATCGCAATGATCGAGTGCTAGGAGAGTCTGCCTTGCTGCGGTGAGTCATAGGTTCGATCTCCGGTCACGACACTTCAAACTCGTTTGCTTGGTGGTGCTCAGGGTATGCGAGAAGTAAGAGGATGCGTTTGAATGGTGTCGTTATGTCACCGTGTTTCTTTTCCACGGCTTTCTAAGGTGACGGTTGGACGTTATCAAATCAATAAAACAAATCCTTTGTTTGTGTTGCAGAAGAAAGTGGTCTAATTTTTAACGATCTGCAGTCAATAAACTTATTCAGAATTACAAACAGTGGTGTTTTGGGGGTTTTTTTCGGGGTTTTTTCTCTCTCTCTCCAAGTTCTATGTAGGTGAAACCATAATTAGGTTTTCGCCTCTGCTGGGCGAAAACCTATTGTTCTTCTTCTGTTGATTTGTTTTTTTTTTTATTTTTATTATTTTTCCAATTCCACCCATTTTTGTGTCCAGCCTAGCGGCCAGATGAGAAAAGCTACAGCTATGAAATTTTGGGCATGGAGTCATCTTTATCTGAACTTGTGCCTAATTGGTCAAACTTTTCACATTTATTTCTGATTTAGCCACTAGGGGGCGCAATGCATTTAATCACTGTTTTGCTAATAACTCAAAAATTTGAAACCTGATTTAGATGCGGTTTTTTACATAATGTTCCTTGTTGACAGCCCTATCAAATATGATGGATATCTTATCATCGAGTACGGGAAAAAAATTGTTCTAGGAGAGGTTGAATGTTCGAACCTTGGAAAAAAGTGGAAAAATGAGGGTAGGTCTACGAAAAACCTACCCACTTTTGTTAGAGATCAGATAGAAGAATTCTGTTTGCTGCATACGATTTGCAAGACATATACGGACAAAATATATGGGGTGGCGAATTAAGGAAATGCGTGGTTTGTCCTCTAGAAACGGTCAAACTTCACTAAATTTTAGGAAAAATTAAAATTTCAAAAACATGTTTTTGTCGCTCCTGACTTTATTTTCTGTTCATTCTTCATGAAATTTTCACACGATATGTATTGTTATGTTTGAAAGGGCCTCACAATTCAAAAAATGAAAAAGAATTGAAAAGGTCAAGGTCATATTACGATTATTGTGTTTTTATTCGGCCACAAATAGCTCCAAAACTAAAAATATTTCATTGAGAGTATATGAACAAAAGTTTTAGTTCTTCAAGAGCTCTTTCCAGTGATGTTTAGTTTTTGAAGATCGGACTTGATTTGGTTATTATACGGCAGTCCAAAGTTTGATCCTTTTTGGAATAATTGTAAATCAGGTTTTATGCTTCAAATTCTGATACATAAGAATAAAAAGTTTGACTTGTGCGACTAGTATACTTGATTGAACTATTTGCTGCTTTGCTAGGTACCTAACAGTAAAATTTTAATCTTTCTCATTTTGCCGCTAGGGGGCGCTTTTCTTGAAATCATTCTTTTGCTTATAACTCAAAAAGTTGAAGTCCGATTCGAATGCGGTTTTTTGCATTCTGTTCCCTGTTGATAGCCTTATAACATATGATAGGATTCGAGGGTCCGTGTGGCTGAAAGCTTTTGAGCTACGGAAGATTGAATGTTCGAACCTTGCACAAAAAAAACAAAACAAAAAAAAAACTGTGCAAATGAGGGTAGGTCTACAAAAAACCTATCCGTTTTTGTTAGAGATCAGATAGAAGAATTCCGTCTCCGGTATACCATTTAAAAGACGTATACGCAGAAAATATATGGGATGGCGAATTAAGGAAATGCGTGGTTTGTCCTCTAGAAACGGTCAAACTTCACTAAATTTTAGGAAAAATTAAAATTTCAAAAACATGTTTTTGTCGCTCCTGACTTTATTTTCTGTTCATTCTTCATGAAATTTTCACACGATATGTATTGTTATGTTTGAAAGGGCCTCACAATTCAAAAAATAAAAAAGAATTGAAAAGGTCAAGGTCATATTACGATTATTGTGTTTTTATTCGGCCACAAATAGCTCCAAAACTAAAAATATTTCATTGAGAGTATATGAACAAAAGTTTTAGTTCTTCAAGAGCTCTTTCCAGTGATATTTAGTTTTTGAAGATCGGACTTGATTTGGTCATTATACGGCAGTCCAAAGTTTGATCCTTTTTTGGAATAATTGTAAATCAGGTTTTATGCTTCAAATTCTGATACATAAGAATAAAAAGTTTGACTAGTGCGACTTATATACTTGTTTGAACTATTTGCTGTTTTTGCAATTTTGTTTCTAATTTTGCCGCTAGAGGGCGTTTTGCTTAAAATCACTCTTTTGCTTATAACTCAAAATGTTAAAGTCTGATTGAAATGCGGTTTTCAGCATTTTGTTCCTTGTTGACTGCACCACAGAATGTGATGGATTTCAAGGGACAGGGTATGGGAAAATATTTGCGCTAGAAGAGTTTGAATGTTCTAACATTGCAAAAAAAAAAAAAAAAAAAAAAAAAAAAACTGTGCAAATGAGAGTAGGTCTTCAAAAACATTTTCCTTCTGTTTCATATTGAAAATTGTGGCTGAGTTGAAATAAAGTGTTTAAGTTGATTAGGTTAAAAGCGAAAACCGAGATACCGCTTGCGGTTCTAGTTTTACTCTTAGTCTGCAAAGAATAATAAAACTGGTGTGCTGCATGCTTTTCAGCAACATGACATGGACACCTTGTCTGTACCAACATGGCAAACCCATCGTCTATAGACAAGATAGCTCTGTTATTAGATATTGCTCTCTCTTTCTCTCTCTTTCTCTCAAAATTCTTGTACACTTTTCTTACAACACCCCAATTACACATTGTAATCTAATCAACACGAAGAATTCCGGAGATGGACGAAGTAAAACGGTTGCCTCTACCATTTACACCATGTCGGGGTCAGGTCAGAATGAAACCAGTTTCAGAGAGGTTTCAATTTTGGTCTACGGTATGAATAATAGGCGAAGTTACCATCTTCGAATTGCTTGCTTGCTGATCTTGTTCTAAACTCACAACATAGATATATTTCTGAAAGCTTCGGTTTGGGTAAAGAGGTCAAGGATCACTCCTCTGACGAATGTCACCTGTCAGTTTTATAACCGCTGGCCTTTCCTGACCAGTTTAACATAGTGTCATTACATGATAGACTGGCGTGATTAAACACTACAGTCATACTCGGGTTTTAAAAACATAATCCCTGTTAGCTTCAAAGACTGTTTTTTTTTTAGTAATTTCCACCTTGCACAGTTGTGTTATAGACACTGTCATTATCTTAATACGAACATCAATAAAGTAGATTTCACAATAAAGTATCTAATTAGGCCCGTGCTGCTGAGGTCTGGTGTTCATTATATGGCAGTTTTAGTAGTCTGTTTATATTCACTATAGTATTGTTTTTATTATGCGTCATATATTTGAAGATGAATCAGGCGAAAAAATATTGAATATTCATGTATTTTCAAAAGAAATTAAGAAAACAGAAAAGTTTAGGGACAGTTGTTGTTGTTTTATTAAATATTATTACTAAATGCATTAATACATAACTATAATATTAATGAACGAATATGAACTCTTAAAAACCTTCTTTTTTTTTCGGCGTAGCTGTATAATTTCGATTTCAACTCGCATCTTAAACCAATCAAATGTACGCTAACAGCGGTAAATAATTCTAAGCTGAATAAAAGGACTCCTGTTATTGGTTAACGCATCGTTATGGACTATAAAATTACTGTAAATAAGGGGTGCAGCTTGTATATATCATTCAGCTTGGTGTTATTACTTTTCTTTTTGATGTAAACATGAAAGTGATTTCAGTAAGTTAAATACAATCCTTTTCTATCAATTGAGGAATGCTACTTTGTGAAAATGATTTAAAACAACAAAAAAGAATCCACCGTG
>CM037781.1:17242795-17292795 GCA_021229015.1 Solen grandis
TTATGACATGAAACCCCTTAATTACTATGTATATTGAATTCTTCCAGCCTGCCGAGATGCTCTCATTGAAAATTAATTCGCCAAAACCAAAACAACTAATAACGCTTTTATATCATAATTGTCATATGCAATAATGATATGAACAAATATCAAACAAGCCTATTTACAGATATAATTTTTTGTATTACCGTCTATACATATGTATATTTCATAGAAAAAATACTGAACTATTCTAGAGCGTACTAAATTTGTTGTGCGTCGGTCTTTCGCGCGCTTTTCTTCGGAATGTTCTAGAAGACTGGAAGAATAATATTTGATAAACATTCACATTCTTCTTTTTTGAAACTATGTCGTCTAGATCTTAGGTATTTAGTTTATTGATGAAACCATGTACTTCAGGTGATAAAAATTTCGCACCACTGCATCAGGGGTAAAATATTTTTAAGTTATACTAGAATTATTGTCTATTTTTTTATATTAAAAAAAATAATTGAAAATAAAATTGTAGCCGTGATACCCAGGCGAGTCATTCAGGGCCATCATGGCTATCTTGTTTATTGTAACTTCCTTTATCAATGAATCTATGCTTTAAGGTGCTGATCATTAATGTATATGCCTGTATAAACTATTTTGATACAGTTTACAACTGATAAAATCAGACCTGAACAAGCTTTTGTCAGTAAGAAATAAAATAAAGGTGAAGAAAAAATTGTATGTCCTAACTACAACGAACAGATAACTGCTCATTACATGATCAGCCTGGAACTAAATAAGGTTTTATGCAGCGGATTATCATAGATTTTTTTTAATGTTCATAGGATAATTTATAACATTACACTGCTTTTAAATAAGAGCATTTGGAGGTACTCTGAAATATTTGTTATATCAAATCATTTCATATTCTGATTTTAATCATTTTACAATTTTTTATGGTGCAGGTAAGCCTGTTTAAGATAATGGTCAGTCGTGTCTTTTGTATAATAGTCTAGTCATTCTTTACTGTACATTTTGTTTTGAATATATATAGACATTATTTTAAAATTGTACTTTTTTTTGCTACATTCCTGCTGTTGTACACATCTCGTGGACTATTTTCTTATTTGCAAAATAAACCTTGTTAAAAACATTGCCATTCATCATTGTTCACTACCAAAATTAGACATGTTTTTTTACAATTATTTACAACAATGCTTTTATAACCTATCATAACAGTCTTTGAAATATATTTCCATTTATAAGTTTCTTAATTAAAGTATATTTATGCATGAATGAAAATCTCGTTCTTCTTTCATCCTACGCCGAATATCTTTTTTAAAGATATTTCTTGTTAGTGTATGCAGTACTTTTGACGATGCAACATTTACCAGATGTGTTCTGTTTTTGACACTTCCAGGGTCCTTCATCAAGAAGAAAGTTTATATACGAGTATATATAGTATTTGCTCTTTAGATATACACTGAAGTTAAAAGAAAACGAAGGATGTGTGTGTGTGTGTGTGTGTGTGTGTGTGTGTGTGTGTGTGTGTGTGTTTTGGTTTGACTATCCAAAATATATTGATACATGAATGCAAAGTCCGCCGCAGTAGTTGCCTCACCTTACTAACCGGTGCGCGGAGTTTGACATGAATGCATCTTTTAATTGCAAAATAATAAATCGCTGGTTTGGACGACCCTTTTTAAACATTATTCCTTTTACTTTAAATATAAACGGAAGAAATATTCAAGCGTTTGTAGCAATAGTGTTCATAGTTATTTATTATGTCCCTGGTTGAACAAGATGAAATATCAAAATTAGTTATATATTTATAAATAAATACTAAATACCGCATACTCTGTGTCATGAATTCAAAAAAAAAAATAGCATTTACAAATAATGTTTACCGGTACATTCATGCAGGTTTTTCTGATGCCCACACAACACAATGCCTTGAGTAAAAAGTGTTGTGGCTTGTGTCATGTCTAACTGACCATTAATTGCCGTCGGTCTTCCTGTAATGACAGCTGACACCCCGGGCACTGCTGTATTCTACTGCACTGTACTATACAATAACTGACACTGCCAGTGCAAGTGTTTCGTTTCCTTTCGTTTGCTAGTTTATTTTGGTATCATTTTAGAGACATTATGATATGCTTTGAAAAGGAATTTAATTCACTAACTAGGGAGAGGATTACTTGATATGATGTAATCAGTTTTGTTATTATTTGGATTTATTACACGTGTTTTGTGTGGTAAGTAAAACGTTGATTACACCCTAAGAAAAAGATGGACATATGATAGATGAGACATGATATGGTTAATGAGGGACATTGCTGGCATATTGGATGTTTGATATATTGGTTGTTTGTTTTTGTTTGTTTGTTGTTGTTGTTGTTTTCCATAAAATCATAAAAGAATACCATCGTATGTGTGTAAATGCGCAACACATAATGCAGATATGAAATATGTGAATTACGGTTTTTGGGGAAAATGAGATATAAACTTAATTAAATTTCATTATCAACACAGGGCCACGTGACACAGTAAGGCATTCATAAAGCATTCATAAGTGCGTATTGTAATATATACATAAATATAGGAGAATTGTTTACTATGCCAGTTAACAGTTGTAAGTCCTATTAACATACACCGTATATAATATTGAGCAGCCTCACACGGTCATATAGAAGCATCAGTCAATGCTGAACCTGAATTGAATTTATCTCATCTACAATACACACGCGACTTCTCCCTCTCTCTCTCTCTCTCTCTCTCTCTCTCTCTGATTGTTTGGGCATTGTCAAACTATGTCACTTTAGTGTTTCCATCTGACGTTTGTATCGAAAAAACATTATAACATTTTATCAGCAAAAATTGCCTTTACCGTAATTTCAGTGCAGAGTAGGTGAAAATTTTCCTATTCATGAGGCCATTTATCTAGCTTAACATCCTAGCTATGAGAGACCATATACGTCATAAAACAGGAGAGTGGAGGACACGCTAGTGTTTCAATCTGACGTTTGTATGGAAGAAACATTATAACTTTTCATCAGCAAAAATTGCCTTTACCATAATTTCGGTGCAGAGTAGGTAAAAATTGTCCTATTCATGAGGCCATTTATCTAGCTTAACATCCTAGCTATGAGAGAACATATACGTCATAAAACAGGATAGCGGGTCACGCTGGACATAATGTTGACATGTGTCTTTGATTGTTTCATCAGTAAAACTATCTTTCTATATATTTTTGGAGGCAAGCAAGAACTTCGGGAGATGATGATGGTGCTGTTTTTCAAGGAAAGTTTCATGATTTAATTTGAAATTTAATTAGCGATATTTTATACATAAAACACACACGTACACTCACGCATCTTGAATTAGAAATACTCAATAACGTATGCAATGTAATGCTTAATATATTTAATTCATTAAATAAGTTCACATTTTAGTTATGGTACCGAAGATAAGTTGAATAATTGTTATATGCCTCAAATAATTCAAACAGATTGTCCAATGTTTTGCATAGCGGATTGCCTTACTGTACATATGCATATTATGATATTCATGCGTTCAGTGGGATTTCTTTCATAATACAGGAACAATTTATGTCACTGTGCATCAGTTTTCACCAAAGTTACTTCTTCAAGAGGTTGTCCATGCATATGTACAGTACTTGAATATAGGGAGGACATGGGCTTCCGTACTCTTACACCCAACATTACGTCACATGATCGATAACTTCCCCCGCTAGATCGATACCCGAACATGGTCTAATTACTTGTCTAAAGGAGACTAGAATCAGGCGGGATAACCCCGCAATAGCAGTTGCAGATTAGGTTTAGAGTTATCTCAACATCCATGCATATACCAATATTTGTTGGAATTATTATTTCCGTCACTCACTATAATTAAATGAATTATTCATTCTGTCTTTTGTTATGTTGAGAAATAAATCATCAATCTCAGCTGTATTTAATTATTAAAATCATGCACGCTCGATAAAATCAAATATTTGCTCTTGAGGAATAATGATGGCTATATTCGAGTTTATTATTAATAATTAAAACATTTTTTTATACCTTTCAAACCATGTCACATGATCATGATTTACTGACAATACATTACCTTGAAGTTCAATGTAAAATAATTATAATCATTTGTGAGATCAATGTTAAACAGTATAACAAGTCTAACGAATTTTATCTGTTTAGAATAAAATCATATCTAAGAAGATATGTTTGTAACTGCAAAAATTAGAATTATTATCTTTCATAAATATTTCAATATGCTAACAAATAAGTGAACAAGTGCTTAGCCATCCGGCCTGTAAACGGAAGGTCATGGGTTCGTTCACTAGCCCCTACATACTAAAGTTTTTAGAATGGTACTGATATAATTATGTCCCTCGTGTTTATAATAGTGGATCCGATGCCACGACACTTGGCTACGACGTGATATCGGTCTAAGGGAGATGATTCTTACTATCTTAATTTGAAATTAATCATTGTTAGATAGACTCCCTTGTTAAACTGAAATATTACAAAACATGTGCAAATAGTAATATACATGTTATTTATGTATGTAAAAGTACTATTGATGTATTTTTTATTTGAGAGGTTTGACTACCACCATCAGTTTTTATGTCACTATGGAAGCCGATATATCGTGCTAGCTCACTGCGCTCACGGACCCTGGCACGTTACAACCTTAATTTTTGTGATTTTCTACTTGTTATTCTTTCAAAAATATTTTGTATTCTTATCTGTTTAGATAGAAAAAAAAACATTTCATCTATACACAGAAACCATCGTGTTTTTAATCAGTATTACATGAATTAGAACAATAAAAAATAAATAACAAATGGCAATTGTTAAACAAGAACGACAGATTACATATGATATACATTTACGTTTATATAGAACAAAGCATGTGTTTGCAACGATTACTGGTATATGTATAGTGAATATCACAATCAAAAGCTTGTCCCGACCAAACGAGGAGAATTTGGAAAAAGAGGGGAAAAGAGTGAACTTTTGTGAAGTTTATTATAACAAATCGTTTTTGTTTCTCTTTTATTTTGCTTTTTCTTTAAGAAAGAAGAAAACAAGTTTTCAAACGATTTTTATCATTATTATAGCATAATATTAAGACATACTAATATTACATGGCAATAAAAGCAATATCACTTGAACAATATGCTACGAGTATCATATTAGATATAATGGTAGATTTTGTACGATGTTTGATTTAATTCAATATATATTCAATGTTATCGTCAGTTTTATTATTTTGTCTTGTTAAAATAATTTCAATATATGTTCGACACTTAGATTCTTATCAAAACTGAGGTGAAATTCAACCAATATGATATCATTATGTTTCAAATTGTACATTTTCGAAACATACATTAAATGAGATACCCATAGCATATCATTCAATAACCCAACAAACATACGGTAGCATGAATTGTTAGTTCTATCCGTGTCTTTCATAAGCTTAGATTATCTGATCTCCATAAACTTGTTATATGTGTGTGAGTAAATATTCATAATGGCGATATTTATACAGACAAAATATCAAACGAGGAATGAATGCACAGCAGCAGTGAAATAAATCTACAGTTTACAAATACAATTCCCTTGTGGGTAAAAGGAGATATATTTAAGATGTACAAAGTGTTAAAATTCAACCGAGAACATACATCGATATGTGTTTGTGCTTTTCTTTTTAGGTTTGATGGGAAATTGTTTTTAAAAAATACAACAATTAAAAATAGGAATAAGTAATAATCTTTTCAACATCAGCAGCAGTTATTGTTGTTTAATAGCGTTTTGTGATGTGAGCAAATTTTGCTGCTTTTAAATAATAATCGGTCAGTAATACGGTACTTCATCTATATAGTGATTCACGATGGAAAGACAGACAGGCACATTGACAGAACGATAAAGAGGGATATATTTACCTGTGATACTAACCTTACACCCAATTTACACCTTCCTGATTGTTACATCAATTTACCTATAAAACAAAAATCGGTCAATAAATGTCGTCAGCTACTTGGGAATTCATCGTGAGTTAAATGCTGTCATATTGAATTTCCATGGTAACATGAGTGCTCTCTTTTACTTTTGCAGTGACTCTCGGCGACCAATTAACAACTGGAGAAATCAACAGGGAGTTCGATGACAGTTACTTTTATCTCACATCTTTCTCCATGTATATAATGGAATAAGTCAGCGTGGTGTTGCCAAGCAACGTCTTCTCACTCGCCAGTCAGCATCGCTCTCAGCCAATCAAAAATTGTCATATCCGTGACGTAGACATCATGAACATGCCTCCCCCGAACAGCCCGCCTTATCAGACAAACCGGCCTTTACTAGGTGTAAAGGCAAGGAGTCACCCAACGCAAGGTAGTCCAACTAATACCGCGCGAGGAGTGCAACCGCTCGGTCAAACCGTGCAGCCCGCCAGCATGGGGAATGGGGCTAGCGCTACAAAAATAATTATTGATGGAGAAACCCTAGATCTTGTCAAAATTAAACAGATTATACCAGAACTTCGAAAGGATTTAAAACAAAAAGATGCGCGTATACAACATCTTGAGCAGGAATTGTTCGAGAAAAACAAAGTTCTTGAGGAAAGATCGTCGGATATTATAAAACTGAAAGAGGAAGTGCACAAATTAAAATCAGTGTTACAATTAAAAGTGCATAAAGATGGCAAGCCTGACATACTGGCGACGATTCAGGAGGACGGGAGTAACGTGCAGACTCATGAAAGGTCTAAGAAACAGGGCGTGTCGGGCGAGAGCCCGCTGTCAACCAGTGAAGGACAAATTGAGATTAAACACTTTGAGAAAGACTTTAGGTAAGTAAAATTATTATATTATAAGGCAAAGTATGATATTTAATACACCCATTAACTCGACTATTGATGTCAATACAGAGTGACCTTCTACTTTCATTTTGGGTATGTATAGCTTGCTATTGAGGTTTTTAAGCATACAGGTCAGATCTATAGCTTGGGGGGTAAGAAATCAGTGTGTTTACCCTCAAAGTTTGTTTTGTTATCGATCGATCACTCGATTGAATTTAGGGAAGTGTAAATGTAAACTAGCAATTTGGATTTATATGTAATATACCACTCTTTCTCGATTATGGGTTGTAAAATTATTTATGGATCCATTGAAATGTGGAGATCTGTATGGAATGATTAAACACTTCATCACTCAGGAAAATGACGTATGCAATCAGTTTAACACCAGATCAGCCTGTATGCAACTTCAGATTTAATAATGTTTGCCCTACTTAGAGGTACCTTTTAGATGAAGAAACCTTTTCAAACATGTTCACACTGAAATGCTCTCAGTTTGATCTGGAAAATGGCATAATTTAGTTGTGAAGGTGTGAGAGACAGTCTATGTTGGCAGTAAACAAACATGTTAGATATATTATGATACATGATACTTAATGATAAAGGGTCTGTGTCCTTAGTTATCAGTCATGCTGGATTTTATAGTATCTATGTAACGCTTGCTGTCTGTAATTGCTTACATTAAACTGTAGGTTGTTTATGTCATTATCAGTAACATTTACTTGTCATATATAATTTGAATCTCGGGTCTTAAAATGAGTCTATATGAGGGAAAGGGTTAAATGTCACTCTGTGTTAAGTGTATTAAAGTATTTAGAATTTCTACCATCCGGTGGCTGTGTGGTTATCTAGCTGGAGGTCATGGATTGTAAAACGTTAAATAACTGGACCATTCAGTTAACGTTAATTAGCTCTCTGAGCGGTATAGTTAACATACAAGACGAAAGCAGGAAACTGTATAGTTGTGAACAGCCTAGTAGTACCCTAATTGCCATCAGTTCCACCAAAGTCATACATTTAACTTCACAATATAAGCTTTTAAATTGTCAAACACTGTAAATCTTATTGTGACAGATTTTTTTTTTTATTTACCCCCTTAGTTATCTTCCCTGAACAGAAAAATGTGATTTTCTCCATTTACCTACGATTAAGTTTAGATTTTTTTAATGAAATTTAAAACAGAACCATGAGTTTTTCTCAAAAATCAAATTCAGTTTTTCATATACACAGAAACTGATAATTCTCCCATACATGATAGGCTTCAAAGTTAACTTAAATCCAGATGATCTCCCCAAAATTAAATAAAACTAAATATTTTAATTTTTGAATGTTTTCAAAGTGACAAATTTTCATTATAGACATATTACTATCAATGGACCAATGGCAAGGTATTGCATATTGCTATTAGGGTGCGAATTAATGTCCTTAACCCTTTCTCTCATAGAGGACACCATGAAAAGACCTATGCGAACAGCATAAAACCAGATCAGCCTGCGAGTAACTAACAGGCTGATCAGGTTTTATGCTGTTCGCTGCTCCTCAGTGGTCTGGAAATGAGGATTTTGTAATTAAATTTGGTAAGGTTTAACTGTGGTTTTCTGCAGATCAGGCTTTATATGGTACCTATTGAGTGCGTCAAAATGAGTCTATATGAGGGAAAGGGTTAATGGAACACAATATTCCGGTTCTTTACTTGATAATTATAATGCATGCACCAGGGCTACAAGTAACAGCCCAGAATGATAATGAGTGGGTGTCAGGTATCATTAAGTCAAGCTATATAAGTAAGTAAATGTTTTATTAAAGTGATATACATATTGATGAAAACAAGCAATTCAAACACCCGGCCCCATGGGCCTATAAGTCACTGTTGGGACATACAAACGAAAATTCAAAAGAAAATATCTCATGTAAATATGAAAGATAAGATGGATACTGATTTTTGAAATTGATTTAATACATACATAAAAATATTTCAGAATTTCGGTTTATGCATAAAGTAGCTAATACGTTTAAAGTCAAATGCACACAAGAAACTTGGCAGTTTTACTTGTATGTTTGTCTAAAAGGAAGACTATCTTCTCAGCAACAGATTTCTGAATAAATGAAGTACATATAAAATCTTTGAAAATATACTCTCTGATATGTTTAAATCTATCACATTCAAGTATAAAATGAGTCTCTGTTTCAATATCACCGTTTTTACAAAATAAACACAATGATCCTCTACCCGTTCGTTTGCATAACGACCAGTCTCAATTCTAAGCGGTAAAATGCAGCAGTGAAATTGTGAAACAATAGACCTTTCATGCTTTGAAATGTTTAGCAGAACATATTTTTCCGTGACAAATTAGAGTATATATGTGATATTGTGTGACACAGGTAGGATTTAAAGCTGGAAAGGTCCTGTCTCTTTGTGCTGGAAATGAAAACAGTGGAAGCCTTAAAGGAGGGTTCCCCTAGACCTTAACTGATCAAAAACATTATGTTTTGCTGGTTGTTTCAACACCATTTAAGTCAATAAATTTTGCCACTTAATAAATCAAGTGAAATTTTGGTACATTAACCTTTCTAAGGGGGGATGTGTAGTCTTGAAACACTGGTATGTAACCTAAATATAAAACATGAGAACAGGTTGCACAACAAACATTGCATAATCACCTTGTAGAACAGGCTAAAATACTTGTCAAGCTCTTAATGAACCTGCCATGCAGTTTCCTAATGGTTTCAGTTAGGCCAAAAGAAATAAATTGTGTGTTTTAAGGACAATGGTCTCAAAAAAGTTAGGTAGGATATGGATTGATTTTTTTTTTTTTTTACTTTTTTTTTTTAAAGTCCACAGTCATAGCGGTGAACGAATCACAAATTCATAATAGACAGACAATTTGGTAGTCCCAAATTAGCCGCTAAAAACTTAAGGGTTGGTGGGTGGTTGCTTGGTAGGGTCAGGTTGCCCGAAACACATTTTTTTAAGCCTTACGTAGATTACAGTACTCATACATTTCTACCTAAAAGATATATCAGAAAAATCCTGTATCATGCAAATTACCTGCAGACTGATCAGGTTTTTTATTGTTCACGTTGTATCAGTACTTGGTGAGGTTTATGTAAATATTTTTCAGGCTGATCTAGCCTTACACAACTGTAGCTAGATGTGCAATGGCATCACCCTGTGGTCATTAATAACCCTTTACCTCATGCATATTCATGTATTAATTTATGACTTGGTTAATATTAATTTATTGAAATTAAAATGGTATTTGAAACAATTGATTTTTCATTGTCATGCAGACTATAGAGATTCTGAGCTATTGACAATTGTATGAGCAAATAGAGGAGACCCTGATCAGACAGCTCCTGGAAGCAGCTGTCTGATCATGATCAATCTGTAATCTGGGTCTGCTCTATTTACCAACGTGTCTAATTGAAGTAAATGGCTATAAGGTATGTTCACCCTGTATTTTTATGACCCTTTATTACTCAAGACAATACTCTCATAACATGTTCAAGCCAGACTTAACAAAAACTCTGATCAATTTTTGTTATAGCATTTTCTTCTCTCATGTACTGTCTGAAGAAACTAATTAAAATGAGTCTATATGAGGGAAAGGGTTAAAATGAGTCTGTATGAGGGAAAGGGTTAAGCCACTTATATAAGTTTTGCCAATTACTCAGAAAGGCTGATGATGATGGACGCTGGTGTTTTACAGGTTGCATATATAAGATAATTTCTCAATAAGGTATTGTGTTGATTAAGAGTAGACTTGTCCCTGCTCATTCCTAACATACTAAGGGGTAACAATAATGAAAACTTAATATAAAACATGATCAGCTTGCAAGTTATTCTCAAAATGGCCTGCATGGTTTGATAAATCACAAACTTAAAGTTTCTAAACTTATTCAGATTTACGCAGCCATGTTAAGTCATTCACTGTAGAAGAATATGTATGAATACAGTAACATGTGTAGTCTACTAATCATATTTAATTAGCATATACTGTGTGTTTTATTGTCAAATTATGTCATCCAATAGCATTCATTAGCATGAAAGGTGAAACTATAATGCTTGGGGATTAAATTTGGCAGAGCAGTACTGTGGTGACACTGGTGACAGGCTGCTAGCTACCAGCCGCTGGTGTGATGACAGGAAGAGTTAAGAGGGGTGGTAAATGATGATGATGATGATGATGATGATGATGATGATGATGATGATGAATGTAGTTGTCATGGTGAAGCAGTTTCTGTTCAGAAATAGAAATGAAAGAAGTAATGAATAATGTAATTTTCTTGGTATAACTTGAAAGAAATTTGATTGTTCTTATTGTTGATTCTGAAATGTTCTTCATTGCAGTGTCGAAATGCTTTGTTTAAAAATTATTTATAATTTTAAAAAAATCTTTCATTACGTGTATATCGTATCAAATAACAAAGTATTGATTTTAAAGGAAAAATCAAATTTAAACAGCATAACTAATATAAGAATACACCCAGAAGTACAACACTTACTGTGGTAATGATGTAAAAGTAGAGCCAAATAGTGGTATATGTGTATTGGTTTCTTGTTTATTTAGGTTGTTTATTCAGTAAACCTATGATAGAGAGTATGTCTATTTTAACACTTGGTGAGGTTAGATTGATTAACAGGCCATGTCAATACTTTATTTGCAATCCTATGCCTGGGGTTTTTAACCCTGAAATGTTAAGTGATGAAGTTTTCATGCAGCAATTATCCTTGTTTACTTTTCAATTTTCGAATCTGAAGTCGTTATTTACAGTATCATTGAGGAAAGTCATGAAAAATTAATGTTTATGGTAATAACATACATAGGTTTTGTTGAATAGTTAGGAGAAATCAGATATTTAAATGCATCTAGGCCAAGGTTGAGGCTAACACCCCAAATGACAAAATTGGCAAATTTCCAGATTTAGAATCTGGATTTCCCAAAAGAAGACTATTAATTTTCTTTTCATATTGGAAGTCAATATATGGCTCAAAATTAACTGAAGCATGGGGGAAAAATCTTTGATAAAAATTGACATCATGTTTTAAACTGCACTTTTAAAAATTGCAATTCCAGCACTTGTAATTTCAAAGTGAAAAAATGTTTATATCCTGCTAAAATGTTACAAAGTCATTCAGTCTGGGTACAGCTCAGATAATAAATAAATGTTCAGGTATTAAAAAAAAAACCTAGCTGCTTGTTTTCTCTATGTTCTCTGTGGGGCCTCCGTGTCCGAGCTGGTAAAGCCGCTGACTTTAACACTCAAGCCCCTCACTGCGTTGGTTCAAATCCCAGCAGGGTAATTCATGTGAGGAAGCCCTCCAGCTGGCTTGCGGTAGGTCAGTGGTTCTACCCTGATGCCTCCGTGCATTTGGGGTCTTCCTCCACCTGTAATAAGCTGGATGTCACTTTATGACTGAAATACTGTCAAAGCGATGGTAAACTCAAATAGTTAAGACAAGTCTATATTCTCTGTATTAGGTCACTGTTCATGGGCTAGTTTAAAGAAAAATCATGTGATTCTGACATATGAAACCCAATTAATTGTCTGTTGGTATAATGGCGTACATGTCACATTCAGTAAAATATGTGAATCAATAATTTATATTCATTTCTTAGGATTCATAATTGTGTGACTACAGGAAGACACCATATATAATAATTGGAGAACTGTAGGTCGTTAAAATGCATAATTCATTATCTATCTAATGGTATTGCTGTAAGGTCACAATAACCTGTCGGTTTTAACAGCTGTTGCCTTTAGGAAGCATTACGTATAAACAAATTGTCTAAGGAGAGACTAGCATCATAACCAGTTATATCAATCACATTGTCCCGCATACCACCAATGCTCATTATAAACCTAATGGGGAGAACAGTTTAAATCAATGGTGGGAAGCCTCAGAGGTATTCAAAATCACAGATTCAACCACAGCACTAAACATAAATTCAACAGTAGAAGCATTAACCATACATTTATCTACAGATACATTTAACCACAGTTCTAAACATGAATCGAACAACAGAAGCATTAACCATACATTTATCTACAGATACATTTAACCTCAGTTCTAAACATGAATCGAACAACAGAAGCATTAACCATAAATTTATCTACAGATACATTTATTCACAAAAATAGTAAACCATAAATTTATCTACAGATGCATTGAACCACAGTTCTAAACATGAATCGAATCTAAATAATACACAAACATTAACCATATTTATTTACAGATACATTTAACCAGTTCTAAACATAAATTCAACAGCAGAAGCAATTACCATAAATATATCAACAGATACATTTATCCACAGACACATTTAACCACAATGTTGGATGGATATGTAAAATTGCAGACACAATTAAACACTGAAAATTTTTAAGCATTGTGAGATAAGTTTTGTTATAATTGCAGTTAAAAGTAAAAGAAAAGTTTTATCATCAATGTATATAACTTTTTTCTATGCAAGGGTAAATGACTAAAACATACCACAAAACAATGACAACACTTCTGATTTAATTCCATAATCTCTGATTGATATTTTATGTTCAAGTGTAATAAACATACTGACATCAATACAGATATGAGCAATTAATAGCCTGGTTCAGTGAAGGGTGTTATAAAACAGGACATCTCAGACAAAGTGTGTATTAAGGACTTATATGATCTAGTATTTGAGTCTTAGTATAACACAGATAATAATCATAACAGAAACACTAGTATCATATGAATAACAGTAATGAAAAATATACAAATAAAAATGTTGACACAAGCAATGGCAATATTTATTTAGATGAAGAGCTAAATATCAAAATAACTATGCCAGAGTTAAAAACTGGTGTATTTTCAAAGAAAAAAAATAGATGGGCTGGTATGGTGAAACAGGTAGATACCTGAGGAAAATACAATAAAAGACTTCATGTATTATGCTGAAATTTTGGATTAAGCTTCTAAGGTGCTATGAAAATACACTCATAAAGTTTATAATTAAATATATAACAAAGTGAGATTGCTGATAAACAATAATTATGCATTGTATGTACTTAATGTAAGACATGTTGTATTATATTGTACTGATTTTATTTTATAAATGTGTTATGTACAATTTTTGGCCAGTTACCCTTATCCTGCTGGAACCGCAAGTGCTAACCTTTGCCACCAGTAAAGAGCCAGGCCAGCCTGCACATTCCTGCAGGCTAGCCTGGCTCTTTACCATTGGCTGACCAACTACAAGATTTCATCTTGTTATCCCTAAAATTGACAATGGACAGTTCCAAAAAAGCTGCCGGCTAAGTCCATTTGAGAAATTCAGCAGGTTAAGGGTTAAGAATAAGTTTTGTTATGTAGTATATTTGTAATAACAAATCAGTTATAACATGTATCCCTCCATGACATATATAAATATATCAATCACCTTATTTGACACCAACTTCATTGACTTAAATGAGATTCCATTGTGTGATATAGTTCAGACCAGTCATTGAAGAAATTTCAAAATCAGTTTGGAAGACCTGTTTAGAATTGTCACAAAGTTTGTTATGGTGCTCAGACTGTAGAATTATTAGTGTTTGTGGGGGACTAATTTTCAATTATTTCGTAGATGGCTTTTTACAAGAAAATTAACCCCCATGAAAAATGTTCATTTAACAGACCTACTAGAACATTAATTCACAAATATATGAATCAACAAAATTGTCTCAATGAAAATTAATGAGTTTCAAATTAGCTGTGAATTATGGACAACATTTGAATTTAATTTGGTGTTAGGGAGTGGGAGGTTGGGGGATCCAACAGGGATATGTTGGCAAACTCTGAAATTCACCATTTGTGGGGAAGTCAAACCATGACTTTTCATGAAAATTGTCATTTCCTCTTCCTCTGTTCAGATTTTCCAGGGAGGGTTTGTTGGTTTTCCGGGGAAGAGGGGGTGGGTATTTTCTTCTTATTCTAAATATGACAGCCAAATCCCAAGCAGGAAATTTATTTTTGTTTGAGATTTTGTTCATGAGCAGTTAACTTACCATTAAGGAAAAGGATATTCTTGTTACAAGTCAGTTTCTGTCAATCCAGGAAGCAAGACCAGAAAATCAAATAATGGTTACATCCTGTTTGACAGAAAACTGTCACATGAAATTAAGATCCAAACATTTGAAGAACCATTAGTGATAATTAAAGATCATAATTCGAGGTCTCAGTGCAAAACGGTCATAACTTGTTCTTTAATACATATAAGTTACGACCATTTTGTGCTGAGCCCTCAATATGCATTACACCTTAGGCCCTGAGTACTGACCGCATTATCTCTGTATGTATTACCCTTGCGATTTCCTGATTACTGACCATTTTAAGTCTGCCCTTCAGTCATTTGAACTGGACATTAAAGGTCAAACAGTGAATGTAAATATAATTATGAAACATAAACTTCTTTCAGCTAAATCTCAATATCTATATGTACTGTAAGCAATCCACCTGTTACATGGTATCTGATCCATACCTAGGAGCTATTTGCAATCTCTCATTTACTATTCTATTTATAAATTAGACAAATTCTTACATTTATTCAAGCAAAAGGTGCATCATCGTCGAATACCCCCGGCTGACTAATTCCGTTTCACCACATGACATCATGCCGTGGGGAAATAGGCAAGCAAATCATTGTAATAAAGTAGTTATTGATTAAATTATTGACCAATGAAATGCAACACTCTTCGGCGTGGAAGCTTGAAAGTCATGTAAACAATAAAATAAATGATTGCGCCCGGCAGCTGGATACAACTGTCTTTATGATTGGTTTTAAAAACGTGATGCGACCAATGAAATGGCACAATTTGACACACTCTAAAACGACTAAATTTAGCTGTAATATCCCACGGCCTTTAGATGATCTATCGATTGGCCGTGGGTATTCGACGATGAAGGTGCATGGGAATTGACACAAGCAATATTCATTTGAAATTATGCCTACCTCATCAAGGTAATTGAATGATGTTCTTACAACTGACCAAAAGTTGCACAAACTTCCAGTGTTGCATTTGATTTGATAAACAATTTCAAGGCAATTGAAAAAACACTATTGCCTAATAATTTATTCTTGAACCATAAACCCTCTAATTTTGCGTGTAATGCACTTACACAGAACAATTTCTTAATGTTAAGTTTTGTATCATCTTATAAACTATATGCATCAAATGAAACCTGGCTGACTGTATAAACTGTCCAGATATTAACCCTTAACCTGCTGAATTTCTCAAATGGACTTAGCTGGCACCTTTTTCGGAACTGTCCATTATCAATTTTAGGGATAACAAGAAGAAAACTTGTAGTTGGTCAGCCAACAGTAAAGAGCCAGGCCAGAATATGCAGGCTGGCCTGGCTCTTTACTGGTGGCAAAGGTTAGCACTTCCGGTTCCAGCAGAGTAAGGGTTAAGTAAGCAACATTTAGGTGTATTAAAATCATAGCCAGGTAGACCTTTTGCCATGCCAACATCTATTGAAAACTCTGTTCGGTAGGCTTTTGAATTAAAGGCCCATTATTCCTCTAAAAGCAGTATAATTTAGTCTTTGGACAGAAAAGAAAAAGGTGTGTTACAGATTTGTTAAGAGTTGCACTGTGTACACATTTGTGATGACAACATCACTACAATGCATAAATAAGAAAAAATCTTTTACTTAAGATTATTCAACTGTTTACAAAAACACCTGATTTGCATTGTCAATTTTCAGATGTTTTCCTTAGACCTTTCGTATGTCTCTGTTTACACATTATGAGTACGTAAATTGATGACATAGCAGATAAACAAGTTTTGATTGGGCGGTGGTTTTTCAAATTCAAATTATTTCTGATTACAAACTTCTCTTCAGGAATACTTGTCATTGCAAAATGTGAACAATAAAGAGTATTTTGACATCAATACAAAATACCCAGAATGGCAAATTGTGTATTTGATCAACATTTCAGATGTGTTATTTTACAGCAGATATTTGCACATTATGTACCATTTGTGTCAACAGTTATAATGTCAGTGTTATTTTCTTTATTTCATGAAAATTATGAAATATAATGGGCCTTTAATGCAAGAAGTTGTATAAAAAATATTGAAAATTTAAGAACCAACAAGAACAATCCAGTTAAGTAACAAAGGATCATATACATAACTTTGACAAAAAATATCTGATTTATTTAGTATGCAATAACAGAAAAACATACCTACATGTATATACATATGATCATTATATAAAGTGGTTCTTTAAGTGCCTTCATTACTGTGTGTGAGATAGAAACAAACATGAAATTAACATGTTGCACTTAAGTGCTCCAGCACATTTTCAATCAACCTAGTTTGCTCCTTTCTTCTCCCAATCTTGCCACTTTTATACAATCTACTTCAATGGCTGATGGTTATTAGATTTCATATTCAGCCATGTGTTGGAAATTCTGCACATATGATATTAGGAGAGAATTTCCAAGATTCAAAAAGAAAGTAATGTCATATTTCATCTCCTATAATTCTTATTTCTCTTAGCCTCTAACAGCTATAATGGGTTAATGTCCAGGTTTGGTCACTTGGGAAGTCTTCAATCTGATCTGGCTTGTACATGTGAAAGGTTTGTGGGTCTACCCAGGTGCCTCTACCAGGGTGCCGATGTGATCGAGCGTGCTCAAAGTCTCCCACTGATCCTTATTAGCTATGACTGGAATACCTACTGTCGCACCTTGAAGAATAAACTCCAATACATTTAGCCCCAATGTAGCAACCACCAGGACTAATAATGAATGCCATGTTTCCTTGTTCCAGTTGGACTGACCATGCGTGTTTGGACTTTGATATTTTTTCCTGATCTCATTTAACAATTTTATAACCATACTCAAAATTAAAGTTTCATGATACATGTTTTCAACTTGTTCATACTAAAATGTTTTGTACAACATTTTTTCTGAACAAACTATGGAAGAAGATTACGATGTATTTACCACTCAATAATTGTATTAAACCCCATTTTCTACTCTGATCTAGGGTCTGATTGGCAAGATGATCAGGTTCATTCATTTGCATAAAGCACGAGAGATAATTGATGCCATGTTGCCTGTACTTCTAGTCAATCCGACAGTGTCATTCATCAATTGTTTTTTATTACTGAAAATGAACACTGAAGCTCGGAATCAAAATATCTGATTTTATTTTCTTTAATTAAAGTAATGAAGATAACATAATTAGAGCAAAACTTCATCTTATGATTTAAATCCGGATATTAACATGATCCGAAAATCTTGAAACTTAAGAGGAAACTGACTGGCTGATGTATGAGACTCGGTGCAAGCTTCATAAATTATTGCTGTTTACTAATGAAGGGCTCAAACTCAAGACAGGCAAATCTATCATAACTTTTTCTACTTTTGAAGACGCGCTATCACTGGCATTAGAACCGCTTACCCCTTTTTTTCTCCTTCTCGCTTTAAAAGTCTAGGGATGAACAGGAAGTTGAAGGGTTTTTAGCTCACCTGAGCCAGAGGCTCAAGGTGAGCTATTGTGACCGGTCTTCGTCCGTCGTCCGTCCGTCCGTCGTCCGTCCGTCCGTCGTCTGTCAACATTTTGCTTCAAACGACATCTCCTCCTTAACCGCTTGGTCAATTTTGATAAAACTTTACAGGGATGTTCCTTGGGTGGTCCCCTTTCAAAGTTGTTCAAAGAATTGAATTCCATTTGGAATTCTGGTTGCCATGGCAACGGAAAGAAAAAACTTAAAATGTCTTCTTCTCCAAAACAACCAACTGAATTTCAAAATGTTTTGGCACAGATGTTCCTTTGGTAAGTGTCTACCAAGATTGTTCAAATTATTTGGATCCGTAAAAAAACATGGCCGCCAGGGGCGGGGCTTATTTGCCTTATATGTATATAGAGAAACCTTTAAACAACATCTCCTCTGAAACCACTTGACAGAATTTGATTAAACTTGGCAGGGATGATCCTTGGGTCAACCTTCACAAAAGTTGCTAAAATAAAGTTGATCCATGAGAACTTGGTTGCCAGGAAAAAAAAAATGAAAACTTTTAAAATCATCTTCTTCAAAACTACTGGCCAGATTTTAAAATAAATTGGTACAGATGTTCCTTGGGTCAACCTCTACCAAAGTTGCTAAAATTATTCTGATCCGTAAAAAAACATGGCCGCCAGGGGCGGGGCTTTTTGCCTTATATGTATATAGGGAAAACTTTAATCAACATTTCCTCTGAAACCACTGGACAGAATTTGATTAAACTTGACAGGAATGATCCTTGGGTCAACCTTCACAAAAGTTCCTAAAATAAACTTGATCCATATAGAACTCTGGTTGCCATGGCTACAAAAAGAAAAAAAATATGAAAACTTTAAAAATCATCTTCTTCAAAACTACTGGCCAGATTTTAAAATAAATTGGAACAGATGTTCCTTGGGTCAACCTATTTATCTCAGGTGAGCGATTTAGGGCCATCATGGGCCTCTTGTTATACTTGTTTTAATAACAATTTGTTGAATTTTAGCTTTATGTCTATGTTAAGGGTACCTTATGTAGTTGAATATCAGACCAATTGTACTGCGCATTCAATGGCAGAATGAATATGTACAAAGGTTGTGGGCTTCATAATTTGATGATATCGGATTCCATTCCTTACCATGTTTCAATAAAGGTAATGAAGGAAATATGAGTGCCAATGCCCACTACAGACTTTTCCAAATTTTAAAAATGTTTGTAAAATTATCATTATCATCCAGTTGCTGAACTGGAATATGGTTGACCTAGTTTACACAAAAGAACATGTTCAATTGTTTGTTAACAGTTGACCCAGTCATGATAGGAAAATGATCCTTCAGCAATACCATAGACCTGATTTAATTCCTCCACAGAAAATGGAAAAGGCATGATAAGTCACGTGTCTCTCTAGGTTGCCAAACCAAATTGTACCTTACCCCGTCGCCTTATCTTTACAATGAATAACTTTTTTCTTTTACTGCTCACAGATTACTCTTAAGAAACTGAAGAGGGTTAATTGTAAAATATGTTCAAAGTGAAAACATGTTTCCTTTATTTTTATGTTTCTATGTATTACCATGGTGGAAAGTGGCATACCAGAGTTCTAAAAGGTTTCCTGGAAACCATTATGCAGATCTCTCCAGATATAGTTACAGCTTATTTATGTTGATTTGGAAACAAATTTTTACATCTTTTACTCATCCCTCTTGATAGTTTCTAGGTTTGACCAATACTTTGCGCCTCAGGGATGGTCAAAAAAATTTTTGCCTCTAAAGGGGTTGGAGTTCACAACCTTCTGATGCATAGTCTGGAATGTTACCTGAATGCATAGTCTGGACTGTTTCCTGGATGAATAGTCTTGATGCATAGTCTAGAATGTTACCTGGATGCGTAGTCTGGAATGTTACTTGGATGCATAGTCTGGAATGTTACCTGGATGCATAGTCTGGACCTGGATGCATAGTCTGGAATATTACCTGGATGCAGTCTGGAATGTTACCTGGATGCATAGTCTGGAATTTTTGGATGCATAGTCTGGAATATTACCTGGATGCAGTCTGGAATGTTACCTGGATGCATAGTCTGGAATGTTACCTGGATAACCTGGATGCATAGTCCAGAATGATACCTGGACCAGATTTTGTATTTCAAATATAAGCTTTATCTTTACCAGCAAGGTCATACACATTTTCTTTTGTAAACCCAGTCAACCATATCATTAATCACCTGACATCCTAGAGAGGCTATTGGACAATCTGATGTCTTCATTTGAATATTCCTACTAACATTGAAAATGTACATTCAACTTTCATGCAGTCTGATCATGGTCTGCACTGTTCACTTTCCCCCCCCCCCCCCTTCAACTGATGGTGAAGTCAAAAATGAAAATAGGCCAAGTTCAATTAAGAAATTTAGCATTGTAAGGATTTATATCTTTCTGTACATTGTCGTACACCCCCGGCAATATCTATTTGTCACTTCTATAAATATGTTGTGGGTATCCAACCTTGCCAGGAGTGTTGCTTTTATTTTTTTACTTGGCATTGCACTGATGTTTGCATAAGCCAAGTTGTTAAATTTTATTCTGTGCCAAGTTAAAGGTTTTATTAAGTTGAAATGGTTATATTTTTGTCACTTATTAGCTTGTCTGTTTTTCGAAGAAAAAGTTGTGGTATTGTCATCACTTTTGGGGCATTGTTGTTGGCGTCATTGCCATCATGAAAAACTTAAAACTTGGACAAAAAAACATCAGTCATCAGACTTCGGATACTTTTGTTCATTATCACAAGGGCTACCTTATCATTAAGGGCCATAACTCTTGGGTCCAATTTCACCTAATTTATCTCCCCCTTTTTAATCAAAAACTGAAACGGATGCGTGTTGGCATTCTCATGCGGTGCTCTTGAATAAACTTTACAGCCGTGACAAATCTCTGACCAAACTTGCTTCCAGTGATGTCTGTCACATCTCCTTTCTTTCTAATTCATCAATGATCTGATTCATCACACATCCACCACATTATCTGATCACAAGCATACCTGGAGATTGATAAGCCTGGCCGTTCAGGAAGTGATTCTTGACGACTGAAAAACTGTTATTATAGGAGAACTTACCTGCAAAAATCTTGATTAAAGGGCAGTTAGGTTGTCTGTTTACTTGGGCTTACAAATCATCGGTTGATTGGAATGTTCAATTTTGTTAGATAAGACGAGGTACACACATGTATTCTTTTTACCTAGAGATGATACCACATGATTATAGCACTGAGTACATGTGCACTAGATATGGCCACTTGTAACAGGTGAATCCTGTTGGTGTTTTAACATCCCACCAACAATAGAGCAGTCATATTTTAACATAGTGATCATGAGACAGATATAGAGTGGTATCAGAGCAACAGATAACTTTTGATGGCAATTAGTTTAAACTACAAGCTTTTTAAGGCAGTTAGTTTTTTTACCAATACTTTCCAAGAACAATTAGTTTTTCTGCATTTTTCAAATAGTTTTTTTTCCTGAATTCTCAATTAGTTTTACTTCATTTGACATCCTAATGAGCTTATAGTGTCACAGTATGTGAAAATTAACCTGAAATAAATTGTAAAATATAAATGATGTAATGCATTAAAATATTATCCATAAGATATGAACATGTTATAATAAGAAAGTCAAATGACAATTTCCAAGAATCTAAAATTTTGCCTGTACTTGAGAACCATGGTGCTGATAAAACGACGTTCGAAATGATATGGATCAAGAAACTGCCGACAATTTCGTAAGGGTTTGGTTTCTTTTTAACAAAAAAAAAAATGGCAACCAATGCTTCTATTGTTTTTCCAACTCTTCAACACTTAGATTTTAACATTTTATTGCAGAGTTTTCAACGATAACGCTATTTCAGAGAACTTGGATTTTATCATTCATGGATGAAAATGCAGTTAAGGAAAAGCATTGTAGATTGCGAGTGCGCAGTAACCTCCCTTTGCTACCAATGGGTTAGTAAACATGAATAACAAACCTACACAAAACAATGACAACTTCCAGCACAATTCGTTTAGCATTATTTATTTTCGTTTTTGAACAATGAGAATTTGAAATTAATTCGTTTTTCCTGAAAAACAGTTAGTTGAAACGATAAAACGAAGCTTATCTGCTGCTCAGGGTATTACTCCAAATCTATGTTAAACATTAAACGTGTTTATTTGATGAAACGCCTATTTCTATACATGATATTCAATGGCGTTGTACAATAAACATACATATATTCTCACAAAAAGTGTAAACAAATACATATAAAATGTAGCAAAAAAAACCCATAAAAACATGAAATTAAAATACAGATTTAAGATGGACATCAAGGTACTTTACTAGTTTATGTTTAAAAAAAGAAAATAAGCTAATAAAAGCAGATGACAAAACTATAAAAGCTCCGGACAATGTTATGTAAAATATCAGATCATTCAAATCAATATCAGTTTTAAAACAAGTCATAAAACTGTGTGAAATAATGCGTTTTTAGTTTTTTCTTAAACTCGTCTATTGACTCGGTTTGCTTAATATACGGAGGCAGATTGTTCCATAATTTCGGCCCTATAGTGCGGAAACTTCTATCATTAAACCTAGTTTTCTTGTTAAACGCACATCATAATTTATGTAATGCTGGAATTACTGGCTGATCTTAATCCTAGTCTACATTAACATGTTTAGTTAATAATTGTGTCAAATATATAGGAGCCCGACCAGTGCTGCAGTTGAACATGATTGTCAATATTTTGAAATTGATTCTGGCCTTTATTGGGAGCCAACGTAAATCATGCAAGGCTTTCTTGGCACTTTCATATTTGCCTCTGTTATGAACTAATTTAGCGCACATATTTTGAACGCATTGCATTTCGGCAACTCTGTCTTAGAAATACCATACAATATAACATTACAGTAGTCCAGATGAGAGATAACCAGTGAAAGTAATAGGATTTCAGTTGCAGTTCTGGTCAGGTATTTTCTGATACACTTTACTCTGAAAAAATTCAACATTGCAGAGTGGCATTTACGCTTTACGTGTTCCTTAAAGGATAAGGTTTCGTCAAGGTAGGCACCTAGGTATCTAATGCAACTTTCACGGTTTATGAAGTCACCAGCAATATCAATATGTGTAGTAATACACTTGTTCAACTGAGCTCGACTACCAAACAATATAAATTCTGTTTTAGTGTTACTCGGGCTTATTCTGTGTCCGGCAATAACAGAACAAGGACGAAGGGGTCTGGTTCAATCACTCTTTAATGTACTATAAACAGTCCAATATGATAGCAATACGGTGGCAATGTGATGGCCCAGATCTAAGGAAGCTGAAGGCCCTGTCCCGTACACGCTTGCCGCTCCCTTCTCTCTCAGTGCCTGTCCCAGTACGGTGCTTGTGTTAGGATGTAACAAAGGTAAAAAGCACCAGGTCAACACCCACGGTATGTATAATACAGTGAAACCTTCGGCAAAACCAAGTGACACCTCTCACTGCAAACCCGCCTTTTACTTAGAACCTGTTAAGTAAATCTCACGAATCAACACGAGACTTCCGGTGAAATATACAGGGGCACAAAACGGGTTTTACCAAAGGTGGGGCACCTTACGGGGAACTGGAACCAAACGGTTCACCCTGCTACATTAGAAGTGTTAATTTTTAATTTGTATTCGTTCATCCAGCAGTTGATATTGACGACACATGCTTCTAGTTGTTGGATATTTTGTTGTTCGTGTATATGAGACAGAGGACTGAAGCGTTTATGAGCAATAATGGTCATCAGTGAACCCATTTAATGAAATTGACGGTGGGATGACATAAAATAGTGTACTAGCATAGGTCAAGTAGAGCCAGGGACCCAAGCAACTGCCCTGGGGCACACTACTCTAGTGGACGGGATGAGGATCGAGATGAGTTTACAATAACTCTACAACTCCTTGGTCTCAGATACGACTCTATCTAATTCAACGCAGTGCCAGATACACCATACTGTTTATGAAGAACGTCTAGTAAAATGTTATGGTCGACTGTATCAAATGCAGCACTTACATCAGTAGCGATCTAAGCGGTAACTTCTTGACTTTCCATGCCACTTAGAATGTCATTGACAAGTCGTGGTATTATACCACAATCAGATACATTATCCTGCCACCTGCAGGCTAGTCAGGATCTTCACTTTATACTGAATGTCAAACAAAGGATATATACCAGTACCATTTTAATTAAAGGATGTTTGTAAGTGGGTGCCATGGATTGGACTCACACCCTATGATTTTGAGGCAGATGCCCTTTAACTAGTGAGCTGTAACTGGTCTGTATGAAGGATCCTAATGGGAGGGGGTGGGGCCATAGTGCTCTGGTAAAAAAAACCTGTAAAGCCCCAAGATAATTCTTAGGTGTTGTACCACAGTACATGTATTGTTACTGGAGGGATTTTGACTCTCGAATTTAAACAATTAATACAAATGAATCCATATCATTTCCAGACATATTTTTCTTCCCTTTTTCATTGTTCAAACAGTTACCTATTTCATGTGAATCGCATATTTTATGAATCAGTTCTACGATAGCCAACCTTTGAACCTTTCCATTTGTCAAAATGAAGATTTCATTTACAAGGTCAACTACTTATAAATCTACATATTATATGTTGTTAACAATGTTATCATATGATCACATGATTTCTCTCTACAGCGATTGGTTAATTTCTTGATTTGATTTAAATATTAGGAAAGATTTACACTCCAGACTCAGTGCATTCATTTTTGCAATACCGGGTATGAACAATGGCATCCTTGATAAACCCAGCCTGTTGTAAACAAAGTCGAAAACAGCATTTTTGTTACAAGTGCACATGTTGGGTGCACGTGAGTGCACAATTGTTCCTTATTTACATCAATTCAATTTCCTCAGTATCAAATTAAATTAACTTTCGAAAATTTTGTTACAAAACAATAAACATAGCTACCTTAAATACACAAATTTCACCACCTCAAAGATGCTGCAGTTTGTTAGCTTATTTATATTATTGTATGTACCTATGTACAAAATCAGTTATTTCTGGAAAATAATCAGAAGATTCTTTCTGATTTTACTTTCCAAAACTGAAACAAAGAAAATTCTTGAACCGTAGCCATGTTTAAATTTTTTCTCATGATGGAAATTTCCATTTTGTCTTGACAAATCAAGTCAGACAAATTGTTTTCTTTCCTGGGGATAAGTGTTAATTTTTTATTCCCCTGATCGTCCTTGGAAAACAACGCATCCCAGTAATAAAACGTTGATTAATGATTCTGTCTATGAGGAAATCGAGGGCTAACAACGAAACTATTCTAACTGCATATAAAAATAGGAGGAGATGTAAAGTTTTGCTGTCAGGCCTCAAAATGGTCATTTCTATGAATACAAAATGAGAGGGATGAAAAGAGGTGCATTGTAATCACACATAAATGGAAACCAGCCATAAACTTGCTGGCCTGTGGGGTACAGTCAAATTATTTTTGTAACCGTGGCAACAAGAATGCAATGGTCAAAATTGAAGTGTGTCTTTCTAGATGCCATCACTATGATAAACCATCAATTCTTTATAATTGTATTGAGTTACTCTCAAGAGGAACCAAATGACCTTTTTGTTTAATTTTCAGCCACATTATTTCCATCATAATTGCCATACTGGCGTACGTTCAGTATGACAAACCGTATGCTTACAGCCAGCTATGAAACTGCCTTGGTGTCATAATCACAATGTTTACATATACCCATGTGCAGGATAAGGCACACGTGAACAGGATGCTATATGGTCCTAAGACAACTCCATAGCTTGCTGTAAGTGACCGGTTGCATACGGTTTGTTATACTGAACGCACGCCAGGTTGGCAATGAATTTGTTTAAGTATATACATGTACCATAAATTATTGTTAGGTATGAGTATACCAACTGTACCCAATTGCAAGATCAATATGGCAGTTTTTTTTATTTATTTATTTATTTTTTTTTTTTTTTCTTCCAGAAAATAACATATTTTGGCAAAATACTTCAGAATTAAATTGTCAATATACATAATTAAAAAAGTGAAAGTAATATATTATAAAGTCCCAGAAAATACACTATTCCAACTGTCTATATAAAAGTTTAGGTGTCAGTATATGATATAAGAAATGTATATCTTTTTTATTATAAAAGAATAATATTCATATGTATTTATAGGTATTTATATGATGTTTATTTATTTATGTGGAAAAATAAACACTATTCCTTGACCTTATGAAAAAAATTGGTGTGTACCTTAGTATTGGGACACTTTGAAAAAATACTTTTTAACAACTCTAATTATTTGGAACATTTTTCTTTTTCTGTCCAAATACTTAGGGTGATTATGGTATCAATGTTTATTTATTTATTTTTATTATTTTTTTATTATAATTATTACTATTTTTTTCCAAATGGGAGATTACTTTGGTCAAAATAGGCTCATAAGTTATGGCCCTTAATGAGATTTATGTAGCCTTTGTGAAAGTGAACAAGCATGTGAATTAAGTTCAATCACAGAAGTTTTAAAAGTTCAGAAGTTTATATGGCCATGGTGTCAAGACTTCCACAATGACTACGCCATTGCCGACACCAGACTGATGACAATACCTCGGCTTTTTTCTTTGAAAAACAGCCAAGCTAATCATAATTATGATAATGTAACTGTATGAATGATGCGTACATAAAATAACAATGTTTATAAGTTCTTTAAATCACATATTATTGGAACTGAAATTTTGTTTTGTTTTATAAAGAAAGATTGTATAATTGTTGTTGTTGTTTTTCTGTTTCTGTCGTTGAGTGTGGTTTTATCTGTCTGTAAAAACAAGCCTTGAAAATCAAAATGTTCTAAACAAATTTCAGACAAAACCAAGAGAATTTACAGATCAAATGATAGAACAAAACAACATACATTATGCAGCCTCCCTCAGAAGGCTGTTAAGTAAGAGTATTGGTTGAGATGTGGCACTCTGGTCCATGGCAGATGGTTTTCCAACTTCTCTCTGAAGAATTTTAAGATTGACATGTGTTGCTTTGTCAAGAAATAGCAGGGTCCACAGAATCATCTGGTTTGTGTCATACAGAATTCTGGGGATGACAGTGTTGTTTGACGACTTCACAGTTTTGTGCATATGTTTGATTGCGTCTATAAAGGTCATTAACGTTTGATCATGTTTTTCTTGGAAATTTCAATGAGAGGAAACAGCTTAATTTTTCCATGATTCTTTGATTTGATTTATCAGCCAGTCACTACAGATGAATATTTCAACTTATGCGATAGAAGAATGAACGAAACATTTGACATTATGATTATCATTAATCCTTTACCTCATGAATATTTAATCCTTACCTCATGAATATTTAATCCTTTACCTCATGAATATAGGACTTATATATAAATGAATTAGGATTTAATAAACTTAAAGTGGTTTATGAAAAAACATATTTTTATATGCCGCTGGAGGCGGTTGTATATTGTCGTCATCTTCTCCGTCCGTCCGTCCATACATACGTCCGTCCACATTTCTTGTGAATGAAACTCCTGCTATGTTTCTGACCATATCTTTTCAATACTTAGCCAATGTCATAACTATAATGGGTAGGTGTGCATGAAGCGGCGATTTTTCCGTTCATTGCTTTTTGCAAATGTTATGTCCCTTGAAACTTAGTTTCTGTAGCAAATTGATATTGCAGCCTTGTGAATGCAACTCCTCCTATGTTTCTGACCATATCTTTTCAATACTTGCAATGGCTAATGTCATTACCATAATGGGTAGATGTTGTTGTTGTTGTTGTATTGGAGTTTACCATCGCTGCGATAGTATTTCAATCATATAGCGACGTCCAGCTAATTACAGGTGGAGGAAGACCCCGAGTACACAGAGGTACCCGGGTAGAACCACCGACCTACCGCAAGCCAGCTGGAAGGCTTCCTCACATGAAAAATCCGAAGTCCCTACCGGGATTCCAACCCACAGCGGTGAGGGGCTGAGAGATTTGTAGTCCACGACTAACCGCTCGGCCACGGCGGCCCCAATGGGTAGATGTGCATGAAGCGACGACATTCATGTTCATTGATTTTTGCAAGAGTTATATCCCTTGAAACTAAGTCTCTGTAGCTGATTGATATTAAAGCCTTGTGAATGCAACTCCTCCTACGTTTCTGACCAAATCTTTTCAAAACTTGGTCAATGTTATGACTATAATGGCTAGATGTGCATGAAGTGGCCTTTTTTTGGTTCATTGATTTTTGCAAGAGTTATGTCCCTTGAAACTTAATTTCTGTAGCTGATTGATATTGCACCCTTGTGAACCCAACTCCTCTTAAGTTTCAGAATGGATCTTTATGAATCATAGTCAATGTCATGAAGCAAGGATATTCCGGTTCATCAATTTTTAGCTCACCCGAGCACAATGTGCTCATGGTGAGCTATTGTGATCCCCTTTTGGTCGGCATCCATGCGTCCGTCCCTGCGTGTGGTTTCCTTATCTCCTCTGTTTTCCAGTGTATCAAAATAAGTCTATATGAAATAAAGGTTTTTCCTATCTTGATTATAAAGTTTTGATGACTTAAGTTGCATGCTAAAGGTTGTTAAGATAACACTTTTATTATTATTAAGAGCACCTGCTCTGACAGACGAGAATTAATAACTGACTCTTGGTACGTAAGGTTGAATGCCCTCTAGATGAAATCAATAGATGTTACAGTTATGGAATGATTACCTTGAAGGATACTGGAGTGACATGCCAATCTACAAGCTCCATCATGGTGGCTGTAAAACTGTCACAAGATCTCCATCGGCACAGGGTTGTGATCAGCTGGTAGGAACAATAACTGCTTCCATTAAATTTCCTTTTGCATTGCATAGTGTGACAGTTGTTCTCCCTCGAGTATCCTTCTTAAATGAAATATTTGTCTGAAAACCATTAGATTAAGGTAACATACCCTCTAAATTGAGTTACATCAGTGCATTTATATGCTCAAACATGAGATGAAACTGGATTTTTTACCCTGTATTATTATATTAGACCAAGTTTAAACAACAAATGTTGACTTTAACCTTTTCTCGTCAGTTTGTTCTCTACCTGAGGCTAGTACAAGATATCTTTTAATATTAAATTCCAAACTTACATTAGTGAAACTTAAAGTAGGATTAAGTCTGGCCCTTCTCATCAGCTTACTTAAGCATTTGCTTAAGTTATAGTTATGTTCATATACTCTTGAATTCTTATGAATATTTGAAGAAAATTGAAGAAAAAGAAGAAACAGATTAACTTGTTGATGGACAAAAAGTTCCAAGTATCTAAATTCTGAAGAAAAAATAATGAGCTGTTTATAATTTACTAATGGTGATTAGTGCACTCCCAACATCAGTGGACAGCTGGTGGGAAGGGTGAGAATATTCTGGATGAGTTTGTTTATACTGTGTGTGTACATCAACAAGTCTCCTGCAGTAGACTTCACAGCTGTAACATGGCATGGTTCTGCCATGTTTTCTGAGCAGGATATAATTAAGGCAGGAATATTTGTAAATTAAAAGTCTTAGAGACAGTCAGTCTCCTGCAGAAGCTTTAACAAGCTTCCAGGTGATTTAGGTTTGACAGATTTAAATACTGAGACAGAAAAATGAGTCTTGATTGTATGAAGTTAAATGTCAGTCTGTTGGCAACAATACTGCCTAGAAACCAAATCCTTTATCTCATGAATATTCATGTACAGTTTTATTACTTGATGAATAATAATTTCCTGAAACAGAGCAATGAATCTTTCTTTGCTGTGCTGATAGTATACAAGTGTAGAAACTGAGCTACAATACAATGAGTCAACCTAGATCAGACAGCTCCTATAATTATGAGCTGTGCTCTGTTTGCCAAGTACCAAAACAAGTGTATAATTGTGATGTAAAGGGCTAAATATGATAGAAGCATTTTGCACCATTCTTACATATTAAAATATCTAAATAAATGGCTCATTTGACATAAATTAAGTCTACCATACTGACTTATTGTATTTGCTTGAATATGAAATATTCAGGAATTTCTATTAGAAAATAACACAAGTGGTAAAATGCATCCTAAAGTATTGAAGTGTTACTTAGCAAGAAGTAAGATTGGAAAACTGGGGCCAGGTGTTTGTTTGACTAAATTGGGTGTCTGTTTACAGACATTAATAGACAGGAAGTGTTCAATTTAGCCATGAGCTTATAATATGATTTATACATGGGCATGAATTTAACAAACTTAAGGGGCACTGTGGTACAGTAATAAATGCCCGATTGTGTATCTGAAAGCTGTGTATTAGAACCCAGTGTTGTAGGCAAGGATTTTTTCATGACCTTTTCAGGCACCAAGTACTGGTCCAATCCAGGAACTGTCAAGAGGGATTAGTTGTAAGAACTTGTGTCCCAATCAACACGAAATAAATATGTTTAAACTAAAAGTTTAACAATATTTGTTTATTCAACGGGGAGAACTTGTTCAAGTGGTATAATATAGTTACATTAAATAAAAGCTGTATTTGTTAGTCATACCCATGATTGTTTATGTACAAATCTATGACTAGGTGAATATCAATTAACTCTTTACTTCATGAATATTCATGAACATATTCATGAGTTCATGAATATGGATTAATTGAACTTTAAATGGTATATCAAACTGCAGATTTTGCTTTCCTCTGCAGACTGTATAGAACTGAGCTACAATATTGTATAAGCAAACAGAGTAGGGTCTGCTCTGTTTGCCAGTGCCTCAAAATGAGTCTATATGAAGTAAAAGGGTTAACTGAACTTTTAAACAGTACATAAGAAATGGATTGTTCTTGTTTTGAAGACTGTGTTGAATCTAAGGATTGTTCAAGCAATTATGGAGGAGACCTAGCTTCTCTGTTTGCCAATGTGTTAAAATATAAGGTAAAGGCTTATGTTCTCACCTACCTGGCGGTTCATTAATTAATTACTTTCAAATTGTAAACCTGCAAAAATTGCAGGTGAAGGTTTTGAAATATATAAGCCAATACTTGTTGGTGTTCAATGAAAATATTGTTTGTTTATATAATACTTTTATAAAAGTAACAATGGGAGACAAATAAATATATTTCGCACCTTCAAGTTAACATGAATAGGTCTCATTGAATTTCGTAAACCTATATAATTGCCTTTATATATAAAACATGAATTACATTGTAATAGCTAGGGTATAAAATGACCTGTGCATTCACATTAGTAGGATTTCTATTGAATATCAAATCAGAAAGAACTGTTAAAGTTGAATTAATAACCAGTCAGATGATATCAAACCAGGTTGAATAGATGAGATATCGAACAAAGTAATTGGAACACCTGTTTGTTTCAGAAGTTGTGGCTGATTTACTAGATAAAGGAACTTTGTTAACCTTGAAATAGTGTGAAGTGTGTATTGTGCCGTTACCTACATGGTTTTTGAATATCTGTAATTATAGTAAAGCTCTACATGACTAAAGTTGACATAGATTATTATCCCAATATAACTAATAATATCAATGTTAAGAAGTAAAAGGTGCGAGTTATTAGTCCCCTACCTGCTTCGCCGAAGGGGACTATAGGTTTGCACTCTGTCCGTCCGTCCGTCAGTCCGTCGGTCCATCAGTCCGTCCGTCAGTCCCACACATGTTTTCCGGACTTTTTTTCTAAACGCTTGCAGATATTCATCTAATTTTTGGTGTGTGAGTCTACCACCATGACTTACAGATCAAGTTTTAGTTTCATTCCGGTCCATTGATTTTTGACGGAATTATGACCCTTGGAATTAGAAAATTTCGTTAAAATAGCAGTTTTCTGGATTTTTTTTCTAAACGCTTGCAGATATTCATCTAATTTTTGGTGTGTGAGTCTATCACCATGAGTTACAGATCAAGTTTGAGTTTCGTTCCGGTCCATTGATTTTTGACGGAATTACGGCCCTTGGAATTAGAATTTTTTTTTAAATAGCAGTTTCTCTGCACTCAGGTCTTCCTCCACCTGTAATTAGCTGGATGTTGTTATATGACTGAAATAAACAGGTTGTGTTTGTGTGTGTGTTGGGGGGGGTCTTAGTTTTCCATTTGCCGGTAGGGGACTTAGTATTGTCTAAGCAATACTTTCATAATACTTGTTTTATTATAGAAACTTTCCCCTATTACTTGGCGCTATGTTTGGTTGATGGAATTTAAGCCAGTTCTGATATCTTGCATTACTAGCAACATATACCACATTTATTATAAATTTTATACAGGTCAAGTAAATGACTTTTGATCCAAAGGTTGTGGGTTTGAACCCTGTTCATGACTTTCTGAGGTGCAAAAGTACTGGTCCATACCAGAAATCATCAGTATAAAATGTTAGAACTTGTTTCCCAATAAATATGAAAAGAAAGATATTGAAGTGAAAACTAATCTAGAAGTAGATGATATGTTGATGACTTGGTGCAAAACTACTGTAACTCAGTTTCTTCATTTATATGTAGTTACAATATTTTTGCATCAAGCTCTTATTATTGTATAGTATATGAAGGAATTTAACCCTTAACCTCATGAATATTCATTTAGACTTCTATGGCTTGATGAATATTAATTAACTGAATTTTAAGTGTTTTGTGAAAAAATTTATGTTTTTGCCGTGCAGACTGTGTAGAGTCTCAGCTACATTATTTTATGGACCCTGGCAGGTGTCTGCATGATATCAGGATCCACTCCGTTCACCTGTCTAAATGTGCTAAAGTGTTTGACTAAGATTCTGGCATGCATGAGTCAGACCTTCACACATCTAAACTATCAAATTTTGTGTCAATAATTTATCATCATCAGCCAGTGTCTTGTTTTTAATATTTAATTTAAATAGTATCAATTAAATGGCTCATGAGGCATTTGTGTAAGACATATATATCAGACGATGTAGAAAGATTTAACTAGAGAATTTATGCAAATACATTAATTTTATAATTCAATATCAGATAGATTTTACTATTGAATAAAGAAGTTAAGTAATTTCCTTGTAAAATAATAATAAAAATATCTTCTCGTTTCAGATTCATTTTATGTAGAACTTAAAACTACCAGTAGGTCAATAATTTTGTTATTGTTGTTGTTCTCTGTAAAATCTTAAGATTAAAGAGTATAACATTTGTCTCACAAAAATTACATTTATAAAGTGGAATAGTGATTTTAAATGTAAAACTGTTCTAAAATTACCAATTTTATGCAGATATTGCATGTTTTGTTCTAGAATTACAAACATTATTAAGAAATTTTGTATTAACCCCTTTCAGTTTTCCAGAGAGTTTAATTTTTTTGTTTTTTCTAATCAGGTGACACAGATTCTGTTAATGGCTTTGTTAAGAAACTATAATGAAAGTGTTACACACAAAGAGTTACCGGTATGTTTAATTTTCAGTTGAGAACATATTTCCATTAAATTAAATCATTGAGGTCTCAGAGAGATTTCAAACAGAAGACAGCATATCAAGGGCTCTGCACAAAACAGTGGTAACTTGTTCTGTAATACATATAAGTTACGACCGTTTTGCACTGAGCCCACATTATGGATATTGGTGATTTTTTTTGTCTGCATGAAAAGTTTAAGGCTGTGAAAGTTGAAGAGAAAAAATCTTTAAGTACAACTTAAAATGAACCATATTGTTTTTATTGATTAATTCTTCCTGTGGAAAATCCTTGCTGTTACATATAGACCATTTCACGGTACGATCAGCAATTCTTTGAATAATTTGCTGTTTTAAATTGACCAATTAGTGACTGGGAAAAAAACGCAAATGTATGTTTATTTCCAAATGACTAATGTGTGGAATTCTACATCAGCATGTAGATTAGTTGTGTTGATTTAGGTAGGTTTACAGTCTCATTCTGAAATGAAATGTTCTATTGTCTTCATGGTCTTACACTGCGAGTGCTTAGATTGGTCTGACCCATCTGTAATTTAACTGAACACACACAGCTTTCCGTGACATGACAATAGTAAATTTAGTCCTTAAATGACTAGCTAGCATCAAGAGGGTATTCATAGGTTCATCAGCCGCAGAAAAACAGGCAATGTCGCAATTACTGTTTTATCTGGAACAATTAGGTTTATGAGAACATATTAGGTGACACTGAATAAGCCAAGTGACATTCAGTATTGACAATTTGTTTGTGTTCTTCACTTGACCAGGCTAGTGATTAACACATAAAGCTAACCAATTGACTATCTGTTCGCTTCACGCTAAGATCCAATTACAGGAGGTGTGCTAATTTCCCCACATAACATCTACCCGTCATGTTTTACTCCCATTATAGCAATATGGACTTTCACAGCTTAACGCTAATTGGAAAAAAAGATATTGTTTTGGTTAACACATAAGATAAATATGGTAACTGTATGGCATGAATTTTACAGGTGTTGATGATTATGACTGTCTGACTATTTGACTTGACTACTTGAGTTTACTGTCGCTTTGACAGTATTTCAGTCATGTAGTGACTCCCAGCTAATTACAGGTGAAGGAAGACCCCGAATGCATGGAGGCATCCGGGTAGAACCACCGACCTACCGCAAGCCAGCTGGAAGGCTTCCTCACATGAAAATCCAAATAACCCTGCCGGGATTCGAACCCACGCGGTGAGGGGCTGGGTGAGTGTGAAAGTCAGCAACTTTACCCTCTCAGCCACGGAGGCCCCAGGTTATGGCTGTCAGGTTAATAGATTTTTGGTTAACCTTGCTCACCTGCTTCCACAAGCTTTAAAGGGTTGAAAGAGTAAAATCATATTAGAACATTACATATACATATGTCATTCACATGTATCTTAAATCTGATCAGTTGTATTAAGGCCAACATCAAGTTTTTGCTGCATGTGCAATTAAATGTCATCTCCCTTTAATTAACATTACATAGAAAATATCAGACAGTTGTTGCAATAACTTTTTTTTTCTAATTTTTCTTAGTAGCCTCAGTCACATGAATTTTCTGAGTTTATATGCCTAGATGAAAGAAACCTTTGCACCCTATCAGACCTCTATATATAGCCTAATGCAATTAATATGAAATTTTAAACTAATTAAAAGATTCTAAGAGTTGGTCTATGTCACAGTTGTGTTTTTACTTGTCTTTTGTTAGCACCAGCATACACAAAATATTCTCCAGAAGTTCCCTCAAGTATTGCTTGAGTGCTAGACACATTTTTCTCGTTGGAATGTGTCTGAGCAATCTCACAACTCTCGTTGTAGCATTGACAGATCTGGCTGGTATTCCGTAAACAAGTCCTTCTAGGGCTTCAACAGCGTTTAGTCATACAGTTTGATGTTGTTTTGCTGGTTTTGTAGCCAATAAGACAAAATATAATTGAAGATCTCATGAATGGTGCTTCTTATTACAGCATTAACCAGGCTGATTAGTGGATAAAAATGTATATATTTTGCTGTTGCAGAAAATTTTATTGTTATTATTGGTAACAAAGGTAACCATAAAATTAATTTTTTTTCTTCTAAAAATCAAAATCTCAGTTTTATTTGGCCTGTTTTTTATAATGGTCAGAGTGAAAACTGAATGACCGTGAACTCAGGAAATATAATTTTGACTTTGACTTCAAAATTTACTGCTTATTGCATCATAGGAAAAAATGGACACTTATTTGCTTGAGATGGTCCCTATGGGTGTGCACTGTGCATGTAGATGAAAATATATCTGATAAAACCAGTGTGGTGTAAGATGAATGTCCCCTATCTCAAGTTAATCACACTTCCTCGGGCCTCCCACAAAGCTATCTGATAAATTTGACGCCCAATTCAAATGTTTGCAACCGACAGCTCAGTGTCAAGAATGATACTGAATTAGATAACAGGCAAATAGTTCTTCAGTTCATTAGGTCTTTAAATGATGATAACGATTCTATTTTTAATCAGAGATTTAATTGCATTTTAAATCTTTATCAAATGATCTATGTGACCAGTACATTTTCAGACAGAAAAGAAAGTTTACTTAGTTCTTAGAGCAATAGAATTGTTTCTTACTAACCCCCAGGATACAGAGAAATTTAATCCTTTAATCCATGTACATTAGCCAGCTGATTTCATGTTAACCAGCTGGTTTTACTGGCTAGCTGGTTTCACATTAGCCAGCTGATTTAACATGCTAGCTGGTTTCATGTTAGCCAGGTGGTTTCACATGCTAGCTAGTTTTATTATAGCCAGCTGATTTCACTGGCTAGCTGATTTCACATTAGCCAGCTGATTTAACATGCTAGCTGATTTCATGTTAACCAGCTGGTTTTACTGGCTAGCTGGTTTCACATTAGCCAGCTGATTTAACATGCTAGCTGATTTCATGTTAACCAGCTGGTTTTACTGGCTAGCTGGTTTCACATTAGCCAGCTGATTTAACATGCTAGCTGATTTCATGTTAGCCAGTTGATTTCACTCGCTAGCTGGTTTAATGTTAGCCAGCTGGTTTTACTGGCTAGCTGGTTTCACATTAGCCAGCTGATTTCACTTGATAGCTGGTTTTATGTTAGCAAGCTGATTTCACTTGCAAGCTGATTTCATGTTAGCCAGCTGATTTCACTTGCTAGCTGGTTTCATGTTAGCCAGCTGATTTCACTTGCTAGCTGGTTTCATGTTAGCAAGCTGGTTTCATGTTAGTTAGCTGGTTTCATGTTAGCCAGCTAGTATCATGTGCTAGCTGGTTTCATGTCACAAAAAAGATTGTTTAGTCTGAGTCAACATGGTAACAAAACTTGCAGATTCGGTTTGAATTTTAAATATATATATATTTTTCAAATCATCTATAGGCTATGTTGTTGTTTTCCAATCTTCATAAACCATTCTGATTCCTTAAATACATTGGTGCTGCATCAAAATCATCATTAAAACCTTCCTTTATTTTCATAAACTACTTCAATCTCCATTAAAGCCCTGCCACATTCAGTGCGTTAGTACTTTGATTGAATGAATGAATAATTACAAATTCAGATTTCTCAACAAATGCATTGAAATTTTTTTTTTACTAATACAAAGGTAAGCATCTTTTTTGTTCACTTATTTTTTTTTAACTTGCAGATAAAGATGAAGCTCCTCTGAGTGAGGCAGGCAAGTTCTGCCATAAATACTTAATAGTGTTAAGCAGACAAACTTTCAGCTAGCACTATTTTACACATGTTTAAGTCATATAAATAATTTACTCACCATGCTGATTTTGTCATTAAATATACATATGATCCAGAAATAAGATCTATCGCTAAAGAGTATGCATCCATCCAGTTTTTAGCAGTGAAAACCTTGTGTTTGTTTATTTGTTGAGTTTAACATCCCATCGACAGTATTTTAGTAATTTGGAGGTGATGTCTACTTGAGACAGATCTAGCGCTGCCACACTACAGTATCACGCCATAGACATGTGGTATGATACCACACCTAGTCACATTATCCTGACACCTGGCCACCTGATATGCTGTGCACTAAGCAAGAGAGCTATGCCAGTACCATATTTTATGACTTTGGTTTGTTGCGGCTGGAGATTGAACCCATGACCTCCTGTTCCTGAGGCGGACACTCTATAACCACTCTGACCACCGGGGTCAGGGTGAAAACCTTTAAAGACTAGACAACAGAAACACTAAAAACATGTTTTATTTAGCCTGTTTGTGGATGTGTAGATGAAATTTTGTTGCTCTAGATTATGAAAAATTTGACCAAAAAAAATTGTCTAGAGGCAATTCTCTTTTTTTGTTATCTCTTGACATAAAGGTCAGTCTGAATGGAGATAAATAATGCCTTGAAGACCTTATATGAGGAGGAAAAACTGTCTGCAGTGATCATGGCTGAAGTATCAGTTTGATTTGCCAGGTCATAACCTTAAGTCCAGGTTGTGTACTCTATCACCCCAAGTCTCTGTCGCCATCCTGCTTATGTTACCTGGTTTGGCCCCCATGTACCTGTCAAAATATGATTCCGACATATGTTAGTAAACAAATAGGAGCCCATAATTTTATCAGTCTGCATTCCAGGTAGATAGGCATGTCGCCATTAGTGACTGAGGTTACTGTAACTACTGTGCTATCTGTTTTGACTCCTGGCAGTCAGTACTTGTCCTTGAAGGAGGGCAGGCAATTTTGTTTCAAGTGTAGGTTGGTGTCTTTCTTTCTTTTTTTTTTGGAAGGGCCATTTTTCGATTTTTATCCATTTCGATATAGAAATATAATAAGTGCAAAAAGTCTTGTCAAAATCTGTCTTGACCCTGTAGGCGTGTTTTGGCACTCGACAAACAGGGCTGACGGACCCTGATCTGAAAGTGCCTTCCAGGAGCTTTCTAATCAGGGTCTCTTCTTTTAGCTGATACAATATTGTAGGTCTGATGATGCACAGTATGTCTCAGGTAAAGGAAAAATTATAGTTTCTTTAACTATTTTAAGTTTATTATAGTCATAATTTTGTACTTTACCCGTACATGCAATAATGGATAAGTTAAGAAATATAAAATTTGTAAGTAAATATTGGCTTATGGTTATTCTTGATAAGATGGTAGGACTTCTTAATGACTTGACTATTTGAGTTTACTGTCGCTTCGACAGTATTTCAGTCATATAGCGAAGTCAAGCTAATTACCGGTGGAGGAAGACCCCGAATGCACAGAGACATCCGGGTAGAACCACCATCCTACCACAAGCCAGCTGGAAGGCTTCCTCACATAAAAATCAGAATGACCCTGCTGGAATTCGAACCCACGCAGTAAGGGGCTGAGTGAGTGTTAAAGTCAGTGATTTTACTCTCTCGACCACGGAGGCACACTTCTGATTAATTATACTTTTGTTATAGTTTAACACAGTTCATTTTTATGCCCCCTGCATTGATAGATCATGGGAGGGGGGCATATTGTTTTTGCTCTTTCTGTCTGTTTGTCACAAAACTTAAACCTTGACCATAACTCAGAAGTCAATTCAACTTACAGCCTCAAAATTTCACAGTGTATGTACCTTGATGGCCACCAGGTGACCCTGACCTTCAAATTACTTGATCCTGATGGATAAAGACCCCTGTGGGTGCATTGCATACAATGAAACATAATACATGTTGTTTTAGTCATGTTGTATCAATTATTTCTTCCAAAAAATGCCTAATTCATGTCAGTGGATTCTACTGATGTCTGGTCAGTCCCAGATGTTTTGCTATAAATAGTGATGGATCCCTTTCATTTGATGTACTAAACTGGGAGAAATAATTATTTTCTGAAGGATATTTTTGTGTAATTGATGTTTTGCTTTTGCTTTTTTTTTACCAAAGAAATTGTTTATCTTTTGGTAACTAGTCTCTTTGAATGCAAATTGTCTTTGTTATGATCATGAACATTAGAATACATGTATATACATAGCAATGATGGAAAATGGAAGATAGAAAATAGCCATGAAGGGTTAATTAATCATGTGTTCTCAAACACAGTTGACAATAAGGATCAAAGGGTCTCCTCTGGTAACTCATACTGTAGCTCAGTTTTTACACAGTCTGTGTGGCAAAGAAAAATTCATGATTTCATATACATTTCAAAATCAGTTAATAAATATTCTTCAAGTCATCCATTTTTATATGGATACTCATGAAGTAAAGGGTTAATCACAATGTGGTAGACTATCTTGATATTCTTAATTAGGCCAGTCATGGTCTGCATATTTCCCATTAATTAACCCTTTCCCTCATATAGACTCATTTTGACACACTCAATAGGTACCACATAAAGCCTGATCTGCAGAAAACCACAGTTAAACCTTACCAAATTTAATTATAAAGTTCTCATTTCCAGACCACTGAGGAGCAGCGAACAACATAAAACCTGATCAGCCTGCGAGTTACTCGCAGGCTCATCTGGTTTTATGTTTCTCGCATAGGTCTTTTCACGGTTTCCTCTATGAGGGAAAGGGTTAAAAGCATCAATTTTGAATTCTTTGTTCTATTTATGATTCCTGTCTCAAAAGCTGTTGTCAGACTGCATTGATTTTCCCTAGGTTGTTTAGACTTATAAGTGACTTAAATATTACTTCAAAGCATGCCAACTGTTGACAGATAGCTTCAAAGTAGAGACTTTAAGTGTTAATTTAATACAAGAAAGGATTGTAGAGGAAGCGCTAAAGACTCATGGTTTGAAAGATATACAAGATCGATCAAGGAAAAGAGTTCATGATGCACCTATTTTAACACCTGGGGTCTGATCCACAAGAATTATCTGTATGTAAAATTAATATTTGTTAGGTAATATTTATTGATATTGTGTAATGTAATACAATGAAACAAGGTCATCTTTCGATATGTTTTCCTGTTCAAATTGGTAGAAATTTGTTGAAAAAAAGATATTTTTGACTAATTTGTGCAAAGCTAACTGAAATGAGAATCCAGTATCTTGCAGGCTGATCAGGTTTTATGATGTTTGTCCTAATCAGTATGTTAGCATTCATTTATTTTAATCTGATTAGGCTTTTTTAAAGCTTATAATTATATTTGTGTTATATTGTGTCTCAAAATGGCTCACTATTACGCAGTTCAACTTCATTTAAACATACAGCACAAGATGATTTGTATATGCCAGTCAAATGAAGGGACGTATGATAGATTCACCTTCGAGCGAGCGGTATCCACTGATGTTGTCTGCTCTCCAACTCAAACAAACCTGATTTGATCTTTACCAAACTTGGTCAAAATGTATATGGGCACAATATCTTGGTCAAGTTTGATAAACAGCCAGAATGTCCTGGACACTTTCATTGCCATAATGAGACATAGTGTTGCACACAAGAGTTGAGTCCATAGTCCCAATGTTAAGGTCACACTTAGACATGAAGGTCATCATTCTGGATTTGCTAGTCCAGACTGGTTTTTTTTTCTGAATCAAAGGATTCTCAAATAATTTGGCAGTAAGATTTGACTCAGTGAGAGAATGTGTCACACTAATGAGTTGGGTCCCTAGGGCCATTGTCAAGGTCACACAAAGAGGTGAAGCTAGGCTCAACATGTTGCCCTTGGGCATCTTGTTTTGATAAAATTATGTTCCAGTTGATTTAGTACAAAGGTAATTTGAATAATTACCAAAAAAAACTTAATAATGAAAGGAAACCGATTCCTAATCTGACAAGATATCCGGTGGAAATTTACATACAACTGAAAGATTCAATCAATCAAGAGCTTAATCTCATGAAATCAAATGTTCAAGGTCATCTGGTCATTTGTCCTTTTCCCAAGAGAAAAAAAATTGCATTACAAGAGTAATCATTTACTCTTTTATTTTAGCTGAAATTGTTTTCTATCTTAAGCCTTTTATCAATGTTTCTGTACTCTATGATTCTGGAACTAATTAAGTCTCCTCGGTGAAGAGCATCAATAAGGAAGGTACTGTCGAACATAATGTCTCCTAATGACCACGAAATGAGTATAATAGCCTAATAGGGAACAGCATTTCTTGGAAAAATATTGTGTCTTTGAATGCCTGTAGGGAGCGTGCATGGACATTAATATATTTTTGCAAGTAGTTTATTCTTATTTTAACACAATGAATATTTTACCTAATTCCACAAAATCTTAAAGGATAAAAAAAAGCTTAATATAAAACTGTTCTGATTAAACTGGTATTGTTGCAAGAATGACTATTTCCTAATGTGCAAAGTCTTTGACATCTCCCTCATGTCCCCGTAAACACTAGTCACTTGCTTTCACTGGGGTTTGTTTTAATCACAACCATTAAATTAATTAAAGACTGTAATTGGATCATCTACCTGTAACAACTTTTATAAATTTACATCAAAATATCAAAACTGCATTTAGACAAAAACAACTACATACAATATAGTATTTAACCCTTTCCCTCATAGAGGAAACCATGAAAAGACCTATGCGAACAGCATAAAACCAGATCAGCCTGCGAGTAACTCGCAGGCTGATCAGGTTTCATGCTGTTCGCTGCTCCTCAGTGGTCTGGAAATGAGGATTTTGTAATTAAATTTGGTAAGGTTTAACTGTGGTTTTCTGCAGATCAGGCTTTATGTGGTACCTACTGAGTGCGTCAAAATGAGTCTATATGAGGGAAAGGGTTAAGCTGACTAACAGGCTTAGTTCTCAATAGATGTACTTGGATAATTGGTAGTCAGTGGTTGATCTGGTTTACACAAAAGAGCACTCGGTTTGTCATACTGTTTCAGAGCAGTTTACCTAGCAAAGATTGAGGTAGGGTTTAATTCTTTACTGCTAAACACTGGAAAGGTGCCATTACTACCTTTTGATTGCCAAGTGTTTTATTTTCTATTAGGTATCTTTCATGCATCTCAATAATGGTGACTTTTAGCCTAGACTTGACTTGACTATTTGAGTTTACCTTCGCTTTGACAGTATTTCAATCATTAATCAACCACCGACCTACCGAAAGCCAGCTGAAAGGCTTCCTCACATGAAAATCCAAATGACCCCCCTGGGATTTGAACCCACGTGGTGAGGGTATGAGTGATTGTTAAAGTCAGCTTTTAGCCAAACCACAAGTTTCAAACAGGAGTTCACCCATATTTATCACCCATATTTATTTTGTAGTTTCAAAATACATTGATTATCAATCAAATGGATAACTAAGTAAGTCAGATTTTGCCATTATGATCGTGATGTATATCGTGGGAGGTGGGTCAATGAGACTACATTATCCTGGACTGTTTGCATGACTGACATGATAATACAGGGGTATTAGACGTGGTCTGTACCTGTGTGAGCCCGACACCAGGGGCAGCATATTTGATGAGTTACTGGGAATATTTTGTTGCTAACCTGCTACATATCTACTGAGCAGTAATCTCTGGTAAAATCTGCCAGAGGTCAAATTCTAGGGTACAGGTGTATATAAGTGCACAGACGGCCCCTGTCTCCGTGTGGCTTGTCAACACAATGCAGGGTTTCATTGTCTCAAATTGTTCATCTTTTTTTTATTATTATTTAGTTACTCATCTAGGAAAGAAATTAAAATTAATGTTTTATTCTCATGTTACTTTGTTTGAAGCATGAAAAAAAGTCTACAAGGAAATTTGATATCTGTTTAGTATACAGAAAATAATTTAAATAGGTTCAGTTTGTATATCCTTACCAAATTGTTACCTTTTCTGTAATCATACTATGTTGATAACAGAAATACCTTTTAATTGTGTTTAATAACCTATATAATATTATGTTTAGTTAAAGCATTTCTCAGCAGGAACAATTTGTAAATAGCCAGATAAAAACACATTCAGCCCCGTATACAGAGGTATCGAGCAAGCATATCAAAATCATGCAGATTATATGCAAGCTACCATAATGCACATATTTCATTAGCTATTGATGAGATTAAGCCGAACCTTCATAAATACCCTCAGGGATAACAGGCAAACAACAATTTAATTTAGATCTGACAGATGCTTGATATATTATCTAAAGAATAATTTTGCAGACCTCAGCAACTTTCAACACTACATTGAAGGTGAATCATTGCTATATTTGGCATAAAATCAAAAACATTTTTCACTTTCTTTTCTTGTTACAGATCCATTAAATGAGCATTAGTGAAACAACCATTATATAAGCCCTTAAATGTGCATTAATAAAAAACAACCCTAAGATAGGCTCTTAATAAATGAGCATTAGTAAAACTACCATTAGATGGGCCCTTATATGAGCATTAGTGAAACAACAAATACTTGGGCCCTTAAATGTGAATAAGAAAAACAGTCATAATAAGCACACACAATACCTCTTCACAGGGATCCCTATATATGAACATTTTCTCTGTCATTAAAATACACCACATTTAATTTGATAACTGACACTCAAGACTGCAGAGTTTTCATCTATGGTGAAATTTCTAGCTCCTGAAATTTATGGAAGAATTTTGAGAATCTGATTGAAGTTGAAGAAGTGAGAATTGTAACATAATGAAGACAAATGATGTCTGTAATGGACTTAATGTGATAAAAAATAATTTTGCAGCATTTTGCTGAGAATGATGACTTTTACAACACTTAATCAAGATTGAAATTGCTTTAATTACGAGTTGGTTAGTCAACGGATGATTTATTCTCAGGTTGTGTCTATAGATACATTTTGTCTCACAATCTGGCGTGTTCTTCGATTGTAAGAAACATTGTGCCAGTCTTCATGAGCACAATTACTGATAGTTCTGCATATTTCCTTTAATTAGAAATCAACTTGGGATTGAGATCTTCATAATCTAAATTGATATAAAAAAATTCTTTTAACTATAATTATAATTTAAAGCTTTTTTTTGAATTACTGAGTAGTGCTCTCATAGTAGATATTTATAATTCATATATCTTAAGAAAATTCTTACAGACTTTGCAAGTTGTGTTTAAGACGTGATATAAACTTGACAATGGGCCTCCATGGTCAAGTTGTTATAGTAAATAACTCACTATTACCTTAGCTCCTCATGGCTTTGGGTCTGAGCCTCAATCTAGAATATTTGATTTTATGTAAGGAAGCCTTCCAGATGGCGTGTGGAAAATCATTAGTTGTACCTGGATACATCATTCTTTACACTAGGGGTCTTCCTCGTCTTCCTCTACCTGAAATAGCTGGACAACAAGTCAAAATCAACAACCAAGTCAGCAATAGATTCAAAATCATCCACTGAAGCAACAGTAAATTCAAAATCAACACCTGAGGAAGACTGGGTTTAAGGTGAATTTCATGTAAAAATTACAGTGTACATTTGCCAGATTGTTTTGCATATGTTACATGTAAATTTACCAGGTTTTAGCCGGGGAATAGCCCTTTAAGGTACATGTACTTGTCTGCTTGGACTATTTAAATTCCTGCAGGATGTAGAATAGATATGGTTACCACTACAGACATTTTAACTGAAATTTTGTTATATATTTTTCTTTACTACTTTAGTTTTATATTTATATTCAAATTAAAATAATGTAGTTAACATGTTTAAAATCATTTTTGTTCAGACTTAAGGAGTGCTACAATTTGATATTAACCATTTCCCTCATAGAGGAAACCATGAAAAGACCTATGCAAACAACATAAAACCAGATCAGCCTGCAAGTAACTCGCAGGCTGATCAGGTTTTATGCTGTTCGCTGCTCCTCAGTGGTCTGGAAATGAGGACTTTATAATTAAATTTGATAAGGTATAACTGTGGTTTTCTGCAGATCAGGCTTTATGTGGTACCTACTGAGTGCGTCAAAATATGAGGGAAAGGGTTAAAATGAAATGTTTGGTCTCTTGCATAACTTGCAGCATTGCGACAAAATCTTGAAATATTGTGCTGGATGTTCAAACAAGTCACTTCTCTGCCATTACCAGTTTTGTACCACAACGATCCATCTGATACAAATCCCTATACCCTCTGATGTGTCTAGCCAGTGTTGGCTATTATTCCTCAAATCATGCATTGTATAAAAAACTGCTGACTGAATAGAACATTTCCTGCGTCTTCCTAATAGGCTGTCGTATAAGACAGTTGATTGGTTTGCTAATTTGTCAGTCTGTCTGCTTTATGTCTTTTTGTTGGCATTGTTGGCATTGCATTGCAAAGTCACTGAGCTATCACAGTAATAGATTTTTATCAAACGAACAGTCCTCAGTCCATTAGATGACCACATTAAATGGATAATCAAATTGTAGTAGCTGATGATAGATGATGGATATAATGGTTCATGGATATCGGTAATCACACTATATACATGCATACATATCAATCAGGGACTATAATAGTTCATGGATAATCACTCACATATCCATCGAGGGTTATATGATAGGGGTGCATACCGGTTCACGGTATGCAGCTAAGAACAGAATATCAATACAAAACTGAAACTGATGTTTTCATTTACTGAAAAGCATTTGATTCTTTCAACGAAAAAGCCCTTCCTGCCATGATTTTTATTTGCGGATTAAAAACTTTCCAGAGTACTATTCCTTGTTAAATATGTATGCGTAAATTACCGGACCCGGTGTCTTGGCTATTCCTCTTGGCATGCTCTTTATTGGTAGAGGAATGTCGTCTGTAAAATCGGTAATATGCCAAAAAGCAAAGTATGGGCATATTTTGAGAGACAAATGGATAGTGCAGAATGCAGGCTCTGTAAAAGTTGGGTGCATAACAAAGGTGGCAATACTAGTAAACCTGCTGCACACCTTAGAAGGAAACACAAGATTGAAAGCATGCCTCATCCTCCAGTAGCTGGTAATCTTGTTAATGCAAAAACAGTTTGACCAAGTTCGATTATGACAGATATCCACCCATTAAGTCTGGAGTTATTGCCCTTGAACAATAAAAAAATGATGTCACTTTCAGATTTCACTTTGTGTACACTCTAGCATCTTCATTTCGTAATCAATCTTCTTCAGACTTTATGATGATAATTATAGCCATAATCTCTCAGCCATGATTGATTATGACTGATATCTGACTACTGGGTATTAAGTTATGGCCCTTGAATGACAAAAAAAATGCCAGATTTCCTGGCCTTTGTGTATACTCTATCATCTTTATTTTCTAATTAGTTTCCTTCAAAATTCATGACAATGTAAATCAACATAATCATTCAGCCATGGCTGATATTTACCCAGTAAGTCTGGAGTTATGGCCCTTGAATGTTAAAAAATGCCAGATTTCATTTTGTGGGCACTTCTTCATTTCTTGATCAATCTTCTTCAAACTTTATGACAATGTTTATTTACTTATTTACAAAATTTCCCAGCTAAGATCAATTATGGCTGATATCTGCCCAAAAAGTCTGGAGTTATGTTTCTTGAATGATAAAAAAAGATTTTACTTTGTGTTCTATCTAGCTTTTTCATGTCTTAGGCATTCTTCTTCAAACTTCATGACAATGTTTATAAACTTATGTTCCCTACTACAAGTTCAATTATGGTTGATATTTGATCATAAGGTCTGGAGTTATGTCCCTTGAATGATGATTTCACTTTGTGTACACTCTAGCATCTTCATTTCTTCATCAATCTACTTCAATTTTCGGAATTTAAGCCTATTCTTTGCCTCATGTATTTTTTTTTTTCCTTTTTTTTTTACGTAGTCTTATATAGGGAGCTATAACCTTTTATTTTTGAGTACAGGTACAGTTTAATTTGTGAAATTGATCATAACCCAGTGACTATTTTTTTCCAAGGAGTTATGTGTGTGGCATTGAACTTTGACCTTGTATGACCTTCACCATGACCCAGTGACCTACTTTTGTATTTTTAAGCCACTTCCTTCAAACTTGGCCCAAAGGTACTGTTTGATGTCTGGATTTGAAATGAGCTTGCTGTATTACTGTATGGATAATGTATTCAGTATAATTATGCTACAATATATTGATTTGAACAGACAAGCAAAGAAGGCAGTGTTTCTCAGGTGAGTGATTCAGGGCCATCATGGCCCTCTTGTTAATATGAATAAATATGGCCATTTTAACTGTAATAGGTCTATTGACATTGATTATTTCAACAAGATACAATTCATTGTTCTCAGGTTCAGTGTCATTTCTTATTACAATCAAAGATAAAAAAATATCATTTGACATTGAATACCAATCATTTTGTATCGATACAAATATTGAATCAAAATATTCTCCCGACTGACCCTCAGTTTTAACGACTGACCCTAAAGTTTTTTTTACCTTTCCCCTTTAAGAAAATACTTCCCTTTTTTTACCTTCATTTCATGTAAAAAATAAAATCCCAACCTACAAAGCCTCTTTTTTATTTGCTGGAGACCAGAAACGGAACTTTTTTTTTTGGCCTAGTCATTAAAATATCATTTGATATATTGAATATAACATTTTATACTCATATTCTGGTTGATCAGATATCTTGGATGGCACATCCCTGTAGCCTTGTAAATATTTCCATTGCTGGTTATACACTAGAAGTATGGATCATTTAAGGATAAAAGCTCTGCAGCTGAGCAGTTGACTAGTATTGAGACAGATACATATGTGTTTTATAACACTGCGGGGATCTTCACTGTCAAAATGCTGGAGGGAAATGGATAGTTAAACCAGGAAAATCAATTAAACTAAATACATGCACTTGGTGAATCTGTTGCCTACTGAGCTTTATTTACAAACATCAACTGAAGCGATTTATTCAACTGTGTTTCTGGTAACAATCCAGAATTTCTTTGTAGAAAACAAGCATGTCGAGGTGGGGGTTGTATTAGCAAAGTGCTCGACAACACGATGGTTTTATGCACTTTTTGTGACCTATATGAAACAACATAAGTGGAAAAATAATTTTCAGTATAGCAACATGTATCTTCCTTTACAAAAGATAACACTCTTCAAGATATATGCACTTATATTTTAACCTTCAAACTGAGGCGCCAAACAAAATTACTGTTTTTCTGTATTTGATGAACAATTGAAGAAATATTTGTTCTAAACCTGGAATCCAATCAACTTGTCGGCCATGTTTGTTTACCACTGTAAGTCAGTGCATGAGGCAGTTATGAGGAGTACCTTCTGTCTTGTAATACATTGGATGTGATCGTGAATGGTACCATGGCAAACTCCCTCTCCAGAACTACCGTCAGTGTATGTAGATATGATAAAATGTTCATAAGCAATTTCGCTCTCTCAGTCCAAATTGGTAGTAAAATGAATAAAGCTTAGTCTCAAAGTTAAAGCAGCATTTTAAGATGACTGGCATGTAATTACCCTAAGACGTCTTCAGTGACATTAAATGACTCAGTGCTCTTTAGATATATAGCATTCTGTTTTAACTTTTACAGATAAATCTAGCTTTGAAATCACACTTGTGGAAATGGTTTTAGAAATTAAAGTTTAATTTTTATTTACGTGTGGAGTAAAATGGATATTTAACTATTAGTTTGATTTTGGAGGCAGTCCGGGGAATAATAACACAGGCATATTCATTACTTTGACTTAATCTGTATGATGGCTTTGAATTATCAGTGACGCAGTTGAATCTTAATTAACTTTTTATGGTTCAGTTTTACATTTTTATTCCATACCTAACCCTAGAAAAGCCACATCAGACTGAAAGCTATTTCTATTTTGAATAGGTATAGATAGATCAATGTCTTTTTATTTTATGCTAACTGAAATACTGTGTTTTACCAGTGAGATAAAATCCATATCCCACAATGTGATGATATAGGTCTGCCGGGACTACATTTTTTACTTATAAAGGAAAAGTAGTAGCAGCTAGCATAAAATAAATAGAAATTTGTTTCATTTTAGTGGATACGGGTTATATCTCATCTCAAAGTGATACAAATTTTACTCACGCTACATGCTCATGAAAATATGAAGTTGTATCACTACTCGATGAGATATAACCCATATCCATTCAAAACAAACAAATATCCTCTACATATCACCTGACATAAGAAACATACTAGAATGATAGGTAATAGGTAAGTTATAAATTACGTTGTTATCAGAATGAAATGACACCAGTCTGATCTACCCCTTGTTATGTTACCTCCCAATCTGAAGGCACTTTGAAAATCCTGTCACATGTTTCATTGCCCATGTGGTAGAGGATAAAGTTGTACCTTTCCAGTTCATTCAATAAAGGAATAAAATTATTGTTT
>CM037781.1:17292895-17325686 GCA_021229015.1 Solen grandis
AATGTCTCGGCATGGGCTCTCATTATTCTTTTATTTGCCCTGTCTCGGGCAATAGGCCACGTCCATTGAGATAGTTTTAGCCCTAAAAAACTTTGAGGAGACCAACAGAACTCTTGTACCCTTTGTTCAAAAGCGACACTGATTTTATTTTCTTATTTATGTTTTGCACCCCAACAACAATACTGTCTCCTTTTTAAAGATTGAGCGTTGCTATTGTTCTGTACAACTATACATGTGTTCGTCTTATATTGACGAGAAAAATAAATTTTTTGAAGCTGAAGTGAGGGAGGATATCAATTCATAATTTTTAATACCTAATTTGCAAGATGAACAATATAAGGACTAAATTATTTGTTTTGAGATGTCTTATGTCATACCACACTTCACCTGAAAACATACCCATATTTTTATTTTCTCCATATTCCTTTTTTTTTTCGCGTTATTTTTTGCACAAACTTAACATCTTTGAAATTATGAAAAGAAAAACAAGCATCTCAAATTTTATTTTCACATTGTACATCAACGGATTGGGAGATTTATTCCATTGATTTTAAACCTGATTATTGAGACAAAACACGGATAAAACGTTGAGACACAACATAATTTCTCGGACAACGGTCTCGACACGATCCATTCTTTCGATAATATTGTAAGAAGTGGCACTAAACATCGCACAATTCCTCAAAAATCTCGTTTGCATATCCTTTGCGCGCCATTTAGAACGAAGTTCTCCCCGGGAGCATGAAAACGTTTTCAAATTCCGAACGGGCATTTGAAAACATTTTTTATATTCTCGGTTAGGGCATAATGAAAACATTTTCAGATCCCCCCCCTTTTTTAAATGTCCCACCCGGAAACGTTTTTAAATTCCCCCCGAGGTAACATAACATTGATTGTAGTTCGTGGGGGGGGGGGGGGGGGGGGGGGGCGGGCTTGAAAATGGGGATAATTAAAAAAAAAAAAAAACAAAAAAAAAAACGCTACACCTAATGGTTTCATGTGACCCCGATTCGAGCTCCCGAGCCGTTTTATTTTCCCGGGTGGGGCATATTGAAAACGTACTGAGACCCCCACAGCACCCTATTTTCAAATGCCATACCAAGGAATCTACATGTTACCCCCGTGAATTTGAAAATGTTTTCAAATTCCCCTATTTAACATCATATAGATTCATTTAAGGAACATCAAGTACTGATAATTTCATCAATGTGCTACCGACACATTTATAAGTTATGAAATAAGATATAAACTTTTCCAACGAGGAAACATAAGAATGGGTGGTGGGTCATTTGAAAACTTTTTTCATGTTCGCCTGTCTAATCTTAACCTCATATATTAAATTCAATCTAGGAAAACTGAATACCAATAGAAATACCAACAATACGAGGGTTGATCCAGAAGTTCATCGACTACTTCAATAGTTTTAATACTTGATCAAATATAATATATAAAAACATATCCATAATCTATGAAATTTCCTTTCTCTCAACAGAAGACAAGACAGACAGGTTTGGGCGGCACTCATCTCACGTGTACCACAAAAGTTATAGATAACCAATTATGAACAACATACGGTCACATTATATTTTAAATTATCAAGTATTAGACCCAGTAAGTACATGTATCACACATCGATTAACTTTTTACTATTCTTTTTTTTTACATTTGTGTAATTCATTTTAAACTTAAAATAATGTCATTTAAAATGAATAATACATTGTAGTATTTTCATTCCCCATTTCCGAATTTGGGGTCATTTGTTATAGTCTTATCATATATTAATTAAAGTCAATAACACATAAGAGAAAACATTTCTTACCTTTCCAATGTTAGATTATTGTTCCTCCCATGGGAAGGAACATCTATAGTCGGTCCTCGCTACTTGCCGGATATAAGACTAGCACCTGACAATATGTTTGCCCGCCCAGTACTATGTGTCATTCAGAATTCTTCCGATGAGACAGGGACCAGCGTGAAGTTACGTAATATCTCGATCCTATGGAGGCTATTCGTTGCCAAAAGTCCAGTCTTGTTGATCTGAGTTGAACAGTTTATTTTCCGACAAAATACACAATTCATTTGAAATTCATAGTATTTAAACCCCAGAGATACATTCTGGACTGAATTTGCCGATGCAACATTGTAAATACGTATTTCAACAAAATGCATTTTGATAAACTACAAAACGCCTTCTTACTTAACGCTCGCAACTTTACATTGTTCGACCATCATGATTCGGCTCAGCTTAATCCAGGTTACACGTTTGCAATGTTGTTAAATAAGCTCGCCCATTTCCCCGCCCACTACATCATCGTAAATAAACGTAATTGTCCGCTCACTTTCGGTATTTCCGACAACGACTGGCAAATCTCCACGCAGTTATCTCCCATGTACGAATAAGGGAAGTGTTGCAGCGTGTAGGTCTACACATTCAAGGTAAATGTATTATGAGAATTAAACAGTATCACAATTATTTACTAAGCATCATGTGTTTCAGTTGCATGAGCGCCATTGTATGCAGGTATTGAATCAACATCAGAAGATATAATAAAAAGATTAGTTTTTGAAACGTACCCCACCTACATTATAAAGCCAGCAATATAAGCGCAGCATGGCGTAAATTTATATTTAGATTTTTATATCCCTAGCCAGGATTTTAACTTTGATGTTTTTTAGTCGAGCCACCAAAGCCACATGATATGAGAACCCACTTCACCACAATTGAGCTTTTTTTCAAAATTTAGTATCTAGCCACTGCCATTACTGGTGTTGTGAATTCGCGCTCAATGCCACTTTTAAAAAAATTTTTTTTACTCACAATTTTCAGAAAAACAATGCATAATTTCACAAACAGGCTGAGGTGTACCGGACTCAATGTTTTGAATAACAATTCAAGAACACATCCAATTAAGATGCCTTGAGTAGTCAATATTGACTATTGGCAGTATAAAGTTCAAGTTGAAGTATTCATTATGTCTTTAATCAGGAGATGTTCTATAAAGATATAAGATATCTCCTGCTTTAATAAAGATTGATCCTTTGCTTGTCACCTAGTATATTAATGTTTTAAATGCAAAAAAGTGTCTGACTTCCAATATTATTTTGAATCTCTGTGTTTGTTCATACACATACCTGCAGATTGATTAATTTCTTTAAGAAAATACACAAAAGTTACATGCCATCAACTGTCTATGTCTTAATCCAACTCTTAATGTTTTGTTTTTTTCCAGACAGTAAAAATTACTGCTTGACTATAAATCAAGATTTTTTTATGCAAAACAAATATATTTATAGAAGGAATAAGTCAATTTGATATTTAAGGTTCAGTTAAGTTGCTGCTTTACTATTGTCCAATTTTTAAATCAAAACAGACGGAAGATTTGCTACAGATATATCTATACAATATTTTTTACAGGCCAAAATTCTGGCTGCTGCCTTTCCCAGTAATATTAAGTAACATAACCTTAATACTAGGGTATGACTGGATAAGAAAAAAGAGAACAAAATCTATGCAGTTTCTAATGTAAAGCTTTCATTTCTTAATATTCACTTATAACGTAAGTAAAATTAAAACCAAAATTATGAAGCTTAAATGTCTGTACATAGCAACTTCCCTTTCATAGATCTACATAACATTTTTTCAACCATATTTTTTTTTCTTTTTCATTTAACCATGTATATATTAAAAGAGTCCAAAGGTAAGTATAATGATTAACAATTGATGTATATAAAATTATTGTATCTACAAAGTATCATTTTCAGACTCAGGTAAATACGAAATCTTTCTGTACTTACCGATTTATCATGGTGTAAGAGTTACCTCTCTTTATTTTCCGCTCGTGAAATTTGGCTCCGCCTTTAAATCTTCGCCTATTTCCGAGATACTGCCATATATGAAAGTCGTCTACAAATGTTAATCGCGTAGAAATGTAAAAGTCAAGTATGCAGTTGTAAACCTGAGAGTGTTATCTGATGCGGCTCCATTCTCGAACGTCGTGATGTACGGCTTAAAACGTGCCGTGTATGTCGTTGTACATTTCGTAAATTTGAGTTTGAAAAATTATAAATATTATTTGCATTTTATCTTAGCTGCATGTTGCCAAATTACATTCTAGAAGTAAAATCGTTACTAGTTAAATCGAGATAATCAAAACGCACAATACGAGCACAAAATGTACCTCTCGGATAAACGTTTATACTTTTACAAATCTGTTTAGTTGAACCGAAGTATAAATTGTCATGATTACATGGCTGGATTTTTGGCAACGAATGGCCTCCATACGATCCGCCATTTTATCGATCATTTTAGCTTTTTTGATGATGCGCAAGTTTCTGTTAAACCCACATCCTATCAAACGAAACAGCAATCCGCGGCGATGACAATAATTTTTTCGGGGGTTACACTTCAAATTGCAGGGAAAGACACCTTCATACGTTTCGTAATAAACCTTGGGGTCGTGACCTTAATTAGTTGTGTGTGACGTCACTCACAACTATAGTACCTATATTCTGGGGGTCCCTTTCTCTACATTTAAAACCGAATAACCTCTCAATTTTGTATGAATGACCGAACGATTGAACAGAATTCTACAATACATAAATGCTGAGATTCAGCCAAAGTAGTGAAAACTCAATTTGGAGTAAAAAAATAAATATTTACGGGACACAATAATTTTATGTAGTATAAAAGCACAGAAGAACTATTTTCCCTAGATTTGCGCACTCACTTAACCACTGGAGGAGTATAGTTTCTTTCGAATGCAAAGGTGGCTCATGCCTGAATTTGGATAGTGGATGTGCAGGTTTCGGTCATTTCGTGGTGTTTCAATGGTCCATATTGAAAGCTTGATTTACGATAAAAATCCTTATAATCACATCTAGCTATCTCAGATACATCAGATATATTTCCAGGGGTTATTTGTTGCTCTGTAGAATGGCTGATACAGGTGTATATCTGCTATCCGAAGTTACTAAAACACAGTAGGGAGCTTCTGAGTTGCATCTATAAATAGAAACTGTGCTGTCGCTCGGTAGTACAAGTCAAAGCGCTGATAGTGCTAAGATAACAGTAATGTCTCATTTCTTTTTTGTATCACAGTAAATTTAATAAACGGAGGTCAAATTTTCGCACAGTGCTAATAAGAAGGTCGTCTCAGATTGACCTTTGTATAAGCCAATCAAATCGGCGGCTACAGAATCATATGGTATATCAGGGGGAAGTAACCGCATCAATCTCACAATTGGGTTGAAAGATGTCTAAGCGGCCAGGTAGCTTATTCGGTAGAGCGGTAGTTCATTCGGAAGAGCATTCGCCCTGTAAGCAAAAGGCCCCGATTCGAGTCCCGGTCAAGCTGTACATTTTTCTCATCCTTTGACAAATGTTTTACCGAAGTCAAAAACGCGCTATTTAACTGGTTTAAAATCGAGCAATTGTTTCTGCATATAAATTACTTTAAAGGTCCATCTGACGTGACCCCTAATGCGATGTTGTCAGATCCTAATTGTGGATAGTAAAGTAATAGCCTCAAGGGCCCTCTCTCACTTCGGGGGACTGGGGCCGGGGCACTGAGAGGGTGGAATTTTCACGTTGAATCTTTATAGGGGGGATTTTTTCAGTGTAAATATTACCTTCAGGCTTGAAACATCCAAATTTCTATTAAAATACATGTACATTGATATTTTATGCAACAGTCACGAACTTTCTAATAAACTTTTTATTAGCTTTTGTGATCGCCCTTCCTCCGTCGTCCGTCGTGCGTTGTCAACAATTTGGCTTGTTAACACTCTAAAGGCCATATTTTTTGGCCAATCTTCATGAAACTTGGTCAGAATGTTTCTCTCCATAAATTCTTGAACAAGTTCGAAATTGGATCATGTGGGGTCAAAAAGTAGTCACAAGGTCAAATCTTAGTAAATCCTTGTTAACACTCTAGAGGCCACATTTTTGGCCCAATCTTCATGAAACTTGGTCAGAATGTTTGTTTCCATAAAATCTTGGCCAACTTCGGATTTGGGTCATGTGGGGTCAAAAAGTAGGCCACGAGGTCAAATCTTAGTAAAACCTTGTTAACACTCTAGAGGCCACATTTTTGGCCATCTTCATGAAACTTGGTCGGAATGTCTGTTTCTATAAAATCTTGGACAAGTTCGAAAGTGGGTCATGTGGGGTCAAAAAGTAGGTCAATATCAAAAATCCAACATATGTTGCTCATTTTATAATCAGGTGAGCGATTCAGGGCCATCATGGCCCTCTTGTCTAAGATAGATCTACAATTTACATAAGGTATATTTGTTTATATTATAAGTATTCTCCCGACATTTGAAAACGTTTTTATGTTGCCGTGGGTTCGGTTGGGGGAGGGGTTAAATCGTGGGAGGGCATTTGAAAACGTTTTATGTTCAAGGGGAAGAAATTTGAAAACTTTTTCAAGTTCCCGATGGGAATTTGAAAACGTTACACCGGGCCAATCTTTACGTCAAGCTGAACTCGGGTCTTTAAATACCCCGAATTTCAACTGCCTTTAAAATATTTTTAGGTGACTATTAATGACTGTGTATTGCTTTTGTCAAAGTATGAGAAATGATGCAGTATGTTCACCTGTAAATTTGATATAGATATGTAGTCTCACCGTTACACTTTGGGCACGGTAATCAGCTGCTTTGCTTTTGAAACGCCCCTCTTATAATAAAACAGCGGGATTGATATATAGAATATCATAGTGTCATATCTAATCCAGATTTATTTTGGACAGATTTATATTATCGATGAAACATGAGGTAACAAGGAAGTTGAGTGTAAAAAGACCCGGGGGTCTAGATAACCGTAGATTAACAAAGCTCAATGCCACTAAAACAGAATATCAACCTAATCCTTATTTGTGAAATACTTAACACGCCATAGGATCATGAAAAAATGAAAACAGTTTAGCAAACTAAGTACAATTATCTTAATGACAATACACACATATCTTCCTAGGGTATGAAATATTGAGCTGAAAAAAGACTGCCTTTGTGAAAACATTCAACATTCGTATGTTTTTGTTGTTAATTATTTTGAATTTTGTAACAACATACGAATGAAACAATCTTTCCTTGTCTTTAAGAGTGGCAACATACCCGACTGTGGATCTGAACGTTTTTGGAAAGGATTTTTATGACCTTCGTGGCGTAGTTGTCACAGTTCTGATGTATAATAGACCTCGTTAATGGTTAATGGCTATTTTTGCAAGAAGTCTATCATCCCGTTTGCAAGAAGTCAATCCCTCCCTCACAGAACCAGATAACAGAAGCCATCGCCTTGCAAACAGATGCATTGTGGGAGGTGTAAATTCAGTATCTACTGTTTAGTTTAGGTCAACATTTCAATAAAGCTATCAAGGAATCAGACCGGAAGCAAAATGCTTATTCAGACCTGTTATCCATTGTCTGCTTTAAGACCTGGATTCAGGATTAAAATGGTGAACCCATGCCTCATCCTGGGTCACGAATCCCTTGAAAAAAAATGTCAGCATGAAAACGATATGAAAGTGTTTTCGGAATGTCCAGTCTTTCCAGCTTTTGCTCCAATGTCAACATTCGGGGAACCATCTTACGGAGAGTTTGCTCATCCCAAGAATGCCAGACATGATGGAATCAGCAAACCCACTTCTTTTGTGGAATAGGAAGGAGAATCCTCACCAATGTCCTGGATTTCCTTAGTGTTCATCTCCTTTGTATATAGATATTTAATAACAGCTCTGATTTCATTTTATGCCTATTTTGCAGATTATCACTGTTCTTGTGTCATCTGACTATGTAAACACGGTAAATAAATCAAATTTGGTGTATAAAGTTATATCGATTTTTTCTAGGTAAGGCCGAGAACTTTTTGAAGTGCCCTCGTATAACCAAATTTCAATAATGCATATCAAGCTGAATTAATGTCTGTTCTGTCCATTAAACCGACATTGTTTTGGCTAATTCATCAAACAGCATATTCCCTTGACATGAGATAAGACATGAATGGGCTCGAACCAAGCAATTTTGAAAGACAATGTTAATACGAATATTGATGCATGGGGTTCATGTTAACATCTTGAAATTTATGAGGGGCCAAAATAAACATATAGGAAGAGAGATTATTTAAAGCCTTATACCTACACAATTGAACGTTGTTGTACAACAAGTATTAGCATTGCAAAAAATGCTGAAAAAAATCGCCGTTAGCCAAGTGAACAGAAAATTATATTGTGACGTAAAGGGATATACATGTCGAAGTACCTGAAGTTGAAGGAGAGGTTGTTATCAAAGCTGGTATTAGAAATAAATTCCCATTCATATGAAATAGGAAGCTAACTTAATAACTGCTGTATATACATTAATCAGGTGTTGATCACTTATTGTTCCTTCCCATGGGAAGGAACATCTATAGTCATACATTTCAACTTGACAGTTTCAGATTCGCTTCCTGCGGAGATGTTATCCCGCTTAGTATCTGATTATGATACCTACGATGAGACGGGATCCAATCGGAAGTGACGTGATAGCAGAAACCGCCATTTATCCGCCATTTTAACGGCCATTTTAACGTTTTTGATGACGTGTTGGTTTTCTGTTAAGTTATCAGCAAATCAGTGGCGGATATCGTATCACATGACTCTGAGGCTGCCGAATATGGTTAGGGGTTTACACATTTGAAAACAAAGATTGCGTGTGTTTTCTCTCTAAACAAATAGCAATTAAAGTGACGAATTCTTATGATCTGAGGCCAAAAAGGCTAACTTATCTTTCATAATGTCAAAAATATGGCTTTCACTTCATATTTCTAAGTTTAGAAATGCCATGGAAGGAACTTTTGGTAGGCTAAAACTTGTAGCATGGTTATAAGCGACATAAGTTCAAACAGGATGTATGCATAATTTTCTTGAAGAATGTACTTGAAACTATGAAAGTACTCCTTGTCGATGAGAATTATAAGCTGCGCAAAACTGAGAACTGAAATAGGGTATGCAAGGAACAAAGGGGCGTACTCCAATCGAACCTGCCCAGTTTTGCGAATACCAGTTATAGTAACATGTACTTCCGGTAGCCTATAAACCAGTCCAGATTTCCCAGCGTTCAAAGCAGTTTCCCCAGAGCTTGTTCCCGGCATAATCTGATCTGTTTATCTTTCTGCGACCGACTGAGAAGGAACCTGCTTTTCTATTACATCAGCGGTGCGGGAGTAAAAAGTTGCTTTCTTGCTCGATAGTATAATATCGCCGCCCTGGGCCGGCGATAAAAAAAATAATAAAGAATATTCATGGTTTAAAGGGATATGTATAAAGCATTTTGATGGCCTCTATCATAATGGTGGAGAAAAGACAAATTTACATATTTACCTTTTTTTCAAAGCAATTATCAGTATCATATATGTCGACATGTATTTATACATATATTTATAGACCCGAATAAAAAAGTTAACTTATAGATAAGTACGCATGCTATATCTATTCAATTAAATAAATGTCTATGGAGAAGACCTGAGAACTCCCCGTCCAGTGTGTTTTGTGACCATGAAAACATCCATAATTTGCAACTCAACAGAAACACAAAACAGTTGTTTATTTTGATTAGTGAAATAATTAATTAAACCATGAAGTACGAATATATTATCAATTATACCCATTTTGGCCCTAAAACCCGCCTGAGACTCAACATAAACATTATAATTTTCTGTCCATGACGATAATCTCCTATTTATAATATTGGTAAAAAGTTTGCCTACCACACTAAAAGAGTGTATACATCATTTAAACTGCCTTTTTATGAATAGGTATAATGAAACCTTCTGCCAACTTCTCAGGAAAATATCCGACTGATAATATTTTATTAAATAAATATGGAACAAATCTATCTTTTCCATGAATTAAACATTCATTCAATATCATATAAGGACCATCACTTTTACCATTTAAGTTTTGAAATTCCTTAAGAATTTCTTTTAGGAAAATAAATTATCTAATTCCGAAAACATGCAATTAAGTTCCTCTTTTAAAAATGTGTTATTAAAATACAAAACATCATCATCTGGTTGAAAATATCTATCAACTGGGTTATTAGTAGCTTTAAAATACTCTGTGAATGCATCAATTGTTATGTTCTGGGGATTATTTTTCAATTTTTTTAATTTCCTTTTTTTAAATTTTTAATTGGATTTTTCGACGAACTTTCTTTTAGTAATTTCCAGTATTGTTTGTTTTTATTTCGTTGATAATTAAAACTCCTTACTCTATTTTTATATTTACTCCTAGCTTGAACTAATATTTGACGGTTATGATCCGATTTGTTTATCCTAAATTTGTTTAGTGCCCTGTAGAAGCATTGTCGCTCATCACCACAAACTTCTTTAAATAATTTATTGCTCCTATCAGATTTATTTACACATTGATTTTTACAATTCATTTTCTTAGAAAACAATGGAAAACATACATCTTCTACTCATGTTAAAAAAATCATTAATGTTTTTTATTTATATCTCCAGCGTTTGTTGCTAATTCTATCGTGGATTCTAAATGATTAACGTATTCTATAAAATGTTCACTATTTATTGACTGTAAATATTCATCCTTATTTTCATTGTCCCAAACATATGTATCCTCCAACGTATGACCTTCTTTTTGACAAGGGATATATTCATTTCTAATATTAAACTTACCCTTCAGCGAAAATTCTATCAAACAACGATCAGATAGTATATTCGGACTGTGAACAATAAATGAAATAAAAGCTGATAAAAGAATTTCATTAACTATACAGTAATCTATAACGCTTGAGCCATTATTACATACAAAAGTATAATCTCCACAGTTCGCATCAGAACCAACACGACCATTCGCTATCCTTAACACTGTTTGAATTAGGAAATCGAGCAATAAACGACCGTTTGCACTAACGGTAACATCCTTTGTTTTACGTAATAATATATTATCAGGTTCATAATCATCCAACAACTAACCATTATTCCCCAAAGTTAAGTTACCATTTGCAACATAATCTGGTAATGTCCCAACTCTAGAGTTTAAGTCACCAAGCAACATAAAAACACTATTCTCGCCAAAATCATTCCTGATTTGTATCATATTGTCTGAAATGATATCATAAATGTTATCATCAACAAGTAAATTTCGACTTGAGTTTGAAGGAACTATGTAACAAAGACAAATAAACAAATCTACGTCTGAATTGATAAAAGACAACTATTTTAATCCACAAATGTGAATCGCTATGTTTCATGATAAAGGTATCGTTTTTAATTAGTTCATCTCTAATATAAATGATATTACCACCATTTCGTTTTGTGCCTTTCAACTCTTCAGACCTATGTAATGCAAAAATTTGAAAATTATCAAGGTCATAATCAAAATCATCACTTCCTCGTGTTTCTGTAAAACATATATCATTATTCCAAAACTTGAGATAATGTCTTGTGATTTTAATTTATTTACACCTTTGCTTATAAGCCCTTGAAGATTCAACATAGCAACTCGAATACCAATGCCATTATTAATACAAAAGCTTCTACAACTCCCTTATTTACTACCGCCATTTGTCACGTGCTGTGACTGAGTGACTTCTCTGGGCTGAGAGTTGTTTACTGCCCGTGAGCCACGAGCGATGGCAGTTTTTGTTTTGGCTGCGGGTGTGTGTTTAATCATTGTTAATGTCAGCTGTTGTTTTAATATTTGACACTTGGTTACTTGTAACACTGCTATTTTGACTGTTGATATCCCGTTGTCCAGTTTGACTCTTACCAGATCGCACGGGACCGTTATTACTCATAGCCCTGGAAAAAGATGGAAGCATGTTTTCTATGTATTGGGGTGCACCGTGGGTACTGCGATTTTCCGTCTGTTGGTTAGTAGTTTGGGGTTGGTTAAACATCTGGGGTTGTTGGGCATGGAACGGTATTTTGCCTCTAACGATTTCTTGCCATCCTGGACATTCGTCCATTACAAGACAGTATTCACATAAAGTGATGCTGGAAAGCGTAATTGTACACGACTATTAGAATTTTGGCGATAAGATTTCAATTGGATCAAGCATCGTTTCCTTGCCGCCCTTATATCTTCTGGGTAATCCCTATCAACGGCCAGCCTTGACCCCGCTAGGCGCCTCGCATATCTCATAATGTGGTCCACTTCATGCTTGTATCTAAAAGTGACCTCATTTGTACAATAAAACAGTTGCGGTTTTTTGGGGCCTAATCTTTCGGCATTTTCAATATATAACTGGTCCGTATCAATGTCCATTTTCTCCGACAAGATCTCAGTCACTTCATCGTATGCAGAGCATTTTCTATATTCATCAACTCCGTAAACAATCAAATTTGTACTTTTTATTTTCATCTCTAAATTTAACATTTTATATGTTTATTTTTCAACTTTTGTTCGTGCAAATGTACCCTTGATTTTGTATTTTCTGCCAAATTTTGTACACTGGTCACTGTCGCCTAAACCCTTTCGATATTTCAGCATATTGATGTTTAAAAGTTCTCCTCAAATACATATTTTGTGTGTCGACTTGCCGATTATTTTACATATTTGCAAAACAGTAGTGTAAGGATACATCACGTCTTAACGAATGTGCGATTTCCAGGATACGAAGGGGTCTGAAGGTTTCAAATTTGACGTGAATTTTTTGAACGTTAAAACATGTATAAATATATCTCTGTCGAAAATTCGATGTTTTAGGAATGTATATACAAAGCGAGCAAGCTGGTCTCTTTTCCGGAGGGATGCTTTCGATTTTTAAGTCGACCAATCAAAATCAGCTGTTTAGTGACCATCCCTTTAAGTTTAGACAGAAACTTCAGGTGGAAACAAAACAGCCATCCATCATAGTATGGAAAGCCATGGCTATCTTATACTGCTATTTTACAGTAGCATTTTATGATTTCATTTTGACAATGTTTTAAATGAAAATTCATTTATATGATTCCAGCCGAACCTTGTACTGTACCAAATGTCTTTATATCACACCCGTGTAACAATATATTGGACGAAAAAGCAATATATGATACGAATGGATCATTATACCAATCGATAACTTCTATGTATTCAACAGAATCATCGATGTATTAATCCAAAGAAGCATTATATGATTTCATTTTGACATTATATAAATAATAGTATTTTAATTTATAACTTAACAATGTTATTAACGAACCAACTAGAATCGCAACAACTTCTGCAACCTTAATAGATCCAATACTAATCTCTAGTAGTATAGATTTCTACAAATCAGGCTGTTTAGACGTTGATAGTTCTATCAGTGATTATAAAGCTACTTTTATTCATATAAAGTCTATTTTTCATGAAAACAAATGTACAACAAGAAAGGTATGGTTTTACAATAGAGCAGATTTCACATACTTAAATTCGTTAATAGCTGCATACAATTGGGACTTCATTAATACTTCATCTGTTGATCAAGCCTGTGATACTTTCACCGAAATCATACTAAAATTTATGTCAGAATGTATACCATCAAAAGTTATAACTATTCAACCGAATGACAAACCTTGGTATGACTCCGAAATCCGACGCTTTACTAAATACAGAGACAGACAGAGACGTTTAGCTTTAAGCAACCCAGCAGACAATAGCTGGTTCAAATATAAAAAACAGAGGGATAAAGTTAATAACCTCAAAACTTTCGTGAAACGCCGATTCTTTAATAATATTGAAAACAGATTAGAAGAAAATAGTTCTAATAAATGTAACAATTTCTGGAAATGTATAAAAGGCCTTATGAAAAATTTTAAAACGTCAGAATCTATTCCCGTTTAAAAAAGAAATTGCAATGGTGTAGAAGAGATATGTTTCACTGATGAAGAAAAAGCGGAATGCTTAAATGACTACTTTGTTTCTATATCAAAACTAGATGATACTAATTCTGTTCTTCCCCCATCTGAATTCAAATCAACAACGTGTCTTAATAATATACTGATACAAAAGTCGGAAATTGAAGCAACAACCTCATTTATGAAAAACAGTCCGGTTTCGACAGTTTATCAATTAATTGATCTATATCATCAAATTGCACAATCCTATAATTCTAATCTTCATACATGCATTGTTTTCTGTGATATTTCAAAAGCTTTTGATAGAGTTTGGCATAAAGGCTTATTATTTAAACTTAAGCAATTAGGAATAAAAGGTCAACTTTTAACTTGGATATCAAACTACTTATCTGACAGACATCAGCGAGTTCTTGTTGGTCAATCTTACTCTAGTTTTAAATACATTTCTGCTGGCGTGCCTCAAGGATCAGTCTTGGGTCCTTTTCTCTTTCTGATCTATGTAAATGACATAACAGATAACTTAAGGAGTATAACAAGATTATTCGCAGATGACACATCCTTAGAGTCGACATCTTCAAATAGTGCGGATTTTGGGGGACACTGAACCACGATCTAAAAGAAATTTCTAGGTGGTCTATACAATGGTTAGTGACGTTCAGTCCTAATAAAACGGAAGTTTTATATTTGGAAATCAGCAACCGCCTATTCTTAATTTTGATGATAAAATCCCTTCTACCTCAGATACCCACAAACATTTAGGTATTACCTTAAGCAGTGATTGCAAATGGCACGCTCACATAAATAATATAATAAAATCTGCATCCAAAATTATTGGTATTATGAGAAAACTTAAATTCACTATTAAACGCAAAGCGCTCAATCAAACATATGTATCATTTCTACGTCCAATTCTTGAATACGCTTCTGTGGTATGGGATAACTGCACTGAATATGATAAAGAAAAATTAGAGAAATTACAAATTGAAACAGGTAGAAAGTCACGTACCACCGTTCGTTTGAGCAATTTATATAAAGAAACTGGTTGGCTAACTCTAAGTGAGAGAAGAACATACCAAAAAATTATGTTAATGTTTAAAATAAAAAATAATATGTCCTCTTTCAAAGACCCGTAGACGAAAGTTTTAGGTACAACCTCAGAAGTAATAACGACTTCATAGGTATCCATAGAAGGACATCACTTTTTGAAAAGTCTTTTGTTCCTGCATCAATTGATTTATGGAACTCTTTGCCTACTTCAATTAGAAACATCCAATCAATTGGCTCATTCAAACATGAATTAATCCAACACATGTTCTCCCCCACTTATGTATCTTCTCATTTTCTTCACGGGTCGCGTCATTTATCGGTGTTACACACCAGAATACATAATAATTGTAGTGATTTGAAGAGTGATTTATTCCTAAACCATGTTACTGAAAATAATTTATGTTCATGTGTAATGTACCTGAAAACGCCGAGCACTATTTTTTTCGGTGTAAAAAATACAGAAATGAACGTATCCAATTATTCCAAGAAACAAGACATTTTCATCCTTTAAATTGCAATCTCCTTTAACGGAAATGTGGAAATGTAACCATTTCTCAAGAAGACAACATAAGTATAGTAAATGCTGTCCATAAATATATCAAAAACACAAAACGCTTCAGGGAATATTAGGATTATAAATCAGACAGACCATCCAGCTCTTCTTAATTTTCTTCCTCTTCTTCTGTTTCTATTCTTTCTCTCTCTCTCTCAATTCACTTAATGTATGTTTTTCTTTTTTTCTTTTTTGGTTACTATTACTATTATTACTATAACTATTATTATCATTAGTAGTAGTGTTACCATTATTACTACATGTATCTGCCAAGTACATATACATATTTCCGTCATATAAATTTATTTACATGTATTCTTTTGTCAGGGGAGAGTGGAATCTAAGTTTGAGAACTTGTGACTTAACCCTTTTGTCAACAATTGTAACATCTATTCTGTTTGTAAATTGTAATCTGTACTAATATTTTGTAATTGGCAATAAAATTTGTATAACAGACATTATATTAAACAAACATTCCTTTATGTGATTCCGTTTAAACCATGTATGGAACTAGCTGTCCTTATATCACACCAGTTGAACAATATATTGAACCAAAACCAATATATGATACGGATTCATCATTATATCAATCGATAACTTTGATGCATCGATCCGAAGTAGCATTGTATGATTTCATTTTAACAATATATCAAACGAACCTTTATATAATTCCAGTCGAACCAACTACCCAATGCGTTCCCTCATACATATACATAGCTTTTCTGCAATAAAGTCATATGATAGTTTATTTTCTTATGAAGTGAACATTCTAAATTATTGACTCCATGTGTTTAGTGTCTCCCTTTGAAGGTCACTGAAGAGCGCCTTTACTGTAATACTAAATACTTAGGGGCAATTTCAGCATTCTTGTTTCTCTAATAAAATATCCAAATATTTCTTTTCTTCTTTTATGTAAACAGTTTATGTCAACTTATTAATGTACTTAAATACTGAAGAAAACTGGTTTGGTGAAATGCGTTTCTACCTAATTTAAGTATTACATAGCGCTAAGTATCATTGGTGGAATTAGAGTCAAATATACAAGCCAACATAAAGAAGACAAATTTAGATTAATCTCGCCTATATTATCCGAAATGAATATACACATACATTTAAGTATGCATTTTAGAATATACACACACATTCAAGTTTCATATAAGTCCTATATCTTACAATAAGCGACAGTGGCAAAAAAAAAAAAAAAAAAAAAAAACACGACTTCAACGTTCCAGCAACATATTAACATGATAAAGATAGTTTATTCTAATATCTATTTATGGTTGCATTGCTGTCAAAGGAGGTGGATGAAGTCTTCTGAAAATACACACTTAGATTTTTTTTTTTGTTGATAAGCGGAAAGCCTTATTTTTTGTTCTCAGACTAGTAGCATATGATATGTAACTTGACAAACATGCATTATCTTAGATATCAAACTCTCAGTTGGAATTTTACATTGCAGCACACACTTGGCCTGCTCGGATCACGATTGAGAAACATTTAATTTCAAAAGATGAACATCTTTGGACTACTGTTCCTGCTGATGGGAGTTATAGATGAGAGAGGTGGTCAGTTTGTACAAGCTTGGGTATGTTTATATTTTGTTGTTGTTCCTTTTTGTTGATGTGTGTGTCCGTGCGTTTGTGTGTGCGAGCGAGCGTGTGTACGTGAGTGCGTCGTTGCTCATGCAGCTTTCCTTTTCTTCAAAGATTTCTTTTTTCATTCAATTTCTTTACAGACAAGGCCCAATACATGTCTGGATAAGTTTTACGCCATCCAAGACCATACGATGTGTCTAGATACAAGGAGGGAACATCCAATACACTCAGCGGGTCATTATGTCAAACAATCTCTCTCTCTCTCTCTCTCTTTCTCTCTCTCTGTGGCCTTTTTTACGAAAACAAAGTATTTAATATATGTAGTTATAATTAAATATAAGAAATCACAATTTCAAATCCACTAATCATACTTGAGTAATACCGGTACTTAGATATTTCTTAAAATACCATGTCTTTTTTTACTCCGCATATATTAGGCGAAACATTTATTTTCGTACTGCATTTTGATATTTATTTAGCCGGCCAGAGTTAAACTAAATTTATACATAATTGAACTGATTCAGAATCTAAGAACTATAGAGTATTTTGTTCTACCAGATACAAAAATAACCTCTTGTTATACATGGTATCTTAGTCTTACATAAATAAGAATCAAGGGCTCTTATTACAATATTTATTAAGATGAGCTGTTGTTAACATAAACAAGAAATTACTTTTAAAAAAGATATGTGGTGCTGATGAAAATAAAAGTAATGGAGAATGTAGAACGGTTATATGATATACGAATCATAATCTGTGAAGCATTACACGCTTGGAAGTCAAAATAATCATAGATAAAATGGCATACTCTTCTATTACCGTTTTTTTTTCTATATAAACAAAGATGAATAATTTAAACTAGCCATGAGATTTTTCTTAAACTTTTCATGATTATAGAGTATCCCACTAGAAACAAATTTATGGGATAAAAAATGGGTGTCTTCATTCTACTTTTTGAGTTATATGCCCCGGACAGTGACGTTTTAGCTCTTTTCTGTCATTTTCAAGAATAGATAACTCAATATCATGGGCTAGCAACACTTCATTTAATTTCATCTCGATGTTTGGTACTATATTCCGTCACTGTGTAAAAGTTTTAGAAATTCTATGCAACAGATTTTATACTATAGTCGCATACGCGAATATATAGAAATATTCGTGTGTGTTTTTTTTTTCCAGGAAAAACACAGTTTGTTTATTTGCCGAAACAAAGTTTGCATAATGACTGGAAATGAAACAAAAACAATAATGTGAAAAAATAAGGTATCGATATGCTTGGTTTTGAGTTATCTGCCCTGGAAAATGACAGAAACTAGAAAAAACAAACTTTCAGGGGCAGATTACTCAAAAAGGAGAATGGAAACGCCCATTCTTTTCGAATAAATTTGTTTCTAGTGTAATTCTCTATAATCATGCAAGGTTTAAGAATTTCTCTATCAAACTTTCGTGAATACGAAGTACATGTATATGTTTCATCTAGTAGTAGGTGCGTAACTTTTTTCCCTGAGTATAGGAATATCGTTTAAAATACTCATTCGGCGCTGTCTTACGTCATCATCTCTAAGTAGGTCAAAAGTGAGCTTAGACAGTTACGTCGAAAAAAAAAGTCAGCTTCATATATTTCCTGTGTACTTTTACAGAGAGATTCAACATAGAGAAAAGTCACAACTCTGTGAGAGAACGTGTTAAACCTCCACCGGTTAATATGATTTCATTGGTAAGTAAGGAAACTTATAAGTAGCTTTCTCTGACTAATGTTTTGAGTATAATCGTATCAGAATTAAAATAACAAAATACAATTATTGTCGGTTTTCAGTAGCTCTCCGTAAAATTGGTTTTGCATGGTTGATTATGCATAAACATAAATTTCAGTAATGATATGGGGGGAACGTTCTGATATGGCCGGTTGGTGAGCCGCCAGCTAGTTAAACTGGTTGTCTTCCTGCCTGGTGCCTGGCATATAGGAGGAAACAGGGGAGCTACTTGTGAAAGCAAAGAGGTGTCTCATGAGTCAAAACTGGCTGGCCCTTTCAGGGGTGACACTGTATTAAACAAATAATATACTAATATACATGTTAGTTTCGTTAAGTGTAGTATGTTATGTTACTGTAGAATAAATCAAAGTTAGATAAGTTCAATGTGGTTTGCTGTTCTATCCTTTTCAGGGTTTAGTTCAAAGGCAAGACTAAAGACAGCTTTACGCATACTTTCTAATGGAACTTCAATTAGAGTCTACAAAACATAATTGTGGCCATCATAACAACAATTATATATTTAACTTGTACAAACAGAATTTGTTCCTCATAAATTTTGAAGTTATTGATTTGATGAAAAATTACCAACATCAGCAGAACATTTTTGTAATATTTCTCCTGAGTATTTAATTGTATAAATTTCCTGACATTGCCCGTATCAAACTATCGTGCTCGCTTTGCATTTTGGTATAGATCTTTGCAATGTCTTCGGAAATATTTAACTCGAACAATGACATTATCACATAGCTACACTTGTTATGATCAGTAAAAACTTTATGTGGATAGTCTGATCATTCACTTCAATATTAAATAATGGATAATTATAAAACCTAGTTATTTTATGCTCTGCGTTTTACATATGCAACACACCCCAGTGGTGACCTTCTAAACCACATTAATGCTTAATAGAAGGTTTAATACACGCGGCGACCGCTTCAATGACTTTCTCATAATTTAGCTTCCATGACTTTTTCATAATTAAGCGTAAATGACTTTGATGTAAATAGTTAATGCATACACCAAAATCGAAATTCTTTAAATATATTTAAAGGCAATCGATAAACTGAAAAAGCTGAATATAACATACAAGTAATTAAGATTAAGTCCCAGTACCTTTTAGCTTAAAATTCATAAAAGAAAATAATATTTCGAAAACTCATATATTTCAAAAGTTACAAATGCGTCAAATGAGGTTATATTAAAGGCCCATTATTCTTCAAAAAGCAGTGCATATTATTCAGACAGTAAAGTAAAATGTGTTGAAGATTTGTTATGCAATCTGTGCATACTCGCAGACGACAACCTTACTAAAACAATGCATAGATAAGAAAAAAATACTTTATTCAAGATCATACGATTGTTTACAAAAATACCTGATTTGCATATTCAGCATATTTTCATCAATTTTCTGACGTTTTCCACAGACACTCCTTATGTCTCAGTTAACGAATCGCGAGTACATAAATTGATGACGTAGCAAATAAACGAATTGTGATTCAGCGACGGTTTCTCAAATTCAAATTATTTCTGTTTATGGACCGTGTTCGGGAAATTTTCGCTAATGCAAAATGTAATCAATGAGAGTATTTTAACATCCATACGAAATTGCGTAAGTTGATACGTTTAGCTGTTATTTTACAGCAGATATTTTCACATTATGCAACATTTGCATTTGTCCACACTATCAAAATGTTTTGTTTTTTTTATGATGGGCCATTTAACATCTAATGAAAGAATACGGGAAATCCCCCGGAATCCCTAGTTGTTCAGACAGAGCATTATATGCTAGTATAAAGTGAGCGTGTTCTGAAACATACTGTGCAGTAAAATCACAGATGTCTCGAGTACGAGGGGGGTGTTTCAGAAGTCTATGAACTTGAACAAATTTTGATATACCAAAGTAGAAGAGATATGAAGAAAAATCCAATAACGTCTAAAGCACCCCTCGTATGTTACTTTTATGTTTGACATTGTTGTGAACTAACTAAAGAACGAGATATATCTCATACTTAAAATTACTAAAAAGGTTGTTCGTTGAAAATAAAAAAAGAGCCTTTATTTAAATAAATTCAGAGTTTCCAATATTCGTACTTTCAGAAAAGTTCACATTCGTGAAAAATAATAAATGAGTACGGTTCTGCAAAATATTTAGTCTCTGGTGCGTGTGAAGTACACTGTGTAGCGGAGGAATCGATATCTCCGAAATTATGAGAATGTGTCCATCGTGTCAGATAGTTGACCTGTTATGTTAAAGTCCAAAGTATTTCAGGGTTTATTTTAGTAAGTCCATGATTTAAAAGCATTTTATTTTGATAAAAAATTAATTTTAAGGTTCGGGACCCAACGTATGATGTTAAGAATCACAAAAACAATATTAATATGCATGTACTGAAAGTATAATTTGTTAGACAAACAGTGATAAAGTGTGTCTTTTTTTTACCAGCTATAACTAATGAAAATAGTTCCTTCAAAGAAATGTAGAAGTGTCTTTAACAGAAACCAAAAGAAGATTATTTATTTGTTTTTCGCGATTGGGTAAACGTATTCTATAAAAGGGGGAATAACGTTACTTTGACGGTTTGTAATAAAGATAATTTTGACAAAACATTGCACTTAAGAAATCAGAAACCAATGACAGACCTCGTTTTATGTTTGAAAGTGAAAGTTGGCTGGTCTTAAATTAGGCTGCTGTTTGGATACTAATGTGATCTGCCTATATGGTGCTATTAATGTGGCTGGTACTCTTGTGACATTCTTGTGTCACTCATTCTGTTTTATACAGGTTTTCCAGTAGAAAGAAAGCTGGTTACCATTTCGCGAAAGTTGTTGGGCAATTTGATGGAAAGATCGTCAATAGTTTTTGTCCGGACTGTAACTTTGATATGCATTGGTATATTTTAAGACACATCAGTACAATTGTTCATCATGATGAGTCTTAATGCACGTATATCAAATGTAGGTGTTATGAAATAGGTTGTTTTGGATGAGATCACTAACTAGTAAGAAGTCGAGTTACATAGTAAATACGCTCTTAACCCTTTCCCTCATAGAGGAAACCATGAAAAGACCTATGCGAACAACATAAAACCAGATCAGCCTGCGAGTAACTCGCAGGCTGATCAGGTTTTATGCTGTTCGCTGCTCCTCAGTGGTCTGGAAATGAGGACTTTATAATTAAATTTGGTAAGGTTTAACTGTGGTTTTCTGCAGATCAGGCTTTATGTGGTACCTATTGAGTGCGTCAAAATGAGTCTATATGAGGGAAAGGGTTAATGTATTGCGTGCACACTTGAGAATGTCAGGGACGATGAAATCGTAACATATAATGTAATTACAGGAGTACACAACAGCTCTAGAAATCAGCGCTCAACACTGGTCTCAACAATGTCAGTTTATATACTACAGACCGTAAACTTTTATTTTATCCAGGTAAGTTGCATTCTTTTAAATAAAATGTGAATTGTTTGTTTGCTTTGGCTTAAGGTATTAGCACCCTAATAGCCATAATCTATATGTTGCCACTGGATGGTAATATTTCTATGAAAACTTTGTCACTTTGAAGACATTCAAAAATAAAAATATTTCACCAAGACTTTTTTCAAGTTTTATCTAATTTGGGGGAGCGGATTTGAGGACTTTTCCGAGTTGCACCTGAGTACTATTACCAGCACGAGAGACGCGATGTAACGGAACTCCAGTATGGTTCCCACATTACAAAACGAAGCCGCTGTAAATGCATTATAAACATTTTTTAACACATTTTAATGAGTGACCCATACCGAATTTTGAGTTACTGTTGTCTATTTTTTCAGTATCAATATATGTTATATTTATGGAAATAAAGAGTATGTATCCTAAAACAGAGAACAGTAATTCAGTGGAGATATTGATAATGCAATCGTCTGTTCATTTTCAAAGAAACGTTCACAATCAAAATTATCTAGACTAAGTGAATACGGCGACTTTGACCATTTTGTAGGGCGGTACACGGTAGGCCAGAATATACTGACAAGCAAGGTACCGCTACAGTGGAGCGACGTTGTGGCTACGTGGGCCAGTCAGAACACGTCATTCACGTATAACGGTAATAATGACGTCACAAAAGTCGGAAAATATATACAGGTACAGTTTGACTGTATTAATGGTATTTCCTCCCTTTTTAATTAAAGTGAACAACCAAGTTAATGTTTTTGTTTATATATTAAATTTGATATTATATCAGTTTATGTGAGATGTGTAATGTCTTCACATCCTTATGGAAAAAAAGGAAACGATACATATCCGATAATTAAATGACGTATAGGGTGTTCTTAAAAATTTGTAATGGTATCTTATGACACGAGCTTTACATCAAAATATACCTTCAAGTATACAAGTTCTCAACGTTTTCTTGATCCAATAAGATAAGTTCGGTGTGTCACACAGATGGTGTCGGCGAAAACATTAACACTCGGATGTGGAATGCACGACTGTGGAGGGACATATTTCTACGTATGTAACTACGCGCCAGCGTGAGTTGATTTTTTGGCCGTTAGGCCGTTTATTTTTACCTGACTTCCTATGAAACACATAGTAATGAAGCGGAATAAAATTAGGCTTTTCATTGATTATTACATACTTTGCTTAATTCTCATTGGTCATTGTAAAATTAGTCAAAAGAAAAGAAAGTAGTTGCGGAAACGAGTTCGTTAGATCTCTGTTTCTTTTAAAAGTTGAAGTTTCTTCCCCTGCGAACGATTTGTCCCGAATAGTAAGACACTGCACCTATTTAAGGTAAACTGAAAGAGTTGAACGCTAAAAAATAGGAAACACATAGATTTTCGGAATTGATTATTCGACCCTGACAGATCCTATTCAACCAAACGTAACATCCGGTTTCGTTTTGTAGCCCGCGAAACGAAGTCTAATGCGCAGATGTTTTAAGACTGTTAGTGTAAACCAAGATTGTACAAATAATTTGGATCCGTGGTATTTCAAAGAGCTGCACTGACATAGGAATTACACAACTATTAAACCAACAACAAAAATTATTACATGTTAAACCATTAAGACACTAATCATCAAGCTGGTTACCACGGCCGAGTATGTTTTTTTAAAGATATTTTTTGTTTCTTCTTCTTCTTCTTCTTCCTCTTCTTCTTTTATTTTTCGTTATATCTTTATCTATCTGATTACTTTTGCTTGAGTTTAAAGACCCGCCAACGATATTTCAATTAATGAGGGCCTGACGCCATAGACAAATGTATGTTATTTGTTGTTTTCCTGGGATTTAACGTTTGCCGATAGTGTTTCAGTCTTTTATGGGGTGATTGGGAGGCTTTGGATTCAGTAAGACATAAAGTGTTATTTCACTGAGATGCCACGCTGTAGACAAATAGCGTGAAATCTCGCGCCAAGTCACATTATCTTGTTATCGGACGAACCACCCTGATATGCTTAGCGTCAAGTAAAAGAGCGATACCGGTATCATTTTAATGACTCACAACATCGGTTTAACACTTTGCAGCCGGAAGTTTAATGACGGCTACAAACAATTTTACGTTTTATACTTATATATTATATATAGTGCAAAGAAAGGTCATGGTAGAATAAGAAAGTAGCTCACAGCCTTTCTGACGCACTATATATGTATATAATATTCTCTAACGAACTATTTATCCAACAGTCTAAGACATGTTTCTACGGTGGTAAAAAGGAGACATGGAAGATATATTTCTAAGTCAACTATTGATTGCGAAAACGATAGCTAACACGTTCGGGCGAGATACCCAATGCGCCCCCACGCAGTAGCTATCACGTGCGCACGCGATATAAAATATCTTTCACATCACCTCTCTGCCTGTGATTATAGAATTTAATAATAATAAAAAAGATCACTGAATGATAAGTGGTATGTATTATAACAAAACATAATTCATCACAGTTAAGTACGTCGTGACTCCATGAATTTTTCCCCGGCCCGGCCCCGTTTTTTTTAGTTCACTCAGCAAAAGTGTTACCCCAAACGGCAAATTTGATATATATGGCTTAATTCCCCAACAATACTTAGCGCTAAGTAATACTTAAATTCTTAAACTAAGAATTCACTTCCACCTTTTTATCTTATGAAATTTTCAAGTGCGTGACTAAGTAAAATTAATTATTACCTATCGAAATTTAAACAAAAATTGTTAAAAAGGTTTTTGGGTATTTTCATTAGAGAAACAAGATTAAAGAAATTCGCCCAAAGTATTTAATTTCTACTTAGCCTAAGAATCGTTGGTGGAATTCGGACTGATCAAATCAATAAGTTAAGAAAAGGGATATTCACCTTTTTATTTGGTTCTATATTCTTGAATTGACATGAAAAGCAGGCACTCCATACGGGGAAAAAGAGAGGAATAAATGGAATGTGTCACAACACAACTCCCCTTATGTGGTAGTACCATTTACTGTAAAATTGGATTTTTAATCAAATGAATAGTCTGCTTCTATTAAATGAACTTAGACCGATTAAAAAAATGATTACTTTTTAAGGTATACGACCCTAATACCCATCAATTCATAAAGCCATGCCCTAACTTACAAAATAAACTTTAAGATTTTCAAACAAGGGAAGTCTTAGGGGGCAAATTGTCTGTTAGTTTTTTATTACCTAATATTGAAAGTTTTAATTTCGGGTTTATCTCCCTGAAAAGTTAGTAACAAAGGTGTGCATATGTTCAAAAGAAGTTGGTCAAAATAACAGGGCATTTTTTTTAACTATACTTGTACAGTCCCTCTGTATTGCATATTTTTGAAGGTCGTTGAATCTGCAAAATCTACATTCAGACTGAAGGGTATGATATGTCTAAATGGAGGGACCTGAATCTCAGACCTGCATGTGTGAGTGTCTCCCCGGCAATATATATAAAAAGCCGTCTGTGAATTAAGTACATCCGTTTGTTTACCAAACAATCAACCCAGAAACTACACACGCATATCAATTCCTTTATAAAATTGTTAATTGAAATATAGCATTGCATTCAATAAAAAGATACATTTAAAATTCCCCATAACTAATAATGTAGGTCATATACAGAATACTTGCCTTATCTAATGCACAAATTTCTTGACGATATAGCTGGAAAATTACATAATTAAAAAAAGTTTGTAAAATGTTAAATTTTCAGGGCAATTTTGAAGTAGTCAAAAAAAAAAACGGAATAGTGTTTTTTTTTTCCTTATTTTTGATTGATTCTGTACAATGGGAAGCCATTCACCTTTAAAAACCCCCTAAGACAGAAAAATTTGACACCGTCGGGTAAATCAAAAGAAATAGTATTTCATTTTTAACCTTGTAATTTTTTAATTTCCAGTTGTTAATCTTCTTTTGACTCTCTCTCTCCTGCATCCAACGCCTCAACAGTATACATGTACAGTCTTTTTTTTTGTGTTTCCCCCAAAACCGAAACCATTTTTAATATTTTGTCCTGCTCTGCTCAGTTTTTATAATAATTTTTGTGCATGGAGTGTGACCCGACAGGTATGACGTCATTTGTAGCCCCCGGGGAGAACAAGGCCCCGGTGCCAGACCCAGACACGCTCTTCCGATGTCCCCCCAGTGCAACATATGTCCATGTGAGTTTTCTTCTGCAAATCTTACACACGGCCTCTTAACAAGAATTCGTTCGTTATCCCGGGGCTTAGAAATCAGGACTGGGTTAGCCCCCAGCCACAAAGAACAGGCCCGTTTCTCAAAAATACTTAAATATATTTCAGGCTCAATTTTGATTATCGTACAAAACCCCATTGAAACTTAAATGGGCATAATTTGAGTTAAGAAGAAAAACAACTTAAGTACCATCTTTATTTTAAGAACACGGGCCCGAAGTCGATTAAAATAGAAGTGGGCTGCTCATGCAGCAGATTTTATCATTTTTTCTACTTCCCCCTGTTTATTTGGGAAAGGAGAATTGATAGTATATAGGTAGTGTCGGGGATAATTGGGAAGAGGATGATATGCCAGGGTATGGTAGCTTATTATAACTGCATTTTTTCAGTTATGTGGAAGATAACACCCCTCCTGTTTACGGCAGTGCAATGCAAAAGGGGTTTGTCACATATACTCGTTTTTCCCGTCACTTACACATGTATTTAAATTTAAATCGATTTTTAAACTTTAAAAGTACTGGCAAAGGTAATACCTGTATGGCGGTTATTTATCATTTGAATATTTTATCTCTGAAATCTTGTTTGCACAGATATAAAAAAGTTAAATTTCTCAAATAGATGTAATTGCAGTAAACTTCTAAGTTTTACTTTGAATTGCTTTTATTCCAACAGATGCGGGAAAAAATACGCAAAAGGGGCCTTCTCGATGCCTGGACCACTGATGTTCAACAACAACAACAACAATCTTGCGCGGTCCCCGGGAAAATTTATCGAGGTGGCGGCACTTTCAACGTCTCTTGCCGACCCCCCCCCCCTCCTTTTTTTGGGCCCTCGTCTTGGGCAATAGTCCACGCCACTAAAAAAGGGCCCGTGAGACGAATAAAAACCCCGCCGCAGTAATTACCCCCCCTTACAGTTGTCGATAGCGTGCGTGACAAACCCGGTGCGCGGGTTTGGAGACGAATATGATTTTCATCTAGTAGCCTGCTGACCCCCTGTCAGGCCTTTATTTTAATAGGGGACATTTAATTTTAAAGGGAAAAATAGACAAAAAATTTTTTTACTTTAATTTCTATTATATGTTTTAAAATGATTTGCTATGATTGGAACTAAGCGAAAATGTAAAAGAGAACGAATTATTTAATTTTATTCAAATGCATTTTGCGGGGGAAGATAAAGTACAGATATTTGAAAGATGTACCACATTTCCACGGAAATACAGAAATTCACATATCAATATGTTTTAACTCTTTTTTTAAAAATTTATCAAAATATCACTGTCAAGCAATTACTAATTTTAAACCAAATCGTTTTTTTTTATGTCCGTAAATTGAAAAAATGATTGTTAATTAAGTGTTGTTATTTCTTTTTCTATCCCGACGCAACAACTGCCCTGCATTATAATCCATGTGAAATGTATCCCCAAAAAGAGAAGAATAACAAAACCCTTGATACAAAGACGGGTGTTTAAACCCGTTTAGGGCAGTTTGAAAGAGAGAGAGAGAAGGGGGTCATGCCCTAGGGCATGTGACATAATACCAAAACTCAGTCACATTTTCCTGACACCTGGGGCCCCCAGTCTGGAACAACCCCTATTGGTGATTTTTCCCAAACAAGGGAGCTTTACTAAAATATTTTAAGACTGGTACATGTAGCCGGCAATCGAACCCCCCCCCTCCCCCTCCCGAGGGGACACATTAAGCGCTCAGCCACTGACATCAAAGTAGACAATATGAAAAAAAAACGTATAGCCAAACTGAGTTCTTATCTAAATTCAGAAACCCATTTTTATGGACTGATAAATTACTTTTACTGGATTACATTGTATATGCACTTCTAAAATTATATCGGTTAATATTGTCAAAATATTTTAATAACAAAAAAAGTACAATCCCCATACTTTCCCACATTGTATTTAGGTATTCAAAACTTCAAATGAAATGTTCAAAAACATGAAATTTCAGAAAAAATCTGAAGCGATACATTGACGAGGTTCCCTCCATAAGACGGTTTATTAATCTGTGTTTGTTCAAACCCCGGGTTTTTCCCCTTTTTTTATGCACGCAGACTCGATTTGTGGGGTTTTTTTAAAATTGGGTAAACCCCTATTGGGAACACCAAGTAAAAAATTTTAAAAATTTAAAACATCACTTTTGTTTCCGTAAACTGTACATTTTAAATTTAATCTGCCTTCAGTTTGTCCTTGTTTTCCCTGTATTGGACAGTCGATTAAAAATCTTGCTCTGACCTCGGATTTTAAATTTTGGATGCAGGAAATAAGGTTTTAAAAAAGGAGGGTGTGTTTTAAATTCTATAATCTTTTTTTGTGTAAAGGGGATTTTATCAAGTAACTGCACAGGGTAATTTTTTTTTAAAAATATTATTTTCCCCCCCTTTTTTTTTTTTTTTTTCAAGCAAATGATAAATGCGAAAATTTTAAATACATGCCCTTTCCTTTTGACTGCATAATACTAATAAAAAAGTCGGCTTAGTTAAAAAAGTTATTTGTTTTCCCCATCCCGTTTTTTTTTTTTTTTTTTTTTTTTTTTTTTAAAAAACCCTTTTTAAATCCCTTTTTTTTTGCATTGGGTTATCTTGGTGGGGAAAAAAGTTTTCGCCCCATCCTTTAACAAAAAAGTTTTAAAAAAGTTGATAAATAAAAAAATGTTTTATTATCAACCCACCGTCATACTTGTTTTTGAGAAAGGGTTTGCGAAAACAAGATTTTCCCAATTTAATTCGGTATTGGCCTATCGGGGGGGTGTTTGTGTTTTTTTTGAGTAATTTTTTTTGCTCTGGGTTTTATTGATATTTTCAGTTTTCGAATACAGGATTCTGTAAAATACAATTTCAAGTCATACATTTATATCTGAAATTTTTATTTTATATACAGTTGAAAAACCTTACAAACTTCCATTTGGAACACATAATACGACCTATGCATAAGTGTGAATATTTTAAACCAGCTTCATACTCATAAACATGTATTTTTGATATTTCTCAGACTGATCAGGGAACTAAGACCTATCCATTTCCCCCAAGCAGTGATATTTTTACAAATTTGTAGCAAGAGTCCTGGGACTCACTATGCTAAATAATATGAGCCCTGGCATTATGGAAAGTCCGGTATGCATTCTTACTTTGATTTCAATATATTTCTGTATTTATGCATCGAGAGGTTACATTAAAATTAAAACATTGCATCTACGGAGAAACATTGGCATCGGGATGCGGATGTAAGGGTAAAAATATCCTGCCTAAGATGACCATTATCCTTGTTTACATATTTACCTTGTTTGTGTTAAGGATGCAGTCATGGTTCTTGCTTCACTATAGGAAAACCCATAATTTTGAAAATAGAAGCTACGGGCCTCAACCATCTGGCAAACAACTGCTGTCATCACCAAGAACTATTTGAACAGGAATCTTTTTACAAAAGGAACATGCCCCCTTCTCATAGTAATGTATTTAATTTCAAAATTAAAATGTATTCTTTTTTTAATATAAATGAAAAATGAGGAGTCCAAAGGCAAGATTCAATTCATAAAACACTGAATTTTCATCTCTATGATGCTTATAGAATTTGTGGGGTTTTACGACCCACTGACAGTATTTCATCATTGGTGACTAGTCTACTATAAAGACATACATTTCAGTATCACACTGCATAAATTAGCATGAGACCACATCCAGTCACATTATCCTGACACCTGCTTAACCATCCTGGAACTACCCTTTCATGCTAAGAGCCAAGAAAGGGAGCTACATGTATACCAATATCATTTTTTAAGACTTTCTTGGTGAGGGATCAAACCATGACCTCCAAGTTCCAGGCTAGATGTTTCCCATACAACAACCTACCGATCATGTTTATAGTTTATGTTACATTATTGGAAAATTATATATTATCTAGTTCCTAAAAATACGATCTTCAAAATATTTTCTCCTAACCGGCAATGATATTGAAGGAATTAAAATTCTGTTTACAAGAAACATTAAAATGGACTATCTTTTTTACCTCTGTTAAAACAATTATTACAAAAAGAAAGGTCCAAAATAAAAACTCTTCTACATCTGGATTTTACACATACAAAGGGGTGCTAGAGACAAGAAATTGCATCTCACCTAAGTCTGCTCTCAGCAGATTTTCCCGCCCATCACCAGCTTGAAGGTTTTTAAACGACTTCAGCACCAACATGGCATGGTAATTAGGCCTCTAAAAGACCATTTTATCATTGCTGCACCAATTGCAGAAATTATGACATTTCTGTTCCCAGCAGACTTCTTATGGCATCTTTAACATTCTTGCACTGCAGTTGGAAAGAAAGGTATTAAAGAGAACAAATATTAATATAAGCTTAAATGTTTTACATGATCAAAGAATAATCAGTATTTATAGTATTTTGTTGTGAATTAAACAACAGTATCTAGTTCAGGTGCATATTATCATTTTCACGAGCGTAAAGAGCCGGTTATATTATAAAATTTTTCACCTGACTAGGAACATGTGGTAAATAACAAACAAAAACAAAGAAAGACAGAGATTTTTTTTCGATTCTAACTCAGTATTCGTCATTTTCCACACCACTTATTTTCTTGAAACATGGAAGCTACCAGCCAAATTACTTCGTAATGCAGTTCTCAATATAGAAACGATGATAATAAATATAGAAAGACACATTATTTTTATTTTAGCTATACTTTTTTTAAATTTTTTTAACCTATTGTTTTATATCATATATATTTATGTCCTGTACTAGCTGCCCGATATAAACATCATCCCCAACATCAAGTGGAGCATTTTTTATAATTGTCAACATGCATGCAGTGACAGGCTTTTGCCTTGTTGCAAATTTACAGTTTTTCCCTTCTGTTTAGAAAGAAAGATAAGATGATGTTAGAAAAGATAATTTCAGCTGACTATAAAAGCATTTTACAAATTTTTACATTCAAAGTTTCCCAATGAAAGTCATCAGTTTTGAACCAGTTGTTTAAAATTTAAGTGCATCAAACCCAATATATACCATGTTTTATAATGTATTAAGAAAATACTTCGAAGTAAAACATGAACAAGTATAACAGTACTGACTAACACTAGAATATAATTTGCCCCAGGCTGTGAAAAACTCCACCGGTCCTCAATCATCTACAGGATCCCCCCGATTGGCAGTATGCTGTAATAAAGCAAGTCATAGCTGTCAACATGAAACAAACCAACATGACTCAAACTAGGATTTGCACTATTTCCCGTGGTAACAGACAACAGGAATGTGAGCCTTATGTGTCACCTTTGTTTATAGCAGGTGACTCAAAATCCTGCTGCAATGCCTTAATATCAAACCATTTTTTTTAGCTGCCATGTGTACAGTTAAACCTGTATTGAGGCCAAGTGTATTAAGTGGTCAACCCACATTTACCAGCAGTTTTGATATTACCTAACTATTGTATTTTGCTACATGCTTAACTTTCATTTAGCAGCCATTCTGTTTAATGGACACTTTCTCTTGTTCCCCTGACTGACCGCTGAAGGTATAGCCCCTGTAATGGTTCCGCTACATTTCGGAATTCATGACCTTTCACAGAAATAACCTAGGTTTTCTAATGTTTCATTAGAGTACCTTGGTTATCTTGACAGACATAAAGTGGTTTTATATTGTTGTTGTTGTTGTTTTTTCAACAATTTAAAAAATCCAAAAATGTTACTAAAAATAGTAACAAGTTTATTGAGTAAAGGATAAGTTTTTATTTTTAGTTGTTTTACATTTTCTAATGCAGATTAGTTTATAGAACACAATTTTTTTTATTTCATTGAAAAATTCCCATAAATAAAGAAGTTATTAAAATTTCAGTGTTGAACATGTAAGCTAGACTGCATTTGTAACTGCAGTAATCTCTCTCTCTCTCTCTCTTTATCTCTCCCCCCCCCCTCTCTCTCTCTTTCTGTCTCTGAAAAAGAACTTAAAACAAAAAACTCAAATACACTATATTTTTAAGACAGGACAGTGCCACTTTAATAAAAGTGCTTAGTTTTCATGGTGTAGACAAATGTGTACATATTTTTTCTTCATCATGTGAACTGGTAACTTCAATTAAAAGGCTCATTCACTGCTATAATGTAAGGACAAGCAAGAGCTTCCATTTATTAAAAAGCATTTATTTTTACTCTAGGAATGCAGTTCAACAGAATTCACCACTTTACTATGTTTTTTAAAACTTAAATTTGCTTTTTTATATAATTTAGCAAAAGGGAGATAACTCATGAAATTATTTCTAGTACATAGAATGGTTATCTACCCTTAATTATGTTTTTTTTATTTATTTTGATTTTTATTCTGTTGTCTCCTTTAATGACTCATGAAATTATTTCTAGTACATAGAATGGTTATCT
>CM037781.1:17325786-17375786 GCA_021229015.1 Solen grandis
TTCCATAATAAAAACATACCTTCATGTTTTTGGAACGTGTTTCCGTACGTCTTACACTCTGTAATAAATCAACCAATCAATGATGTGGGATTTACATAAAAGACTGATCTGCGATTGATACGCTATTTTCAAATGGAAACAAATAAAGACATCTACTGTATTCACTAGGCAACGAAAAAAGCTAAGATGCGTTCAGTATGTGTTGCACATATTTAAAAGTATTAACTCGAAATAAATGGCAATTTATAGCGTACGCCACGATCTGATCTTCACTTTCACGGAACTTATGACCGAGTTAATCAACCGCAGTGTATTTGATTCTAAAGCAATGCATAATGGCTCATAGTGATCCGGAGTAAGGGTCATGACCTTGGTTCAATTCATATGCAACAGTTGCATTCTTGACCTCATTTTGGTACTAGCATACCGTTTATACAGGAACTGTGACCGAGTTGCGACATAAAAAAATCACTTGCTCGCCATCACTCGCAATGGGGTTGCAAACCTCCACTCAATATGGGTCTATATTGGTTGCACAGACTATTGCGAGTGTTCAACATTCGCAAAAGTTTTTAATCAGTGACAAACGCTATGGGGTAGCATAATTGGTCGAAATAGGCTCGGATAAGTCTCAACTTACTCTTAACTCTGTCTCCCAGGTCGTAATAGGCTAGTGTATGACTCGTAATGCGCTTGCATTAATGTCGCATTATATATTCATGTTATTTTATAAACATGGAAGTGCAGGACAGCACACATTATTATTTTATGAAGTTTTATTGTTTTACTCCTAAGGTGTAGTATATCAATATATCCACACGATTTAGATACTTTCCTTTTCTAAGCACACACTTTTAACAAGTTTAAACGTGTCTAGAGCAATACAAACCTGAAGAAAATGACAAATACATGTATATCTTCCTATCGATTTTTTATGTTTTCTAAATGTTTAACGGTTTCTTTTTCTAAATCTGTAAAAATAAGCAAATATACAAAGCAAATGAATAGTTGAAAGTTTCAAGACTTTTATAACGTTAATTACATAGAAAAAAGAAATTATTTTCATTATTTTGCTTAGACCTCTGCCTTTGTTTCCATCTAATTTTGCAAATATAAAACTCAATCAATTTAAAGGTTGAAAGTAATTGATTTTAAAGTATTTTTTTTTTCTTTTTTACAATTTCAATTGTGGATCAAATTGCATGAATACATGTTAAGTCATATGCTTACAAAGAAAAGATATTAAATAAAGAAAAAAATCGATTAAATAACGTAAGAAAACAATTCTTGAAGATAGTATTATCTTAAAATTTTCCTGTTTTTTTGTTTTTGTTTTTGTTTTTTTTTGTTTTGTTTTTTTCTGAATGATAGTAAACGATATCACCTTATAGGCCGATATCAGCCATAATCGAACTTGGCCGAGAGATTGTGGTAATAAACATTGTCATAAAGTTTGACGGACTGACGACGGACGGACGGACGGATGACGGACATTCATCGAGCCTAATAGCTCATCCTGAGCACATGTGCTCAGGTGAACTAAAACTTGGGGATAGAGGTAATTTGGACACGTTTTCAACTTCCCTGGAGAGGGAGGCGGGGTCAGTAGCCTTATTTTAACCTAATATGAATTCAATTACTAATATAAATATCAATAATACATATAATTTTTGTTAACAAATTATTTCAATTTAAATAAAATTTAAACAATTTTCTGACGTCTAAAGGGGATGGGTCATTTAAAAACCGTTTTCAATTCCCGGAATACGAAAATTCATCCTTGGAGCGAATATAAACGTTTTCATGTTCACGGGAGTGAAATTTGACAATGTTTGTAAGTAACCGAGAGAGAGACCCAAAAACGTTACACCGGGCCAACTAGTCCTGGAACTGTAGTGACATGCTGAGCGCCATAAGGTTTACATACTTAATCAAACAGTTTTGAATTATATTTTAAAATGGAACCTAACAATAGATATAAAGAAATCAAAATAAAAGTAGCTAAAAAAAGACCAAGTGCACCATTCGTGATTCAATGCAGGCAAGCGTAATGAAGTTGTTGGCGGGTTAGCATTTTTATATGGTATTTGATGATGTCAGAGATGACTCGATATTTGAATAGTCCATATTCGATGGATTTCAATCTCATTGCTGTCTCGAATTTCGCATGTAACTCGTTAAAAATATCAAATAACGACCCAAGATGTTCTAGCAAAGTTTTCATACCCTACAATATGTCTATGGAAACAGAATATGAAAAATAAATTTTAATGAATACACATGTATGCTAATTGGCATCCAGTCCATTCAGCGACATACCGAATAAGTGTAAAGTGGGAGACATGAGCCAATTATGGATGTCTTGTACGACAGCCAAGAAATAACAAGTTTATAATATCGGTCATAGTAAACAGAAGCAGTCAGTATTTAATCAGTATTTAAGTTGCCATAATTTTAGGCTAATAATTCTATGTCACTGCTATTCAGAAGCACTCAGTAATAAAGACAGTATTATATATAAACTTTATAAAAATACACTAATTTACAAGAAAAATATATATAAAACTTAATTACATTGAGTCAGCCTGAGGGTATCAATTTGGATTCTAGTCCCAGCTTGGTCACTGACTTTTCTTGAGACAGTCGGTGGGTGTCTCCGTGCTCTTGTGGTCCTCCTCCATTTAGCTGGACGTCATTAGATGATTGAAATACTATCGCAGCAACGGTTAACAAAGATTTAACATCACAGCAGTGTAATAATTAAGTAATTTAAATATCCCGATGATTCTCTTATAGTACTAGAATTATACTAACGTTGTAAGTAATATTTACAGGGAAAATCATTTTCGTTTGGGGTTCGATAACTTGGCTTATCCACGAATATGAACCAAATAACACTCTTTTCGTGGCTCTCCAGTTATTTGAATCATGACCCGACCAATATAAGTACGTACAAATGGTCTTCATATATTCAACGAATTTAAAATTCGACGAAATATATTCAATCTCCAATATTTGCAATATGAAACTAATTTTGATACCAAGAACTACATTTGGTAATTCTGCATTTCGTAATTTTCTTCGTTATTTTTCTATTATTTATCTCTTCAAAGAATGCTACGTTGAAATGACATAACTCATTTTTTTTGTCTCAAACTTTTTAATGAATTTATAAAGTGTATCTGTAATTACGTCCATTTTGTCATGAAATGCTTGACTACAGAATTGGCTTTAAAACTCTTTCAGAATATATTCTTTCTTTCGATTTCCTCCAATGTTTGCGTTGGGCACAGAAGCACCAACATTAGTGCCAATCAGCTGAGGCCGAATTTCATCCAATTATTCCTAAATATCATTCACAGACACCACATCAATCTTAATCTGAAAGTTTGCATAAGAGAACTTGAGTGTCCATAAAACACACATTAAAATTTATTTACAAATTGTTTATTGTCTAGGAATATCCGCCTTAATTGACGGTGCCTTGGAGCTACGAGTATTAACAAGAAATCATGTAGGACAGAATATTTTCCAATCGTATCTACTCGGCCACCCCAGACCCAACCATTTACACACACACACACACACACAGATTTTTTGGACAAAGTAATTTGTGTCGTTTAATATTTATATGGAGGAGGACCACAAAGGCACGCAGACTACCACCGACTGTCGGAAGCCTTCTTCTCAAGAAATGTCAGTGACCAAGCCGGGACTAGAATCCAAATTGATACCCTAAGGTTGACTCAATGTACTAAAAATTCATACATTTTCTTGTAAATTAGTGTATTTATTAACAAAGTTTATATATAAGATTGAGTTCTTCTGAATAGCATTAGCCTAAAAATAAGGCAACTTATCAATGATAAAATACTGACTGTGTCTGTATACTATGACCTATATTATAAACTTGTTAACTGTTTGTCAATATTTCATCAAAAGCAAATTGCGTATGTCTCGACATCTGCAAGGTTTTAGAGGTCGTGCTATGCCCTTGTCTAATATTCCTAACTTCAAAAACGGAAGATGTTTGCATTTGTGGTCTTGTGGTCAAGTGTATCACCTCTCTCTCCTTTCTACCCCCCCCCCCCCCCCCCCATCACACACACACACACACACAAACACACACCCCCTCTTATACCATTGACGCAGAAAGTTCGTATAATGATAAGGGCGTATATCTTGAATTGATATTCAAGTGGTGTAGTGGAAAGAGATGACCAGCCGGCTGGTATTAAATCCAAACGACGGGGTGTTCCCACTTTGCCAACTTTCTATATTCTGGTACTAAAATGAAAGTTGGCAAAGTGGGAATATGACCAGTAGTGAAAAGGTGTTAAATGCGTGCGGTGTCATATTAAAAAATAACTGTTACGTTTTCAACATGGAAATAAGTTTGTCAACGTACAAGTTGTATATAAACATACAAATATAATCGAGTTGATAAGTATAATTAAGTGATACATTTTATTGATTTTCAAACAATCTTATCAAATTTTCTTCTCACACCAACCCACCTTCCGGCCTTTGATATATAAGTGTATGTGTTTAAACAGTACACACTAACACACATTTTTTAAAAGTAAATAATCATTAATTGATCTTTTTATCAAGTTTTAGATTTGCGTGATTTCATACAATATATTCACCTTGACCATTGTGTTGATCTGCCCGTTGGCAGAAACATGTAGCTAATACTGTTGACTACTTGATTTGTAATCACAATTGTCATTGCACTTTAAAACTATGTGTGTCCTAGATAATTTTTAGATTATTGTCCTATTTATTTCAGCAGGTTATGCGCAAAAAATGTATTTACTAATTTAACAATACCATTGAAAAATAATATTGGATGAATCTAATAGCTTCCTAGAAAATGCTCATAAATTAACAACTAGATATGACAGTATGAATGACTGATTGAATTCAGAAAATTGCTCTTTTGATTAATGTATTCATATCTGTTTTATTATTATTATTATTTATTTTTTATGATATATCATTATAATTGTTTTGTACAACGGAAATGAAACATTAAACATTAGTCTAATTGGTGTGATAACTTAAAGGATGATATTTTCAATGCGAAACGAATATATAACAGCAATAAATGTGATGAAAATAAGTCATGACTGCCAGAAATAATTCAAGAAAACTAGTTGAAGAGCATAGGCCATATATTATAATAAAAGAAAAATATAAGCTAGCATCAGTAAGAGTCACCCAATTTCTTTTTTGGAAATATATTAAAAAAAATCAAAATTTTCATTAGATGTTAACTCTAAAGAAAGTGTTACTCACTCCCGAAATATATATATATAGATATGCGATAACAGGGTTTATCCCTGATCATCGACGAAAGGCGTTATTGTGTTTATATATAAAAAGGGAATACAAACGACGCGAAAAATTATAGATATTATGGCCAGAAATGTCTCACTTGATTAATAAATGGTGTAAATGATGTTATTAATGAAGGTCAGTTAATTGTTAATATCAGTATGTTTGCTCTTTTAATCTATTATAATATTAAAAGAGTAAAGATCTTAGGTTTGTTGTCTTTCTGTATGTTCTCTTGCAAAACTGTTCAAAAATAGAATAAAAGAAAACAATAAAAGAAACAAAGAATAAAAAGAAACAAAACGTAAAAAAAACAACAACGAAATTTGGATCATGTTATCTGTATGGCACTAATTAAATGATCAGGGTAAATTGTATAGGGAACATTGTATAGCATCACCGACACATTTAACTGCATGCAGGTAGCTTTCAGCCAACAATATGTAAGTTGGCAAAGTGAAAATAGTAAAAGGTGTGAAGTTGGCGAAATGGGAACAAACCCAAACGACATACCCGGTTCTTAGAAGCAATGATGTTTAAGGGTCGGGGAACACAACAACAACAAATATTCAATATTGTGCATAGATGTGAAAATGGGTGTAAATACACCCTTGGTGCTTTTTTTTCAACTATTCCTGGGTGTTTTTTTATGTATAGCATCCCGTTCTGTTAGGAAGACATGAATATTTTAGACATATTCAGTAATTTTAAAGCTGTTTTCAATATTTCTTTAAATTATTTTGGATAAACAAAGTATCTATTTAATACTTGAAATATATCATATCAAAGTTTTAATATCTTAAGGTAATGTGCATGGTGTAAAATCCATGAAATGTAAATTCATATTTTTTTGTTTGTTGCTGATGATTTTTTCAGCTGTAAGCATATATATTACTTACATAGATCTGGTACAAGTATTTGTAATGAATATGATTGACACTGCACTGATTGTAATAAAATACTCTCTCTCTTTCTCTCTCTCTCTCTCTCGCGCGCAAAAATCATATGTTATGTAAACATGTATTTGCAATGAATACTACATTTTGCAACATGTGTGTTAATTTAATATACTTAATACATACTGCTTGGTGCAGGTTTTACAATCTTTTGTCCCGGCCACGACATACCAAAGTCGTAAAAAATGGTACTGGTATAACTCCCTTGCTTGGCGCTAATTAGGTTAGTTCCAGGACAGGTTGGTCCGGTGACAGGATAATGTGACTGGGTGTGGTATCATGGCACATGTCTACGGCGTGATACTGCAGTGTGGCAGCACTATATCTGTCTCAAGTATACAGCATCTCCAAATGACTGAAATACTGTAGGTGTGACAGTAAACCCAATCCACAAACACAAACAATCTTTTGTGCAATCCACAGATTTCAGCAGCTTTGCTTAGTTTATTGAATTGCTATTGTAGATGTATTTATAATAGGATTAAAGATGTATTCGGTTCGACATTTATCTCTACCAATGTTTTAAAAAAGTTGTATGTTGAAACATTGTATTTAAATATAACATGCAACATTTATACTCCCCCAAAAAAGTCCAAACACGAAGTACACACGAAGATAACCAACCATATCGGAAACGATCCGTTCGCATTAGGGGACTGACAACATTACACCGATATTAGACAACTTTATTTTTATAAGGCAACCATGCAGTGTTCCAGTTCCCCATGTGTCTCGGGTATTGTCTATAACATAAACAAAGGAAAGCATGAATGCGTATTTTGTTTGTTTGTTGGGTTTAACGTCCCATCGACAGTATTTCAGTCCTTTGGAGACGATGTCTATTTGAGATAGATATAGTGCTGCCACCCTGCAGTATCACGCGCTTATTCTGTGATTACATTTATTATAACAGAGGGATAAAGTTGTAAGTGTAGAAACGCCTCAAATCCAGTATTTCAAAGAAACTCAAATCTTGGCCCATGTGCCTATGTGTATTTTCTGTGGTGTAATAAGTAAGAACATAGAACTACTATAACAGAATTTTCGTCAGTCAGAATGTTGCTCAGCCATTTTGTATCGGTTATCTTTTGCCACGTGAACTAATTTATATCGAGGCTTTCTGATAATAGCAGACGCATTTCCGTAAACTCCCGTTACAAGAGATTTTTTCTGGTGTCACCGGCCGTCTTGCACTAGTACATTTACGCAGATTTCATTAGCTTAAATGTTTCAAAAAGTGAAGATGTTTCATATCCTATAAATGTATTATTCGGTAAAATACATCTGTATGAAAGTGTTTATGATTTGTAGTTTGTAATATATTCAAATCAACTGTATATTCGAGTTCAATATAGTAAAGGCATGTGTAAGATTAGGTAAAGTGGCGTAATAAGTAAGAACATGTGGTAAATGAATTAAATAAATGACACGCTTTTTTGTGAGCAAAAGCTACACAACTCGCGGAAACTACTGAATTTATTTAATGATATTTCCAAATAGCGAACAATTCAACAAGGGTCCCAGTAATTAAAATAAAGCAATATACACTTAAGGCATTGGCTTGCTGTTATGATTATTGCAATATGTAAAATATGCAAATGTAATGAAATTGCAACTTTATACAAAAAAAAAAATGTTTTACGGCCAAACTTCAGTTCACTCTAAAACTTTTAAATGACTTGACTCTTTGAAGGCATATTTGGCTTCTATATGTATCATAATAATAAAACAAATCAGGATATGATTGCTATAATCTTGGTTGGAATTATGTCCCTTTTAACAATTTAATGCATAAATTTTAACACATGTTGATCTTGCCATTTCTTGTTTAAGTTGATTTTTCCTATGCCCAAAATATCCAATTTCATCGACGAAAAAAAAATGCAAATAAAGGATAAAATGCTAGTGAGCTATGAAGGTCAATATACGTGAATGTAAGTTCAAGCTTTTTTCTTCTCTATTTATTTTTGTATTTTGCATTTCAAATTCAGGGGATTCAAAGATTATCATAATCACAATCGTCACCATTAGCACATTCTCTGACAAATTGGTCTAAACATCATTTTTGATTTTTTCAAAGACATCGCCCCAGAAAATTGTCGATATGTCATTCCACCCTCTCCGTCATTGAAGCTCGATTTTGTCCCTGGGGTTTCATATTTTCCATTCAAATTGGCGTAAGCACAATTCTTGTACCACCAACCCCCTTGGTCCTTTGCTGGACAACTACGGCCTCCTTGGTCTCTGTCTTTAGTGCTGAAAGCTTGTCCGTCGTTGTAAGAGAGACCCTGACTGTCCCCTGTCAAAATAGATTGTGCTGAAATGTAGCTAGCTTACATAAACAAAAAGTATGAAGGTACGCGAGTGAATCCATTTTTTTCAGTGATCAAATAATAATAATTTAATTTTAGTTATTTTAAATTCCATGATGTAAAGTACGGATGTATAATAAGGTAAACTTAGATGCATATAATTAGGGAATTTTATTGGTATATTAGATGATTGTTAAGATAGCGAATAGCGTGTACCGACACCTGTACCTTGAAATATCTTACATTCTTTGTTGCTTCGTGGGATTTATTGTTGACATTTCTCACAGAGTGAAACAACCTTCCGAAATTACAGAATTATCTTTAAGAATAAAATAAGAAAGCGAAAACCAGATTCAAATTCAAGACGTGTACAGAATTGAAAATGGTCTTGCTGAATTAACTATTATCTTAGAAAAAGAAAATTCATCTAGCATTTGTCTGACCCAAAAGCGTGAGTGACAATTCATGTTTTATTTTGATTAATATATCAGACTAAGTATGCTTAAATACGAAGTATTTAAACACTCCCATACAGGGAACCCCCACCTCGTTAAACTGAACATAGTTTTGTATCACGATATACCCAGTACGATACATTCGCCAGATAAACAGTTTAGGGAAAATGAACGTGTCTACCGAAAATAGGATGTCAGATCTCGGTGTTCTCTTCAGTTTCCTTTCGCATTAGTTCCGTCATCAGACGCCGTGTAGGGAAGTATTTGTCCCCCAAAAAATAACGAATGTCCTATGGAATAAGTACCTCACTTTATGTAAAAGAGCGACTTTAAAGGTTTATTTAAAGGTTTCCGACCGTGGAGTCGGTATTATAAGTAATATATTTACCCAGGCTTATTTTTTTTCTGCAGAAATACTTCCTTACAGAGGCAAAGACTCTTGTAGAAAAGAGGTACTGATAGATATACTATCCTTGCCAGGCGTCACTGTACACATGGTGTACGTTAAAGTGCGACGTAGGTTAAATGATTGATAAACTGATTGTTAAGGTAATCCATCCATCATTATACTGTGATCATGGTCCACCTACTGATCGTAGGAATCTTATGCAAGCCGACTCAGAAGTAAATTGATGCTAGCATATGTACTGAAGAAATTTTACGAATTTGAGGAATTTGATTTTTATTTAATGATGGGTGGATTATCTGAATTGAACCCACCAATAGTAAGTTGTATACAAACTTGACTTAATTTTAAAGTTTAAAAAAAAAAAAAAAAAAAAAATGAAATGTAGTTTGTTTGCCTTACCTGCAGTTCCAACTCCACGGTCAATGTTGAGTTTGTACTGGGGTCCATCCGACAAGTAGAAATGACCAAATGTTACGTATGCTGTCTTTCCGGAAGCATCTTCGAGGTCAATTCTGAGAACTGATCTTACGGTCCTTGTCATGGCATGAATGTGAGTAAGTCCTGGATTTGAACACATATGTATATTGTTAGTGACATGAACATTTTTGTTAAATTTTATGGAGGCAATATTCTAATTATGAATATTTAGAGAAAACTTATAGAAAAAACAGAACACCGTGGTAGTTGTTATTAGCAGCAGTAGTAGTACATTAAGGAAAAAACAAGTATATTTACTTTGCAACGATTGGACAGAAAGCGATATTGCTTATGAAAATCTCCTCATAGGACTTGACGGTTGGGTTGCGTTTACATCGATATGGGAGGAAAGAAAGCCAATTTGTGAGAATGAGCGACCAAGGCAACGTCAGACCGACCGAGTTTGTAAACACGGATCTCAGTGGTGAAACGCCAGTGCCTTTATCTCTACCCTTTATGAATACCCAGTACCATGAACATCTGGTTAAAGTTTATAAACATGGATATCAAAGACATATTTAACAAAGATAGGAAACTCCCGTAAAAACCATCGGAAATATTGTTTAGGTACACAACAAATCATTGAATATTGCAAACTTTAAAAAAAAATATGGAAAACTCACAGAGGAAAATGTAACCGCATTATAAAACAAGTAACTGGTGTTGCACGCAGCATATGAGTCTCTTACCGGTGAAGTGTATATTTTTTCCGTTACCATAGCAACCAGAATTTTGGTCGGAGAAGAAAAAGGGGGGGGGCGTGCAGAATCTCCAAACTGCCATCTATTCATATACCAGTTTTCAAAATATTATCTTAAACGGTTTTCAAATTATCACGGGATCCAGATTTCCGGACATCCGGACGAACAGACGTACGTACGGACGGACGGACAGACAGATGGAGGGCAAACCTATAGTCCCCTCCGGTGTACACACCGGTAGGGGACTAATAATCATTTCTCTACTGCAAGGAATTATTTTCAGTTTGATTTATTTTAAAAATTATTTTAAATTATGTTTTAAATTTAACAAGTGTAGCAGAAAAACAACATATTTTACATGTTTACATAATCATCAATATCATGCACGTACTTTTTTATGTTACATAAAACATTTTTATTTCTTGACTTATCTAAATACGTTAGGTATCATTTTGATGGTATTGTAAAGTTTTTCTTTTTTCTTTTCACATATTTTCAAAAGAAAATGGGGTATTTGAAAATGTGAGATTTATACTAGTTGCCAATCTTTGTTTAATAGGTCTTTGATGAATATATACCTAACCAGAATTCTCCGTTAATGTCACCGAACCCTTTTTCATACTCTTCAAACTCCTGGTAGAAGTCGACAGATCCATCAAAACGGTTCTGAAAAACCTGATTATTAAAAGAAGAAAAAATTGTAATAGTTGACATAGCAAAATGAATCCGGAAAATACAGAAATAAATTATTTTTTATTACATAAAAATGTATATTCATTAATATCTTATGACTTTTTTCTAAATGATCGGAAATTACCATTTTTAAAGTCAATTTAAAAACAAAAGGACCATAGTGCCCCTATGTCGCTCACCCGAGTTAGACTGATATCAAAAGAAGTTATGAAGTAATAGTGTAACCAGTGTTTATGATGAAAATCAAGCAAGAAATAATCCATCAACCCCACATGACCAATTCTTTATGCTCATTTGATCTTCAATGTAAACAAAATTCTGATCAAGTTTCATAAATTTTGGCCCAAAGGTGTGGCTTACAATTTTCTGAGATTTGTCATGTTTTAAAAAATTTAAAAAAAAAATTTAAAAGGTTGACAAATTTGTGCTTAAGTATTCTCAAGTTTTTTGTTTTTATTTAATTTTTTTTTTTTTTTTTAGGTTTGACCTGGTGACCTACTTTTTGACCCTGCATGACCAAATTTCAAACGCATACGAGATATAATAGATACAAACATTCTGACCAAGTTTCATGAAGATTGGGCCAAAAATATAGCCTCTCTGGTGTTCACAAGATCTTAACGAGGCACGACTGACGACGGACAACGACGGATCCCAAATGCTCATTCTGAGCACAAGTGGTCAGGTGAGCAAAAAAGCTGAATGCTGCCATCTCAAAGAGTCTTGGTACCCTCCTTATTCATATTTCCACCTATGTGCATGTTGTTTCTATGAACGATTATTACATGTCTACTTTCTCAACTATTCCTTAGAGCTAGCCATTATGTAAAAACAAGCGGTACTTAACTCAAGCCGCCTACCATCTCTATCAAATATCATTTTAACTCACTTTATTGTTTTACTATAATACATGTTGCTCATTGTGACATTTTGTAATGTCACCCCTGTGTCATTACATTCGTCACTAACCATAAAGTGTACTGCAGTTATCACAATTGATTGACATTAAATAGTCATTAAATTTTGTTAAACTGAATTTTATGGAACTGAATTAGGGAAAAAAAGAACTTGCCTTCTTACTAGTCCATGCTTACATGTGACATTCTGACTTTGGCATACTGACGTGTGAAAAGTCAGTTTACATTCAGATTGATCTGGGTTTATACTGGTTTGTTGATGTGCAGATTATAGAAGTTAGTTTACTCACAGGCTGATATGGTTTACACAGTTTACTTGCAGGCTGATATGGTTAATACAGTTTATTTGCAGGCTGATATGGTTAACACAGTTTATTTGCAGGCTGATATGGTTAACACAGTTTATTTGCAGGCTGATATGGTTAATACAGTTTACTTGCAGGCTGATATGTTTTACACAGTTTACTTGCAGGCTGATATGATTTACACAGTTTATTTGCAGGCTGATATGGTTTACACAGTTTATTTGCAGGCTGATATGGTTAACACAGTTTACTTGCAGGCTGATATGGTTTACACAGTTTACTTGCATGCTGATTGGTTAACACAGTTTACTTGCAGGCTGATATGGTTTACACAGTTTACTTGCAGGCTGATATGGTTTACACAGTTTACTTGCAGGCTGATATGGTTTACACAGTTTACTTGATATGGTTTACACAGTTTACTTGCAGGCTGATATGGTTTACACAGTTTATTTGCAGGCTGATCTTAGTCTTACTGGTTTCAAAAGTCAAGTATAAAAACCAGATCATCATGTAGATTAACTGACTTATGCAAGTAGTATAAATAATCCCAGGCCAGTCAGTACATAATAAGTGTACTCGGCTTATATTGGTTGCAGGAGTCAGTTAACTAGCAGGTTGATTTATTTTTATACTGGTTCGTCTGTCGAAGAGCTCTCAAAAATGTTACTTTCTGTGATATATATCTGGAAACGTCTGCCACAGAAAGTAACATTTTTGAGAGCTCTTCTAAAAGAATTACTAAAAAAAAGATATATCTTATTTTCAGTACGACGAAACTGTCAGTTGTTTTCGATAAATTTGTCCCTTGTCGTAGAATCTTTTGGTTTCCCTTACTTTAAATTGCGGCTGTAAACTTCCGGGTAAATTCAGCACGAACAGACAAGAATATTCTATCTAATGTGAGTAATTAATTGATCACTTATCTTTAATATCTTTATGACAATATATTTCCGATTTTACAAAGTTAATTTAGTTGTTTCTAATCTTACAGAAAAATTAGTTTGCAAGTGTTTTATTATCATTGCGGTTATATGGAGTGTTTTCGATAGTTAATGGTCATTTAGTTAATTTTAGAATTATTAATCAGGGTCACCGGTATAGTTCCATCAATTTGTCGGTAGGTGTCGCGGTAGGCGGTGCCTCGTTGAGTTTGGCCATTCTGTCTCTGACCGCCGAGAAGATTAATTACAGTTGAATAGGCGCTGGAGGTTTTAACATTATGGAATATAAATATACTTTTAACTACTGGGACTACTGGTGAGCGAAGGGTTATATAGAGGACACTCAGAATTGCAACTTGGGTTCAGATATAAGTGCAACCCTTGTTCAGACGCGCAGAGTCTTTCTTTTACCCATTTAGTCGCTATATACCGGGTCGCAGTACTGTATATTGAAGGGATTTATGTATAAGATAAAGAAGTGAACGGGTAGCAGCTTGGAATCATAGTTTTAATTTAGACAAAATCTTAGGGGTATTACTTTTAAATCATTTAGGTTAATTCATGATTGTGACGGAATTTGTTCACTGTTATATATAGTTATATGAGTAATCATTTGTTCATATATTTAGTTTCTAATCATATAAGCAGGGAAGCTTGAGGAAAATTCTATTATACACGTAGACTGATCCATACACAGTCTGGGTCTTGTACATATATATTGTTTAGAAGAAACCTCGCTCGACTCGTTACATTAGTACTCTTTATCAAGCAGTTATCATTAATTATTCCCTTCGTATAATTCTACCAAACGTGTGTTGGGTGGCTGTGTAAGCTGTATAAAATGGATTTTTACCTATCTAATCTTGGTTAACAACCAAAGAGTTCGAAAAAGCACTCGTTTTACTGGTTAGCATAAATAATTTTAAGATATTTCATCATAAAATGGGAGTGTCAGGGTGAAAATCTTTCTGCATGATTGTCAATTGGCAAATAACAGTTTAATCTATTTAAACATGAAAACATCCAATCGAAAAAATATAAAAACCCACCCAGTTGAAAAAGTAAACACTTGTGAGTCTCTAGAAAACGTAGTTGACCTTGATAGTGGACTCGTCCCTCTAAGTCCCAAAAACCCGAGGTGATTCAGTTAGCTAACGCTTTGTCCCGAATAGTAAGACACTGCACCTTTTTAAGGTAGACTGAAAGAGTAGAACGCTAAATTGATTGTTCGACCCTGACGGATCCTATATTCAACAAGAACGTAACATCCGGTTTCGTTTTGTAGCTGTAAATGTCTACCAAGATTGTACAAATTATTTGGATCCGTGGTATTTCAAAGAGCTGCACTGACACAGGAATTACACAACTATTAAACCAACAACAAAATATATTACATGTTAAACCATTCAGACACTAATCATCAAGCTGGTTACCACAACCGAGTATTTTTTTATAAAAAGATATTTCTTGTTTTTACTGTCTAGTATATTGCATTTCCTAAATTTAGCGACATATACGTTTTCTAGAATTATTCTAAAATCACTGACCATTTAAAAATTTCCAGCATTATTATATTAAATATAGTATATTGTTACACTTACTTTCTTTACTTTCATATCTTTGTTGTTGTTTTTTTCTTACGCCGAATATCTTTTTTTAAAGATATTTCTTGTTTATTATAAACGGGGGTCTATTTTTTATTACTGTATCGCTTATATATGGATTGAACTTCAAACTCCTGTGGTTTGAGTTAGATAAGGATAATCACTGACGAGTATGCTTCAGCAGTCTCCATTGTTGGCGAGTGTTAAACATGTCAGTCCTAGTTAGTTACCTCTAGCCCCTGATTAAAAGTAACATCACGATATTATATATGCATGCTTCTACTCACTGTCCATCCTCCGCCATCTGTCTCCATGTCACAAAACACTGTCAGTGTACTGCCATCTTCAAATGTTACATCATATACCCCGGACCTTGCATTAGCGTCGTTATTCTGTATGGCGTGACAGTCTTTTGCCAGTCCTAAATCATATACATGTATAATATTGTAGATAATTTTGTCATCAGAAAATATTTAGATATTGAAGAGATTTTGCAATTTTTTAAGTAAATTAAAGTATGGAATCCTAATTTCGAGAGGTAGAAATAGTCTTTTCGGTACTAAAGCAGCTCGTTCACAGTTGATGGGTAGTAATAAAACCATTTTTCTACTCCTCTTCGTTTATGTTGGTGAAAGCTTTGTTCCTGACAAATAAACTCAACGAGTGTAGGCCACATGAAACAGGAAAACACTATTTTTTCCTTAACGCCGGTTAGATTTGTATAATGGTATCCATGAAGAAGGTGCTTTCTGTACCATGTGACAGAATCCGCAGCATGTGGTCTTCATCAGAGTAGTGAATTTGTAAATGTTATTGAAATGTTCAGCCTGTGAGGTGAACGCATGCGCGAAGAGTGAATGTGATCAGTCGTGTTACGTCACACGGAAAAAAATTCTAACTATTAAATTCCAAAACAGTCGGCATTTGTTGATTTGATCCTCTCTGCATATTGCTGAAGAAGTCGAGATAAACAAAAGATCGACATAAAAATACATAGTCATTTTCATACTCCGAATTTTTGAGGGTCCGTAAAATGCACATACTCTTTAGCAAAAAATGACAGTCTATGAATGTAAAAAAAATGTGAAAAGATCATAAAAGAGAAGTTTACTTTTAACAAAATGATAAACAATCAATTTATCAATAGGATAACAATATCAATATGGCGTTTCACGGTCGCCCTGGAAGTTGCGTATTAATTATATGTGTTTGATATGCTATGTTTTGCATGCAATGATAAAAATTTATGTGGGTCAATGGCAATGTTGTTTGCCAATTTGCCTAAATTAAGATGAGTTAAGTTGTTACACATTTTACTTCCGAGTTAAAATGTCAAAGTGAAAGCCGACAATGAATCTTATTAGCAAGTATCAGAAGTCAAACTGTATTATAAAGGCGGATTTCGGCGATCAACAAAGGAACAATCATCCTTCCGCAAACCGTCAGGCAACTTCGGGACAGGACTAAGTGTTTAGGAGTGAAATAGGTAAAGAGTAGCGATAACGAAAAAGTCGACATTGAAAAAATCGACAAATAGATACTAAATTTAGAAAGACAAAGAACAAAATAATTGGGACATCGAGAATACCGGAGTGGAGATAACGATTTCCGACTGTATAGGTTTATGGAATTGCCTCCATATTAATGCTTTTGTCTGTGATGGAAAAAACATTCATTTTATTTAAATCCCGGAATGTTACATTGCGAAATCATACGCCTAGGTATTGATATTAGCACAGATCGTTTTCAATCAAATTCTTAGGCCAATGATTAACTGTTAACCAGCAGCTTTAATATAGAAATACGAACTCTCTCACTCTGTGTCATTTAGTGATACTTTATATGGATACGTTCACGACTTTGTACTTACGTTTTTGAACCTGATCTATTACCTCTTCTCCAACTTCTTCTGATTGTCCATGTAGCGTAGCAATCAACTCGTGGATTTCATTTATGTTTGCTTCTATCTGTTACTGTAGAACTTCAAATTCATTCTTAGTTTCATGTTTAAAGTCATTAATAGTTTCCGTTATGCTTATTATGTTTTTCATCCCTTTTTATCTGAAGGGACTCAAGCTTCCTCACCAATTCTTGAATAGTGCCATTCATAGCCTCAATATCTTTACTTTCAATGTCTTGAATTTTCATGAAAGCCTCGCTAAGAGTATTTGAATGCTCCTCTAACGCAACAACACGGTTTGTCAATGCCTGTAAACTTTCCTTCGCCTGCTCTACCAGGTACTTAGTAAAGTATTTTTCATTTTTCACTCCATTCATAACAAAGTCAAGTTTACGTTCAAGTGTTTGAAACATTTTGCTTTGTTTTACATACCCTTTGTTGCCAGAAACATTCTCTTGCGAATCTAAATCGTCCATAATATTAGTGTCGTGCGAAACATCTTCATCTTCAGGTGGATCTCCTACTTCACTAATGGCTTCACAATTACCCATTGCACCAGCAAGCTCTTCTATCCTGTTGTCAGTGTTGTTCAGGCAGTTTGTAAGGTCTCCGAGATCCCTTCTGAAGCTAACAATGTCAACCATTATTAAATCCACCTTGGTCTGAATGTGCCGAAGTTCTGTTCTTAATTTTGAACACCCAGCACCTCCGAGACCCAATATAAACACTATCCAAAACAAAGTAGCCATTTTAACACACCCAGACGCGTCGACAGTTTTGAAATGTGGAACAAGTTATACAGCAGCTGAAAAACATTCATATTCCAAGAAAAAAATACATCCTGGTTCTATCTAAACCGCCAATGAGAGAGCACATTCTGATACAGTCGTTCCATTTATTTGGTAACACTGATAATGCTCCCTATAGTTTCTTCGAAAATGCGTGGCAGAAACATGATAAATTCAGTGCGGAGTAGTTTAGATGTTATGTTCATGTTTTACTCTTTAGAATCAGAGGAATACAAATATAGGGCATAATATATATATACATACATGACTACACAATGAGTAGGCCGAACTGTAAACTCTGTGAAATAAGATAATACCTCTGCAGGCATATCCCTTAAATTAGTTGCTGCATAGAAAAGGATAAAAAGCAGTAGATCTCTAGGAATGTATTAACAAGTGAAAAAAGAGTATTTACAGTTTGCATGTGCAAAAAGAAAAAGAAAAAAATCTTGAACTCAACAAACAGTCTATGTAAAGTTCGATAACCAAGAACTGGATCGCTTTAGTCACAACAAAATTTAGACTCGTTTTTGCAGACAGAAATTTGTAAGATAACTTCGTAATGAATGCATCTGTTAAGGTTAGTTATATCATACAGATTGTCTCAGTAATATCAGTGTTTTGTATTTTTCCCGTTACCGTATACAATATGAGTGCTATTTTTGACTCCACTGTTTTTGAATTTATCATTGCCGTATTTCATTCATCTAATTACAGTTGCATGGAGACATCTAGTGAACAAATGAGACCGGGTAGAACCATCGACAGGTCAGCTGGAAGGCTTCCTTACATGAAAATTCCGACATGACCAGGCCATCGGTTCACAAATCTCTACGGAAGGTACTCTTCAACCTTGTGTCGAGTCTGATAAAGCATTATATATGAATCAATACTCGAATGAGTAACTTTGGCATACATATATTCCAGAACTTTCACTATTAAATTATCAATTTCAACCACATGCCAATAAAAATGTACTCCTTTTTAAAGTAGACCATGCGTGAACTATTGCACTTGTTACATCTCTTCAACTAAGAATTAAATCTGGCTCGAACAACCACACTAAGCGCTATATGTAATACTAAAATACTTAGGGGCGAATTTCAACATTTTTGTTTTTCTTATAGAGATACTGCAAGGTTCATTTTTTCAACGCATTTATCAACTTAGTCATGAATTTGAATATTTTGTAAAACAGGAATGGTTGAATGCGTTTCTACCCAATTGCATAAAGTATTACATTGCGTTATTGTTGGTGGGTTTGACCCTGGTTTAATACCACTGAGTGTCCTACAGTGTCATGTAGAATGACAAGTTTGAGCAACAATTGAAATATGTATATATGATTATACAGTATTTGAAATATATGTGCCTTTTTATACAAGCTGTTATTGTAATTTTGAAAGCTATTCAAAAGTATTTATCATTTATTTTTAAGAATTTAGTTATACATATATTTATATAGTGTGCACTCACTCCCTTTCTCTGATATTGTACGAACAAGTAATACCAAGTAATTCTCTTTCTCTCTCTCTCTCTCTTCTCTCTCTCTCTGTAATTTTACACCCAAGTAATGCAGAATCTCATATATTAATTTCAATCATTATACAGGCACAAAAAAACTTTAAACAAAGCCTTAAATATGAAAATATATATCATTATGATAAATTGATATTCTGTTTTATATATTTATTTTCATCACATTGCGGTCTCAACAATTAAAGATGTTTTTGTTCTTTCCTTATATATTTAATTATTCTATCCGGAAGTAAAATGACAAATGTGCACAAAGAGGTGGGTATTTCACTGCCATTCAATTCTCAAAATGTATCGGTTAGACGCACAATCTGCATAAATTCAACATTTTGACTCTATATTTAATATAATATTTCTATTATTACCATGTTGATAAAGACTTTATTTAGCTAGTTTCAGATCTTCTTCACATAAACATATTCATATTGTATTCTCAAGGATAGATTTTTATTAGAAAGATACTTAAATAATATAAGAAACGATAATTTACGTAAGTATTTTGCAAATTAAGATAATCTTCCCACAATTAAGAAATAGGGGCAGCCGTGGCCGAGCAGTTACAATCGTTGACTACAAATCTCTCAGCCCCTCACCGCTGTGGGTTCGAATCCTGGTAGAGACTTCGGATTTTTCATGTGAGGATGCCTTCCAGCTGGCTTGAGATAGGTCGGTGGTTCTACCCGGGTACCTCTGTGTACAAAGGGTCTTCCTCCACCTGTAATTAGCTGGACGTCGCTATATGATTGAAATACTATCGCAGCGACGGTAAACGATAAGAAATAGAAAATGGTAGATTTTTAGGGGCGGGGGCGATTGAAAGAGAAAAAAAGACTATGCAAATGTTGTAGTATGAATATAATTGAATCGGAATATCCCTTTATGTTGTAATAAGTATCATGAAAAATATGAGAATTAAATATTTTGGTTATATATCAAATTTACATATATTCAAATCGATTATGTCAACGTCAGCTGCTAACAGATTGGGCCGAATATGTCAATTAATAAAAGGAGAAAAAATATCCGAAAAAAATATTCTGATGAAATTGTTTCCTAAATTTGAATTTATATTCATAATATACTTTATAATGTACCAAATTATAATAACATTGTATTGTATGTGTACTGTCTTTGCAAAACTTCTTTTGTAAATAGCCAAAGGTAACATATGCCAATATGTCAATAAACTTTGAACTTAAACTTGAAATTATTTTCGTTGATTTTGAAATTCAATCACAGAATTCTTTTGTATTCTTAAGTATGCCATTTTTCTTTTAGATAATAATAACAATAAACTTTAATGTATTGTGCTGTCACCTACATAAGACACAATCAACACCATTTAACCCACTGTGCTGTCACCTAGATAAGATACAATCAACACCAGTAAACGTACTGTGCTGTCATCTATATAAGATACAATCAACACTGTTAAACGTACTGCGCTGTCACCTAGATAAGATAAATTTAAAACCAGTAAACCTACTCTGCTGTCACCTAGATACGATACAATCAACACTGTTTAACGTACTGTGCTGTCACCTAGATAAGCTACTATCAACACCAGTAAACCTTCTTTGCTGTCAGCTAGATAAGATACAATCAACACTTTTTAACGTACTGTGCTGTCACCTAGATAAGATACAATCAACACTTGTAAACCTACTGTGCTGTCACCTAGATAAGATACAATCAACACCAGTTAACCTACTGTGCTGTCACCTAGATAAGATACAATCAACACCAGTTAACCTACTCTGCTGTCACCTAGATAAGATACAGTCAACACTGTTAATGTACTATGCTGTCACCTAGATAAGATACAATCAACACCAGTTAACCTACTCTGCTGTCACCTAGATAAGATACAATCAACACTGTTTAACGTACTCTGCTGTCACCTAGATAGGATACAGTCAACACTGTTAATGTACTGTGCTGTCACCTAATAAGATACATTCAACACCAGTAAACCTACTACTGTGCTGTCACCTAGATAAGATACAATCAACCATCGTTTTAACGTACTGTGATGTCACCTAGATAAGATATAATCAACACTGTTTAACGTACTCTGATGTCACCCAGATAAGATACAATCATTAATGTTTAACGTACTGTGCTGTCACCTAGATAAGATACAATCAACACCAGTAAACCTACTGTGATGTCACTTAGATAAGTTACAATCAACCATCGTTTTATCGTACTCTGCTGTCACCTAGATAAGATAACAAATACTGTGCTGTCACCTAGATAAATACAATTAACAAACAACAGTTTCAGTAAATACAAAGTTAAACATGGATATGAAAATGCAGGCTGCCACATAATTAATAAAAAAACGAGTAAGGTTTCTTTTTTAATAACTTTTCGCCATTTTGTTAAAGTCGAATTCAGCTTCTATTATATTGAAACATGTAATGATATTTATTTATATACAAAATATTGGTCAATTCAAAAATGACCAAGAGGTGCATTAGATTGATAGTAGAACATAGATCACGATACGTTATCCTATCAACAAACATGGTCAAAACGGCCGATAAAGAGTTAAAAAATATTCATTCAAATATAAAAATCAGGCACAGTTTCTCTGGTAATGGGAAGTGTCCACGTTGTTTCCTATATGATCTGGTCTTGTTAGGACGGTTTCCTCCTGCAGATAACATTCACCGTAGGTATTTATGTCAAACGTGCGGCAGACGTACCCAGTCGCTTGCACACACAGCGATTGACATTCAGCAGCCGACACGCTGTAAAAACTTTGTATGTTGGCACCAAATATGAACAGGTTTGGATGTTCCTGGAACGTGTCTCCGTACGTTGTACACTCTGAATGAAACACTTAATCCAGTATCAAAATAACAAAATCAAAACACTTTTGGTGTCAAAATTAAATGAGATCTTATGCATGTTTTTATATTATTATCTTATTAATTATATTTATCTAGTACAATGAAATATCTAGTAAAATATGAAATGATTTTTAACATGTAAATCGTAGATAGATTAACTGCTACTTCAAAACATTGGGGATGAAATAGTTTTAATCGAATACATGTTTTTGTTTATTTGTTGTTGTTGTTGTTGTTGTTGTTTAGAGGGGGTGTTGTTAAATTTGAAATTTTTGTTGTTGTTGTTGTTGTTTTATGTGCTATTGTGGGATCACCAGAAAACAGTGTCAGTTGAATTTAGCATAATGCTATCGATCGTTCCCATTCTGCAACCACCTACATTGTATATATAAATAATTCTTGCTAGGTTTAAATGGAAAGTTGGATTAAATTTTTGAATTAATTAAAACTACCCACTGAAAATACAGTCAAACCTGTTTTAAGCGGTCAGTCAAGAGAACAGGAGAAAATGGTCGCTTAACAGAGGTGGCCGCTTAATGAAGTGTAAATATATAACAAAATGCTACAGTTTATAAATATTTAAATTGACCGCTAAATACAGATTAACCGCCTAGTACAGGTGGCCGCTAATACATCTTCAACTGTAGTTATTTTTACTGACATTAAATTTGGTTGAATTGAAAGCAATTTCGTGGGTACATTTATCCGTGGAATAGTATTCTAGAAAATGTGGGGTCTGGTAAATGAACAGTTTTAAGGAATTTTTTTATATGCATGGAGAAGACAAGCATCGAAATTCCCCATGGAATTCAATGATCGTATATTTACATTTAGTAAGTTTAACTTGTTAAGTTTAAGTCGATAGAGAAACAAATTCTAACAACTTAAACTAATCCATCTCGACAGTTGCTGGGTTGGACCAGTACTTTGCACCTGGGAAGGTGCTGAAAAATTCTTGCCCCTAACAGAATTCGAGCCCACAAAATTTGGATCCGTATTCATGTATGTCACCTCTGAACCAAGGCGCTTTTAACATTTTAGTTATTCAGGGTATCCTCCGGAGGGGGCAACTTACAGCGTATTGAAATTAAGCCTTTGTTAGAAAGTGTATAGTAAACTCGCGAAATTTCCGAGAACCGATTTTTCGATTATTGTGCCTATATTCCAAGTCCTGATATGAAGAAAAAGAGATAAACAGAAGGTAAACATGTGTTCTTAGTGGTTCTTCAAACATTGCGATTACCCGAACATTTTATTTTTACCCATCATCCCCGGATTTACCGCCTTTTACTACATACTTTCGTTTGGATGTGACCTTCTCACCATTGGAAACCTTATCTACGTACTATCGCAAAAGAATTTGAATGAAGATAAAGAGTTCGACTTACCGGGGACACAGCCTTGTGTGGGTGGGTCAAAGCTGTACCCTGGGGCAAAGACACAGGTGGATGTAGTGACATCACACACCAGGTCTGCCCTCACACAGTCCGCATTGGTAGAACACGACTCCTGGTATTGCCCTAGTGGTGAAATTTATCAGATCTGCATTTTATTTTATTTTTAAATTAGCGGAAACGTGCCATGAGAGAGAGAGAGAGAGAGAGAGAGAGAGTATTTGAACCACAAATGAAATTTTACTTTTTCTAGAACTCTTCCTATTTCGTCCAATTTAATAAGATAAATTACAAACATAATTGCTTCTGCCAAAATAAAAACCTGTTGAAGTTTGTTAAATGTTGATTTTGCTAAACAGTTAATACATTTTTTGGGTCACGTGACCTCTATGACATTATCGATAGAGCAAATGTACTTTGCCTTCTGAATTTCATATGGCTGTGTATAGTTATAAATCATATTCAAATTGATTTAATTGAACACCCATAATTGTTTTTGGTCTTGTATAATGTTAAGTCTTTCCTCAAGTTGTTTCTGTGAAATTCATCGACGAATTTGATAAATAAAGTTATAACGAGAGCTAGACTGACAGTAAAATAAAGAGTTAAATTCAGAGACAGCATGTATATTAACATTCTGAAGTTTTCAGGTGAATGGAAGTTAAAATTTTCATAATTTAAGTTTGGTTTCACCTTTGGTGTTAGTCGTACAGACATGGTTATTTATCTTTTTTTATTCTCTCCTTCCCGAACATGTATGAACTGACGCTCGTTTCGAACATTTGGAATGCTTATTACAAAAAGAAGCACTCTTAATTGATCAATTTGGGACAGGCAATATGCCATGAAATTTTATCCGTTGAAAGAAAAAAGGAAATTATACAAAAAAAAGAAATATGGAAATTAGCAGTATTTACCTTTCCTACACCCATCTACTATTGTCTTCCTATAATTCCATTAAAATTGTCACTTTTTTTTATCGTAAGTTCGTATCTACTCATTTGTTTATACATAAAGTTTCATAGTAAAATATTTCATTAAACCAGTTACTCAGAATCACATTTACAGAGTTATGTCTTGACTGAACTTGGCTATTTGAGTTTACCGTCGCTTCGACAGTATTTCAGTCATATTGCGACGTCCAGTAAATTACAGGTGGAGGAAGACACCGAATGCACGGAGGCATCCGGGTAGAACCACCGACCTACCGCAAGCCAGCTGGAAGGCTTCCTCACATGAAAATCCGAATGACCCTGCCGGGATTCGAACCCACGCGGTTAGGGACTGGGTGAGTGTTAAAGTCATCGACTTTACCCTCTCGGCCACGGAAGCCCCACATACTCCCCTGATCAATTAACCCTGGAAAGCCTTATATTACTCTGATTGGCCCAAACAGAAAATTACATAATTATACAAAAAAAACACTTAATTCTCATGGTGTCTGAGTAGTGGAAAACCAGAGTATATAAACAGGATTATAAGAGAAAATAAGGATTTGGATATGAAGGTATATGTATGTAAAAAGTATATTAACGTAACTCAAACTTTTATATGACTGATAGGTCTTATAATACTTCATTTATATACAAATACAATAAAGAGCCAATATATAAAGCGTAGCACGGAAAATTATACACAATAGGACATATATATACTCTGCCTACAGTAACACACAATAGACATCCAATAGCAACATAAAAAAAGTATGTATGCGTGTAGTCTCAACCCTGGAAATAGGTGAATGAGAATGAAACTAGATCAGGGGGAAACTGACCCCGTATACACAGGGTAGAGAGAAATAAGGTCGCATTCCTGGCTGGCCGGGGCAGCAAGCATAAGAATACTCTACTGTCCGGACCACGCTGAGTTTGCATGATACAAAAATAACAAACAATACGAGCTGGCCATTTGTAGGAAGTGATTCTGCAGGCGGCAAACCATTTTTGGGAGGCAATTCTTAGAACCACAGACCAGTTCGCTGAACCCATGAACCTAATTCATTGCCGCGGTGCGGGCGGTCAGTATAAATAATAAGGCGGGATTCAGACTTCAGTATAGAAAATACTGAAAAGATATTTCGTCTTCTAGGTAAGCTAAATTTATTTATTTATTGCCGCACTTTCTAAATTAACTTTTGGGTTTTAGCGTATTTATGTTAGCTTATATTTAACTGACTGGTTATATTATTTATAGGGATATTTAAGGTTATTAAAAAGATTATTTTTGTCTCTTATTACTAATTAAGATTGTGTTTTTGCAGGGAAATATTGTTATTAATTGTATTTTGTATGCTGAATATTTTATTGATAATTGTCATTTAATTTCTATTTAAATATTCTTTCATGATATTATTCATGCTAAGGAATGGTAATAATTTTAAAAATGTTATTTTATATTATAAATATTGTTAATTGTAAAAGATATTTCGTCTTCTGGTTTTCAGATGAATCCCTGAAATTAATAGATGTCCGAGGAGTCCTCTAATTCCCCAAGACTACCTCGCGACATGACCATGACCTTTATATCAATAATATCATATTTTATTTATACTAAAACTCCTGTTATTTCATTTTTATAGTTTTAACATATTTTATTCAAGATAATAAACACATGTGATATTAACATACAATTGAATAAAGATAGGAACGAAAGATAAAAACTTATCGTGTTCTTCTCTATATGAAATTATTGTAAACGAATGTTTTGCTGAATAAATTATACCTTAGAAATATATATGAAATTATCGAAGAAAAAGTAACAAGTAACAAAACATTTCAAATGAGAGCAACATTTTTTACATGATGACCCCATCCCCTATCATTCAGTAACATTTATAGCGATCAGCTTTATTAAGTCTAAAGAAAAATATATCTTAAAAAGAAAGTAAATTGACACATTTATACCCTTAATCGTTTATTTCATCTTGGATTTAGCTTGAAATTAGTTACATTAACTGTTAATTTTTGAATTCAATATATATTGCTGACAAGGTTTCCTCTATCTATGAGGCTACAGCAAAAGGAGAGAAGTTTTCCAATCTTTTCTCGTCCGGGTCATTTTTCAACTTTTAATTGCCGATTTCATACAAACAACAAATAATTTCAACATATTTTGTACAGGAGGTCTTAAAATAATATATTCTTACAAACAATAATGCCCTTGAAGTAATTCTTCCGGAATAAATTGAATTATTGCCTCATTATCATGTCCTGTGCTTAACAAGTAAGGTAAATGGGATTTGTGTTTAATAAATTTAACTTTATGCCTGCCATTACCTCACTATGGTAGTGTATTTTTGTGAGCCACTTATCCACTAAACTATGTCAAAATGTTTATAAAGAAATACCACAGATTCAGTAGGTATCTTGCAAGTAGAAAAACTTTCGTCTTATCTTCCCCTTAGTTAAGTCAGTTAAATAATGTGAATAACAAGTATTTTTTTCACATAAGAGTTTGCAAAAATAGCATGATATCCTTTTTTGTTCTGCTAAGATACCTAAGCTGATAACTGTTTACTTGTTTCATTTTTTTTTTCCAGAAAGGTATCGACATAGCTAGGTGAATAAGTAATTATGATATCAGATTCACTGCATACGTTTACCAATTCCTTGTTTTACGCAAAGATGATATTATTTCAAATTTCGCCTTTGAACACCGGCGAATGACTTAAGATACTATATTAGATATAAACTTACCGAATTTCAGCAGATAGCAAGCCAAATCACTGTCGTATGCAGTTTCATTCCCCGTGAGACTTGAACACGTAATACAAAAGTGTAATTGCGCGTTGTAACACACATTACTGCAGTCTGTATCCAGCACGCAAACGGAAATACACTCCAAGACGTCACTGCTGTATCCTTCATTGAAACCATCACCGTCGTCCAAACAACGGAACGAAAGGCACAGTCTCAAACTGGTGAAACGCAAAGTCCCCGGCGAACAATACCAACAACGTTGTAAGGAAGATAAAATAGCTTGAAATGTAATTCATTATCTTTCAGTAATCACGTATACTGCACGTCCTGTATGTCTATTATATCATATGCAAGAACGGTTTTTGCACGGAGTTTTTCCCAGCTATGTTTAGCATATAAGTATCTTACTGCTTTATATATAAGTGTCCTATTACTTGCTTATGTAAGTTTTATATTGTATAACATGTTATTATTTTCATCAGACACACTTAAACATTGAAATAATGCAATTCGGGGTTTCTATATATACAGTATTAAGAGACCCTAGCGGAATTTATTGTTTGTATTTGTTTCTTTATTTCAGAAAGTAGCTATTGACAAATCTTTAAGTGTAAATAGACGACAACAACTCGTTAAGTCCATGTATTGTTGAGCCCATATAAGTATACAGACATAATCAAAGGCAAAGTACTTTATATCGATGCATATTACCAATGTATATGTATTTTCGTAACAATAAACTGTTTACTTTCGCAAGTACCCCACTTCCTGTCAAATATATTGCTTTTTAGTTGCTGTGTTTATTTTAAATATCACAGTGATGTTTTGAATATTTTATTTATGTCTCCTAAAACGCATTGATTCATGAGGTTAGTCAAACTACGCCACTGGTCTATCAGAAACAAGAACATATGTCCCATTAACATGACATAGACAACACAACTACATGTAATAGAACGAGATAGAAAACTTTTCATTTGTGTGACAGATGGTATTGCTAATACAAAATATATCTATCAAACACCCGGGCCACTGGGCTTCAAAATTAGCTAATGTATTTCTTTATATTTATATATTTGGTATACATGTAGTTTGAAAATTTTAATGTTTCTCTTGGAATTTTAGCTCAATCAAAATTACAAATACATAATAATTATCTCGTAGGCGTTGTCTGAATCATTATTGTGTAAAAATCATTTAGAACTTCTGTATAGTAAATTAAGTATACAAACAATCTTAACAGATGTGAAAACAACTACATGTACTTGAATAGGTCTATATTAAATCAACATGCACCTTTTTTAAAAAATCATTTACATGTTCTATGTACGTGGCTTCGGAAAAAACACTAAATAAATATTTGGCATTTAGAAATAAGTGTATGAGAGGAATGGGTGTAATCTGAAGACTCTGAACTCTGACAGTTTGATATCGTCAGGATCATTACATTCAATCAGAAAACAGAAGGGCCATAGAGGCCCTGGATTATAGGGTTACCCAAGGAACATCGGTACTAAAACATTTTGAAATTTGACCAGTAGTTTTGAAGGAGATGATATTTAAAGTTTTCATATTTTTCCGTTGCCGTGGCAGCCAGAATTCTACATGGATCAAGTTCGTTTTAGCAAATTTTGTTAAGGTTCACCCAAGGATCATCATTGACAAGTTTAATCAAATTCGAATTCAGAGATGTCGTTTAAAGTTTTCACTATATACATTAAGAAAATTTAGCCCTGCCCATGTTTTTTTTATGGATCGGAATAATTTTAGCAATCTTGGTAGAGTGTTACCCAAGGAACATCTGTACATTTTGAAATCTTGCCAGTAGTTTTGAAGGAGATGATTTTTTAAAGTTTTCATATTTATTTTTTATTTCCGTTGCCATGGCAACCAGAGTTCTACATGGATCAAGTTTATTTAAAGCAAGCAGGTGAGCTAAAAATGCATTTCAGACTCAAGAGCGCTACAAAAACAGCATAACCTTTTATTATCTATTTGTATCTATGTGAAGTATTAATCCTTCGTGTCAGTTAATGCTCTTGCCTGCTTAAAATTCATTTGAAAAAGCATGTAGGCTTTAGTATTGTATTTGTCTTAACCAATGTATTTTCTTTTATTTTTAGCCCACCTGAGCACGTTGTGCTCAAGGTAAGCTATTAGGATGGGTCAATATCCGGCGTCCGTCGTCATTTTTTAACTTTAAACAACATCTCCTAATCCACAGAGCCAATTTTATAGAAATATAACAAGCATTTTCCTTGGGTGATGCCCTTTAATAGTTGTTCAAAGAACTTCATGCAGAACTCTGGTTGCCATGGCAACGGAAAGAAACAAACATATGAAAAATTATTATTCTGATCCGTACAAAAACAAAGCCGCCAGGAGGCGGAGCTCGTTTTCCTTATATGTATATAGTACAAATTTGAAAAATCTTCTTGTGCAAATGTACTGGATGGATTTCAAAGTTCATTAGGTCACTTTCTACCAAGATTGTTCATATTATTTTGAAAAACATGGCCGCCAGGAGGCGGAGCCCGGTTTCCTTATATGTATTTTGTACAAATTTGAAAATTCTTCTTGTGCAAAAGTACTAGCTGGATTTCAAAGTTATTCGGCAGAGATATTCCTTAGGTCACTCTCTACCAAGATTGTTCAAATTATTTGGATGCGTTGAAAAACATAGCAGCCAGGGGCAGAGCCCATTTACCTTATGTGCATATTATTCAAATTTGAAAATTCTTTTTGTCTAAAAGTACTAGCTGAATTTCAAAGTTTTTTTGTTTGTTTTTTGTGTTTTTTTTTTGTTGTTTTTTTGTTTTTGGCACAGATGTTTCATAGGTCACTCTTTACCAAGATTGTTTGAATTAGTTGGATTGGTAAAAAAAAAAAAAAAAAAAAAAAAAAAAAAATGGCCGCTAGGGGCGCGAAGTCCATTTTCCTTATATGTATATAGTACAAATTTGAAAATTCTTCTTGTCCAAAAGCATGCATTGGATTTATGGCTGGCAGGGGGCAGAGGCCATTTCCATAATATCAAAAGATATTTGCCGTTTCTATTCCTCCCACTTATACCTGGTTTTCAGGTGAGCGATCCCAGGACCATCATGACCCTCTTGTTTTGTATGTTAGTAATATTAAGTTTAAATCACTCAAACGCAAAGAAGGAAACAAATTGATAAATGAATAGATGCCGTATCTATTCATGAAGTTTGTTTTTTTTTATATATTTTTTATCTTTCTTTTTATTGATAAATCAATCTAGTAAAGCGTTCTTTTATTTAGCGAGCTGAATGAAACTGACCTAGGTCTTCACTGATACACATTGTCTACCTCTAGTTTGATGCCGAAGACGTCAAACTGACGTGAAAACACATACAACTGACCACCGACATCACATTTTAAATATGTTTATGAAGAGAAAATTAAGCGGTTCACCTATCCAATGGAAAGTCGGTCAGACATAGTATGTAACATCGAGCGATTCTTTTCAACGATAAACGAAACTATCCGTAACAACTTATTTGCCTTTTCTGTACTATGGTAGCACACGTTTCTGTATCGGACATTTCGGGACTATATTACGCGGAGAGTTCCAAATTGCATTATGGAAGTCGAGACTGAGTTAAAATGTGTTGATAATCGACGCTGGCGAAAGTGTGTTTAATAAACTGTTATAAAAAAAGTAAACGCGCAAGCGAATAAATAAGAAACCTCTCGGTAATATTTTGAACCATCATTCAGGTAACTAATATAATTGAAAATTTCGTCGCAACGAAACGTGCAGTGGATAAGGCAGGTTAAATGTTATACTTACAGGCGTTGCTAGAGACGGTTGTGGGTTCGATTCCCAATCAGAGAACATTTTTTTAAAATCTTTTTAGCCAGGTTTTCCGAAGGGAAAAACATCTTTTTATTAGATTATTGGCGAATGTCGGTACGCGGGCGTACGTACTGTCGGGCATCAAACTTTTCTTCCGAGCGCAACTCCTCCCACATTTCTCAAGGGATTTTGATCAAACTTCACGGGATTATTGTCTTCAAGTGCCCCGCCGCATATTGTTAGGATTTTGAGATTTGGACATTTTTGGCAGAGTAATGAAAAAATGCATACCATACATGAATTGCATACTATACATGAATTAAATAGTAAAAGTTTGTTGTTTTAGATTTGCTTTATTTTGGTTAAGATACACGTCTTGATATAAATCTTATCAATTGTAGGTAAGAGAAAAAGTGAGAATAAAAGTGGCGATGAGCTTATCGTTAGCAGTTCACTGAAAAAAAAATGATGTGTTTAAATGTTTTTGTAACGGTCGTGTTCACGCAAGGTTAAAGCGGAATTATAACATTGGGTTTATTAGCATCGCTTGAGATTCTGATCCTCGTTTATTTAATTTACTTTGATAAACATCTTCACATTAAAAACCTTATTCTTTCAGCGTTATCAGGCTTTGATTTTTGTAGTTTTCAAGAAAGGGCAGGTTATCTGAATTTCAGTATTTGGAAGAATGTTTCAATATCGAATGGATCTATACCTGAATGATTATCAAAACACATTTATTGAATTAAAATAATTTTCATCAACAAATCAAAATGAATTGGATGTGATTTGTGACAATATTCCTTTTGATTGGCAGATATTTTGATAATTCATTTAAACGAATCAATAAATCAATTTAATAAGACAATATAAATTTATTTCCTCATTGCTCGGGTGTTTATTCCTCTGCCAAGTACTACACGTATGTTGCCGATACGTTTATGAAACTTGCAGTAGTCTGACAATAACAATCCCAAATCATCTCGTGTTACTAGTATAAAACCCCGTAATCTATGAAAATCGACAATGTTTTAAGATGCGAAGCACCATGAGTCATATCAAGGTCCCGAACTCTGATTGATGAGAAGATAGAAAAAGAAAAAAAAAAAAAAAACACACACACACACACACGGTATATTTCTCCTGTAGACAGAAGCCTGCAAATGACAAAATCCAAACAAGAGGCAAACAAATCAAATACACTATGGACACGTAACACTGAGATTGAAATGTTTCAATAATAAAACTCGGCTCAGTGACATTGGTTCAACAAAAGCGAAAATAGTGATCCAGGAAGAAGCTTAGCTTGTCCAATATTGGTGTGTGGTCCATATACCCCCAGCCAATGCCGGTGAAGAATAATGTCAACAAACTGACAGGAATTCCGGGATTAATCATATTTATCTTCCGTGTACTGTACTTATTTTACCGAAAGTGACCAAGATGCATCGAAACGAAGCACTCCATCTTTTAAAAATCGATTATTTATAAAAAAAAATAATTAAATACTTAATTCACAATAAAATAAAATAAGCTGCATAAGATTTAATTTGATGTGCTTATCGACGAAGAGAGAGACAGAGAGAGAGATATGTTATTATTATTTGTAATTATACATTAAGTACATCATTACATGAACAACACAATACATTCATATTACAGTAGAACCTCTATATGTCGAACTATGATGAGCCGAATTAGTTATAAGAGAGTCCCGACATTGTTCAAAACAAGGGACTATACATGTACATTTGTTTAAGACTATGTATACCTCCGAAAGTTAATGCAACAAAGCCTTATCTAGTGTTCAAAGACTTGACAGTTTGATCGTTGATATAACCCATACATAATTCGAAGTCCCGATGTCTCAAACTTTCTAAGTTAATCCCTTCAACTAATACATGTATATATTACATTTTAATAAAAGCAGATATATCTATCCTTATCCTAAATGTTTACACAAATATAAAGGTTTGCAAAGCAGTTTTATAGTTTATTCATAATGCATGTATATTTGTATAGTTTTATTTTTAAATGTGTTGTAATTTATTTTTGCGAAAGTACTGCCTACTTGTTTGTGTTTAAGGGATAAGGCGTCCCATTAAATTGTAAGTTTGGTGAACAGATATGTGGTGCGTGTAGATAGAAGACATCTGTTTCGTGCACAGCGACCTCAGTGCCGTACAGGTGCAGACTACTGACGGGATTTTCATATACTGGAATCACAGTCTGCCCCTCCCATCTCACTGTAGTGGCGGTGAGGGGCGGGGGGCACTTAATCTGGGACTCGTGACAGACGGAACTGGGATTTGGTTGTGTTATCAGTGCTTGTTTACCAAAACGGCTACAACTAGGGCGTACGTTTGGCTCTGTTCTAAGTTGTGGCCGCGCGCACACCCCGGAATTATGGGTACTCGCTCAAAACATCCCGTGCCGTGATAAATGAAGTGGACAGGATTTATACAGGAAACGATGACGTCAGTAGGGTATTGATTGCACGAGCCTTGATTTAAAGGGATGCAAGGTGGGCTGTGACAGAAACATAGCTAAATTAGTGTGAAAAGTGTCGTCTGATGAGACAGGTATACTGGACCGTTATTTCATATCGGAACTGATGAAATCTCTAAAGGCTATGCATGCGCTGAAATTGCTTGTTCTACTTATTAATTCAGTATAAGACCATGATATCAAGCGAATTGTACCTAAAAGGAGTATCTCAGATATATAAAAAATAAAAGAAGCATCTAAAATGGATTTACTTCCGGTCGTGATGTTTGTGCTACAAACTTTGTCACTACTATCTGTGACCTTTAGTTCTGTAAGAAGTAGAGTGATTTCGCTGGAGATACAACTAACGCCACAAAACTGCACTTTCAGCGTGAGTATTCATCTTTATTATTAATATTGCCCTTTTGACCTTCATTAAATTTAATGATTCATACTTTGGGCAACCCTATTATAATTATACTATTATACACACAAATACTTTTTTATTAATGAAATGTTTATGCATCATCATCATCATTATTATTATTATTTCGTATTATCAATATTATCAGCATTCTTATTTTTATTCTCAATTTAATCGTCATAATCTTTTTATCATCATATCAATGATCACAATATTGGATGTATTTGATGCATACGTTTTTATACTTTTCCATTCTATAGACTGTATGTTAGACATTGTTTATTGATTAACACCTTATCAAAATAAATAGTTGCATTGTACATAATTATATCATACAATGATTAAATTTATCTGCATTAAAAATACTCGTACATTATAAACATGGCATATTTCTTTATGTCAAACCTTCATAGACATGCACACTAAGATTATATATCATATTTCTATTAGAAATGGAAAAAAATGTACAATTCAAACATACATGTACATGGATTTTTATACTTAATCATGGACTTTTAAAAAAATCAGAACAATAAATAATTTGTTGTCCCCAACCGGTGCTTACACAGGCGGGGATTATAGGTTTGCACTCCGTCTGTCTGTCCGTCCGACCGGATGTCCAGACATCTGTATCCCGCGATAACTTAGAAACTTTTTAAGATAATATTATGAAACTTGGTATATGAATAGATGGCAGTATTGAGATTCTGCACATCACTTTTTTTGTCGGACCAAACTTCTGATTGCTATAGTAACGGAAAAATATACACCTCACTGGTAGGGGACTCATGTGTTGTGTGCCACACCAGTTACTTGCTATTACTGCTTTTAGAGTTTCTCGACAGTATTTTAGTCATATAGCGACGTCCGGCTTATTATATGTGAAAAAAAAACAAAGTTATATAGTGACGTCCGGCTTATTATTAGATGGAGAAAGACCCCAAAATCATATAGTGACGTCCGCCTTATTATAGATTAAGAAAGACCCCAAGTCATATAGTGACGTCCGTCTTATTATAGATGGAAAAAGACCCCAAGTCATATAGTGACGTCCGCCTTATTATAGATTAAGAAAGACCCCAAGTCATATAGTGACGTCCGGCTTATTATAGATTAAGAAAGACCCCAAGTCATATAGTGACGTCCGGCTTATTATAGATGGAGAAAGACCCCAAGTCATATAGTGACGTCCGGCTTATTATAGATGGAGAAAGACCCCAAATCATATAGTGACGTCCGCCTTATTATAGATTAAGAAAGACCCCAAGTCATATAGTGACGTCCGGCTTATTATAGATGGAGAAAGACCCCAAATCATATAGTGACGTCCGCCTTATTATAGATTAAGAAAGACCCCAAATCATATAGTGACGTCCGCCTTATTATAGATTAAGAAAGACCCCAAGTCATATAGTGACGTCCGGCTTATTTTAGATGGAGAAAGACCCCAATCATATAGTTACGTCCGCCTTATTATAGATTAAGAAAGACCCCAAGTCATATAGTGACGTCCGCCTTATTATAGATTAAGAAAGACCCCAAGTCATATAGTGACGTCCGGCTTATTATAGATGGAGAAAGACCCCAAGTACACAGATGTACCAAGAGAGAACCCCCGACCTACCGCAAACCTGTTTTGGGGTTTCATCACATGAAAGATCCGACTGACCAACTCGGGACTCGAACCCACAGCTGTGAGGGTCTAACTGATAGAAGGTCTGCATCTATAACGACTACAATTTTTACATGATATACCATAATAGATACAAATGTATTTAAGTCAAAAACTGGATAAAACATCATTAAAAACATGTACAATGTATTTAAGCACCTGTTATTGATTTTTACTCGTAGCTCAGCCTCTCTCTTTCATTTTTTTAGCCCCCATCACAGTTGCCATGTATACAGTATGAGCTAGATGCCTACAGCTGTGGTATGTAGATACCAGATGGTATTTTTTTCAGTTTATTTAAGTTAATTATTAAATTACAAATGCTAAGATATAGTTTTCTGGTGATAAACACACGATCTATACATTTTACGCAGATTCGGGAATTGTTGATGTTAAGTTTGTTCGTTTATCTGCTTGGGTTTAACGTCCCACCGTCAATATTTCAATCATTTTTGTGATAAGACAGATATAGTGGTGTCTCTTTATGATACCACACAAAGTCTAATTAACCTGACATAGGGCGAACCTGTCTTAGAACTTCACTTATGTGCCAGTACCGTTTTGATGACTTGTCGCGGCCGGGGATCGAACCCACGACCTCCCGATTACAGGGTGGACGCTCCAGCCACTCGGACACCGGGAGGGGATGCTGTTACTATAGCCACAAGAAAAAACGTTTATTTCCACATAATAAAGTAATTATCCGCTAAATTTGTAAATGTATATATATATATATATATATATATATATATATATATATATATATATATATATATATATATATATATATATAGTAACTGCTTATTTGCGTTAATGATAACTATGTGTATGATAGCTATGCAGCTGTATATATATGTTTGTAAATAGAATGGACCTATATGTTTTAATTTCATAGTAAACTATTATAATATCATAATATATTGCATTGTATTAAATGCGATCATTGTTTTATTTCACTTTTATTTATTTAATCCTTTTAATTAAGATTATTTAAGTAGCTAACTAAATAAATAATTTATTTATTGAGATACGTTTCCTCTTTGAAACACATTATGAATTGACAATAATAGCAACCAGCAATAAGTCTATCGGAAGATCGTACACATGTGACCATTAACGACAAGATAAACGATAAACTGGATAAATTGAGTAAAAAATATTCAACTCTATAACTCGCAGCTTTAAATAGATTAAAATATACCGTTATATATAGTAATATTAAAAATTAGGAATGATAAAGCAGAAATGATATTTTTTTTTTTTTTTTTTTTTTTTTTTACTTGTTTGTGAATACATCCCTGGGCTCATTTTACGATTCGCTCATACAAACTGCGAATTTTGCCACCAGAAGTGTTACTTACGTAAGTCAGATATGTATTTGTCTCTGTCAGTAAAACGTCCATTTAACAATTTAATGTTTGTAATTCTAACAAAATATTCCCCGAATCGGCATCCACAGAAGTATGACAGAACAGAACAAAACACATCTTTATTTTCGTCCCAGGAAGGGTTTATGTTTACACTTTATGTGTTATAGAGTGGATCTGTTAATTAACGTTACAGAAATTTATCACTCTGTGTCTAGGGAACTATATCTTACGATGTATTATGTAAATCAAACATCTATCGTCACGTTTAACATGCTGACGAAAACATGGAAAATCTGACACGTAACGTTGTTATTTAAGGTATTAGTACCCTAATAGCCATATTCCATATCTTGCCACTGGATGGTAATATTTCTATGAAACTGACACTTTGAAGACATTCAAAACTGAAAACAATTTTTTTTTTCAACTCGTATCTAATTTGGGGGAGATAATCTGTATTAAAGTAAACATTGAAGCATATGGGGAAAATACATTTTCTGTGAATATGTAAATGAATATGAAAAAACTGAATTTGATTTACGAGAAAAACTCAAGGTAGAAGGGTGCGTTATATGATTGTGTTTCAAATTTCATGAAAAAAATGAAACTTTACAGAAGAAAACAGGATATATAATGTGCTCTCATCGCTAAATAAAGAAGCTGAAACGCTACGGAACTCAGAAGAGCCTCGTTTTGAATCTTTATAATTAACTCGATCAATACGTTACCCCGTTTTGACGCATTGGCAAACGGAGCAGACACAGGTCCGAAACCCCTCCCAGAAGCTGTCCGAACAGGCTTACACACTATTGTTGTTCAGATTTTACACAGTCTGCACGGCAAAGAAAAGGCATTGTTTCACTTGTCATTTAAAATTCAGTAATTTAGTATTCATCAATAATAATCTTATACAGGAATTTTCATGAGGTAATAGGTTGATATTTTCAGTCAACGCTGACTGATTATGTTCGATCCTCTATTTCTCATGTTCATGTTTTCGCGTTGCTAGATATATTCTGGACTCTGAAGGAAGGGTTATTATTATGAAAGATATTGGTATTGTGTGCGTATATTTAGACATTAAAATATGTTTATTCAATTTCTAGTAAGACGTGATATAAAGCCGTTCATAACGAGTGATAGTCGTAGAAAGCATGCGTCCAGCTATTGTGATAAGACTTAAAATAAACAGCAGTGCGTCAGATGACGTCATCATTAAAGAGCTTCCATACACCCTTTGAGTCATACACCCGGGTCAGCCAGTGTCCCGGCGCTCGGGGGGACTAAGTAACCATTAGCTGGGGTTAGGATTAGTGAGCTGTCGCCAGTTGTTTGTATACGGACTATTGCATGGCCATATTACATTGCTTGTAAATACAGTTATCGTTAACAGATTGATTTCACGTCACAACGAGAATGTTCAGCGTCAATTAAGGGTCGTCAAACGGATATTAACAGTTCAGTAGTACAAAATATTGACGCAACATTCCTTGTCGGCATGGCGTTGATGTTTAAGTGAGGAACTGTCACTTACTTATCACACTTCACTGGTAATAATATACAGTTTTGAGATTTTTATTCACACTAGTGGTGTCTAAATTAGTTTTGCAATGTACTAGTTGTTAACAAAATTACCTAATGATTTTAATGATTCTAAGTAAGACCCCGGGTGGCGGATGTACCGGGGAACAACCCCATCCAAGTTGGCCGACAAGTGCAGTTTATCAGGAACAAGATAAATGACTAATCTTTGAGAAGTAAGGTACATTATCATACCACACACCTGTTCATTGGGCTTTGAGGCATTTGTGTTTGACAAACAATGATTAGAGGATAAAAAGGGGGTCAATGACATTAGTAGGTTTTCAAATGTACTGTGACTATAGTTTATTGTTTCAACTTCGTTATTTTTTGGAAAATATTAAACATAAATATACAATTTAGAAACAAATATTCAAGTATAAAGCTATTTTGTTAAAGAATTGAGCGATACATTTCCGACTTTGAGGTCAGAGACGATTGTTCTCTGAATTCAACATTTTATATGTTTAGCATATATTATCACAGACACGTTGACATGCTTATTGACATTGCAAAAGATTACGCCTGTATGTAAACATAGGCAGCGTTAGTGTTCAAGTATTGTAGTGCACCAGATTTTACTTATCAATATCTTCTTTTTAAGGAATACAATAAAGTGGCGATTTTAATGGGAAAGGATTCTCCGTCATGCCTATCTACATTAGTCCCGTCACGGGCGTATGTGACGGTTTGCTACATTTTTTTTATTTAGACAAAGAATGAAAATTTTAACTGTTCAATAGATTTTTTTAAACTTTGCCTGTTTATAGAGAATCATAAAAGAATTATTTTTATGGAAAAATGGGAGTCACCGTCCTACTTTTTGAGTAATCTGTCCCTGAATGTGATATCTTAGGACTTTTAGGGCCATATTCAAGGGCAGATAACTGAAAATTAATCTTACTGATACCTTATATTATTTCTTATTAATGTTAGTGATTTCATTTCAAGCCATTATGCAAAATTTGAAACCAAATGATCTTAAAGAAGTTTTGTTATGTTTAAAACTGGAAAAAAAAAATTTAAAAGGGGAGATAGTTTTAGGAAAATTTATATATATATATTTACATGAGTGATTATAGTATAAAATTTGTCGCATAGAATTCTATAAATGTTGTACAGAGACAGGGAATAAAGTACTATACATCAGTCCCGTCACGTTGAACTGCATATATCCAATCACGCTAAAGTACTTTAGTCCAATCACACTGAACTACATTAGTCCTGTCACAATGAACTGCATATGTCGAATCAAGCTGAAATACTTTAGTCCCTTACACTGAACTACTTAGTTCAGTTACAAAGAAATATGGCAAAGGCAATACATATTGTAACAAACATATAAAACAAACATTACACAAATAACAGCACATCACATGTACATTAATCCTGCGAAACAATCATACTTTCAAGGGTATTTTTTCTTATTACAAGAGCTTCTTGAATAAATTTTGAAATTTTGTACAACATTTTTTCATTCTTAAAAAATGGTAAGGCTTCATGTTCATCAGATAATATACTAAATGAATATATAAAGAGTACTTCTGATCTACTTTTACCTGTCTACACAAAATTATTTAACTGTGTATTAAACACTGGGAACATCCCCTCTTCATGGCTCAATGGATCAATCATCCCAATCTTTAAAAATAAAGGTGACCCTAAGGTGGCATCAAACTATAGACCTATTACTATACTCAGCTGTTTTGGAAAACTTTTCACTTCAATCATTAACCTTCGTTTAACCAAATTCCTTAAAACTAATAACATTATAGAAGAAAACCAGGCTGGTTTCAGACAGGGATACTCCTGTCAGGACCATATCTTTACTTTATACTCCATTATTGACATACTCAGACAAAAGAAGAAGAAACTATTCTGTGGTTTCATTGATTTTTCTGCTGCCTTTGACAGAGTTGACCGTGTGCATCTCTGGAATAAACTTTTAAATTATAACATAAACGGCAAAGTATTTAATATCATATATAACATGTATAACAATATTAAATCTTGTGTTTCAGTTAATGGAGATACATCCCAATTTTTTTCTTGCTCAAATGGAGTCAGACAAGGAGAAAACCTCTCCCCAGTTTTATTTTCACTTTTCATTAATGACATGCAGTCTCATATTGAGTCAAATGGTGGCAAAGGCATAGAGCTTAAGGACAACCTTAATGAAACTTTATGGCTAAAACTACTTCTGTTACTCTATGCTGATGACACAATTATTATTTCTGACTCTCCTACAGATTTTCAAAATTGTTTAATTTTCATAATTACTGTATTCAGTGGAATCTAAATGTTAATTTGGTGCCATCAAAACTAAATTCAATTCAAACTTGGAAATAATCCTATTTCATTTACTAATACATATCAATATCTTGGGGTCACCTTTTCTGCATCTGGTTCCTTTTTAAATGCAAGAAAACATACAGTCCAACAGGCCAAAAAAGCAATGTACCTTTTACTTGCCAAAATTAGGAATACTGACTTACCAGTAGACTTAAGCCTGAAACTATTTGACCACACTGTTTTAACCAATTTTAACATATGGCTCGGAAATTTTTGGTTTTGAAAATTTAGACATGCTAGAGGCTGTTCATAATGAATTTTTACGTAAATTAACAAAGGCTAGGAAAAGTACACCTATTTACATGCTTCATGGAGAGTTAGGAAGATACCCCATATCCATTACAGTTAAAGCTAGAATGATAGGCTTCTGGATAAGATTGATAACTGGTTGCACAAATAAAATATCTTACAAAATGTACAATTATATGCAAAACTCATCAAATAATAAATACAAATGGCTAGAAAGCATAAAAGATATAATAAATTCAACTGGATACTCATTTCTCTGGGTGAACCAAAATCCAAATATGTCCCCTAAAACTAACCAAATGATAAAATTAAGACTTATCGATCAATATAAACAATATTGGGAAACTGAATCAAGATTATCAAACAAAGGAAAAAATTATAGAGAATTTAAATCTACTTTAGATTTTGAAACTTATTTTATCAACCTACCACTACATGATGGAATAAATTTATTTAAATTCAGAACATCAAATCACAAACTCCCAGTAGAAACTGGGAGATGGGATGGAACTCCCTATACAGACCGTAAATGTACACTGTGTGACCATAATGAAATTGGCAATGAGAAACATTACGTATTCAGCTGTCCTGCTTTCGTACGTGAAAGAAATTCTCTTCTGAACATAAATAATGTAAACAACACTTGCATAAAAAACCTTCTAGAATCGAAGTGTCCTGAAATTTTGAAAAGTCTTAGCAGATTCATTAATATTATTATGTCCAAATTTAAATGATATAAGATTACAAATGTAATGGTATAAAATCGATCCAATGATAAGTACATATCAACATAAAAAAAAAAATTGATAATAATTATAAATAAATAAGCAAAAAAATTTTTTTAAAAAAATGACATTAGTAGAACATTCACTTACTCTTAAAACTGAATTTCCAAGGCATTAAAATTGTCCACATAGTCATGACGTTATAACTGGCTCGCCTAAAGGCATGATACTGTTGACATTGGTTAATTTAACAACACAACCAGCATCATAACACTAAGCAGCCAACTTCAAGATACACTTTCTCTTACATGTTGGTACATTTTCCATAGTGCATTAGTCTGCACAAGCAGACACAGTTATCCTTTCCTCTATCTATTTCCTTCTTAGAACACCGACACACCTAAATTATTTAAGGAAGTTTTATGAATTTATTATCCACGTTTACAAATGTACACATGTGCTCATTTTTCTGGTGCCCGTTAGAAACACACTTATGTGACCGTTTCTCTATTGACCAAGCTCTACTAAATCATGCACCTATCTCGTACAGAGAATTGTTTCTTCTGATGTACAGAGATGCAAATTAGACATGGTATTTGTATATTGAATGACCTAATCGTTCTCTCTCTCTCTCTCCCCCCCCCCCTCCCCCCTCTCTCTCTGTTCTTAGTTTCTCTCCCCCCCCCCCCCTCCCCTTTCCTCACCCCCTTTCACATTGAATGATCAAACTACACAAAATCTTGCATTATTTTCTCTTTATTTTGATAGTTCATAAACATTTTATGATACTCTCTCATGTTGTTTATTGATGTAATATGTAAATCCACTCAAAAACCGCTTTTGTATGAACATTTTTTTTTTTTTTTTTATGTGAGTGTGAAATGTTAAGTGTATGTGAGTAGGCAATGTATTTTGTGTGTGTGTGTGGTGTGTGTGTGTGTGTGTGTGTGTGCTGAAACCAAATTGCTCCATTCATCCATCTGTTTTATGTACGCCTTATTACCTTACTTATCTTTTATTTTGCTATACCCTAAGACTCAACCAGAAATATATATGTTTAAAGAAAAAATCTTCTCACTTTTATTTATATTAATTACTAATTTAAATTTTTAAATATTTTTAGCTGTTTTGTACCCCCTCTTCAATGATATTATCATTTTATATCTCATGTTGTACAACTATGTACCTGAGAATTGAAAATAAAAGTGTCTGTCTGTCTGTCTAGACGACATGATATCTATAAATTTATTTACTGTAGGCCAAGCCATGCGGCCTAAATATTTAATACGAACTTCATTGTATTTAGTACAGCACAGCACGAAATGATATTCTGACTCAATAACATTCTGATTACAAAGTTTACATAATCTATTGGCACGATCAATACCATTATATCTTCCGGTCTCAATTTCAAGAGAATGTGAACTTAATCTTAAACATGTATATTGCTTTCGTAGAGAATCATTTTTAAATTTGTCAAAATAGTCTTCATAGCAAAATATGTTTTTAAATTTTACGTAATAATCAAGTTTAGGTGAGTTATGTATACTCATACTCCATTCTTGAACAAATTGGTCTCGTAATCGTCTTTTAAGTAAAGGGAAATAATTGGTATTGTTCCGAAAGTTGTTAGTTAAGTTCGAATAACCAAGATTGTCAATAATAGTTCTAATCCGATTTGCCCAACAGCTCCCATTTATGTTATTACATAGGTCAACATAAATGCTGTATATAGGTGAGTTAACATCACTCATTATCTTTAACCAAAATTTTAACGACCTTTCCCTGCTTATTACAGTTAATGGAAATCGCCCTAATTCCCCATAAACAGCATAATTTGACGTTTGTTGACGTACTCCCAAAATATACTTGCAAAATTTGATATGCAGTTTATCTACTTCTTTATAATTATACACGCCCCAGACTTCAGCTCCATACAATAAAATTGGTACAACCATGGAATCGAATAATGACAGTTTTGTTTTAATATCTAACGGTACTCTGTCAAACACCGACAGTAAATTATGATATGCCCTAAGGGCTTGATTAGATAAAGTTTTAACAGCGTTTGACAGGTTACCGGTGTGAGTAAAATTAATACCTAAATATGTAAAGTTATCTACCATTTCAATTTTTTCGCCATTTATAAAAAAATTCACATTTTGATTTGTTTTCCTTTTTTCGAAAACACATACTTTAGTTTTATTTACATTTATTTTCAAACCCCATTCATGCGAGTATTTGTAAATACTGTTAATCTGAGCCTGTAGGCTGTCTGGGTGCGTTGTAAATAATACAATATCATCGGCGAAAAGGATAAGATATCTTGTCAACATATTTAGGTCATTATCAGTTAGTGCCTCAAAGTTGATATTAGCGACAATATCATTAATAAACAAAATAAACAAAATGGGCGACAGTGGCTGTCCTTGCTTCAAGCCCAACGTGACATTGAAGAACTCTGACAAATCCATATTCGATGAAAGTTTAACACATGATTTAACATTGTTATATATAGATTTTATCATATGAACCATTTTACAGCTAATACCAGATTGAAGTAATTTCACCCAGAGGGCATCTCTTATAACAGTGTCAAACGCTTTTTCATAGTCAATAAATACACACCATAATTTAGAGTTAGCGGATAATACCTTTTGTATAACAGAATGTAAAATAAATACTGCATCTGTGGTAGAGCGTTTATCACGAAAACCAAATTGTGCGTCATTAAAAACACGCTCGGTTTCACACCAATTATTTATTCGGTTTCTTAAGGTTAGAGAAAAAATCTTACCAATTGTATTTACTAATGTTATTCCGCGATAATTGGAAGGATTACCAACATCTCCTTTTTTATGAATGGGGACAATTACACCGTTACACCAAGCCTCGGGGTAAATACCCGAGTCATAGATATTATTAAACATCGTACACAAATAAGGACTTATAAAATCATTCGCTTCAATAAAAAAGTCGGCTACATTATTATAATAATCGGCGCTTTTGTTTCTATTCAATGAAGAAATTGTTTTTCGTATTTCTTCGATACTAAACTGAGCATCTAGCATTTCAATGCGTATCGTCTCATCACGAGTTCGGTTGTAATCATCCATGTTTACATGGTTATGAGGTGTATTAGAAATTGACGTAAAATGATTAACAAAGTCGTTCATACTAATATCGTTTTGGTTATTGTTTTTCTTGTTAGTGAACTTTTTTATATATTTCCAGAACTTTTTGGGTGAATGTTTACTTAAATTGGATAGGTTACGTTTCTCTTTCATATCAAAGGCACGTTTAGCATTACGTTTTACATATGCAAATTTGCTCCGATTTGATAAAAATAACAGTTTATTTCCTCAGAGGCATGTTCGACAAGATTGCGTTTACATCTAAGGAACTCCGATTTAGCTTTGCGACAATTATCATTAAACCACGGCGTTTTCTTGGTTTTGATATGTGGTCTTGGTGAGTAAGATTTACCAAAACATTGAAAGGAAATATTATACACTATGTCGGATAGAGAGTCAATACTCCTATTTATATCGCATTCACCGGATATAAGTTTATCTGATATATCGTCGAAAACGTATTTTTTCGAGTTAAGTATGTTTAAAAAACTCTCCGACTCTGCAGGGTTCCATAGTATTTTATCGACATTACGGCGATTAGTTTCTACATTCCTACTTGACATATAGTTTAAAGAAAATGTAATGGGACAATGATCAGAAAATTCTGTCATATCATAAATATAAACATCAGATACGGATTTAAAATTGTTGATATTAGTAATTAAATAAGCAACAGTGCTAGAAACAGCCCTGTTTCTGTACACACTATGATAAGTACATTTACCATGACAAAGACGTCCGTTCACAATATGTACATTGTTTTCCTTACATAATGTCAGTAGCTTGTTACCGAAAGAATTCACGTGCAAATCATTATTAGTACGAATTAATAAATCGGTATCGTGTAGAATTTCATTCGGCATATTAACATAACGGTCTAAATGTATGTCATCAATGTAATCTAAGAGATTACCCGTGCGTGCATTTAAGTCCCCTGACAAAAACACATCGCCTAGTTCACTAAAGTGTCTTATATCATTACTCAAGTGATGAAAAAAATTGAATTCAAAGAGACTGGAATTAATATTCTTATATAAATTAGACTCTTCTGGAGGAATATAACATGTACAGAAAAAAACATCATCATCGGTATGTAGGAAACATTTTTTAAGTTTAAACCATATTATACCATTAGAATTTGTACTAACTAGTTCTAAATTGTTTAAAAATTTATTTTTATAATATATAACAACACCTCCGCTATTCCTCTTTGCCTTGCGGTTAAATTTAGGACGTGGACAATTAAAATAACTGTATCCGTCAATATCAATGTTCGATAGTTTAGCATTCCAGGTCTCTGTAAATAATAAAATATCAAAATCTGCAATAAAGTTTAAAAAGTCACAGTCATGCAGTTTTGATCTGATACCCTGAATGTTCCATAACAGAAACGACAATTGTTTCGACACAACTTCCTATTTCCTATGACCTGGTTCTGGGATAGAGTCCGCGGTAATCAAAACATCATTTACATATAGTTTATCATACGAGAGAACAGCACGCTTATTCTCTGACTTGGCCTTGATCATAACGGGGATCAGCTTGCGTCGTCTCTCTTGTATAGCTTTTGGAAATTGGTCACTCACTCGGAACTGAGTACTATTAAGTTTATCTTTAGCTTTCTGTTTGATTGAAAGTTTATCCTGGTGATAATTAAATTTCACAACAATAGGCCTTTTTTTGTTGACATTATAGCGACCAATCCTGTGCGCGCGATCAATTTTCACTGCTTCATGCGAATTTGGCATATCCAGTTTATTCGCACAGAAATCTAATATTTTGTTTATACAGTTTTCACCTTTTCTTTCGTCGAAAGTGTCACATTCATCAAAATTGAAGAAAAGAAGGTTGTCCCTCATGGAGCGAGATTGGAGGTCGATCATTTCCTCGGTTAATCTGTGGTTATCTTCCACTAGTTTTTTGTGGTCCCTGGAAAGTTGGACTTTGGTGGCAACTACATCCTTAATGTCCTTATCTATGGATAATTGTTTTGACCTTATTTCATCACATGTCTGGGAGTCGTAGGCCCGGCTGGCTTCGATGTCCGTTAATTGGCTGTTGTGTGCATTGATTTTCGTTTCAAGGGAGGTAACTCGGCCATCCATCAACGACATATTTTGAGATAATGCAGAAATTTGAGATTCTATGGAGTCCAATTTATGTAATCTCCGGTCCATGGCTTCAAGCTTGTCCACAACAAACTGTTGAAAGTTCATATTTATAGGCTGTTGTGGTGATGGCGGCAACGGTGGTAACATAGATGAAAACATAGGCCCCGGGCTGTTATACTGCTGGGTGGGGGTGGATAGTGGTGGAGGATAATACTGTCCACTGGTACCTTGGTACGGAAGATTTGTGGGATTTATAATTTGTGGCTGTGGCGAAGACATTGTTTGGTTCGTGGCTTGAGTTTGCGCCATATTTAATTGCGAATACTTGTTACTGGAGAGAGATCGCTTTTCTGAACTAACACTCACCGATTCAGGCGACGCTTGCGATTTAGTCCGCTTTCTTTGTTTAGACTTTTGACCCATCCAAATATCCTTTTTTACACTATCTTAAGCACACAAAGATCACAAGGTTCCATATACATGTCTATCTTACATTCATTGATTAAAATAATCACTTTATAAATCCATTTGGATATCTCTTTGATGTAATAATTGATTTTTTTGCAGAGCTTAAAAAGTTCGTGTCCGCCACATTTCTCACGCATGCGCAGTCCCTGTCACACTAACTGCATATGTCCAATCAAGCTGAAATACTTTAGTCCCTTCACACTGAACTACTAAAGTCCCGTCACGTTGAACTGCATATGTTCAATCACGCTGAAATACTTTAGTCCCTTTACACTGAACTACATTAGTACTGTCACACTAACTGCATATGTCCGATCAAGCTGAAATGCTTTAGTCCCTTCACTATGAACTACTTAAGTCCCGTCAAGCTTAAACGCTTTAGTACCGTCATGCTGAACTGCATTAGTCCTATCACTCGGCACAATACTTCATCCCTTGCACGCTGAACTACATTTGTCCCACCACGCCGAACAGCGCAAGTCCCGTCAGGCTGAACTACTTTAGTCTCGTCACGCTAAACTACTTAAGTACTGACAAGCATTAAATTAAATATACAATATGAGATTTAAATTACCTATATAAACTTATACTTACACTTATACTTCGAGTAGCTTGTATCTCCCTTTCATTCCTGAAATCATCGCAAATTTTCTGAATATATAATTACAACAAATTATTTAATAATGTATTTCTCTTTCATATATGACTAGATTTTGATCAAATATCATTTTATATTTCCCTCCAAATATTACACTGTTAATTTCTTCTACTTTCAAAATCTTGACACGATCTCTGCTCAGATAGTCTGTCGATTTTATTTGTTCGACACTACAAAGTATTTTATATTTTTCCCTATTGAAGTCGAGGTAACAATTTCATTTGTAAAATAATATAAGTAAATATTCACTGCATCGCGTGGCATCAGTATGGAATAGGTTACAAATTTGTCCATAGAGCCGAAAATCGAAAAAGGGAGCAACCACTGTTATTATTGTAATATAAAAACATGTAATACATTGTATGTTTGAAAAAAAGAAGAGGAAGAAAAAAACACTTTGTGACTCATTTACTTGTAAAAAAAATATGCAAAAAAAAAATAATAATAAAAAATAAAACAAGATTTAAAATTTGTAAGTCTTCTATCGCTTTTAAAAAGACTGATTTAATGGGTATCTGATGACTTCTCCCTATACTAGTAGGCCACGAGTTTTAAAACTTGGTAAACGGACCTTGCAAGCAACCTGATTCATTAAAGCTCAGAAAAAGGTATTGAGACCTTAAATTATTCAGATTTTAAGATATATACTGTCAACTTGAAAAATCAATGAAACCGCTTTTTAATAATAGATATTACAGCATAATGTAGAAAGTGTAAAAATGCATTTGAATAGTTGTGATAAATATATGTGCTTCCTGAATTAATCTCATTGCAAGAATTCGTGTTATGGCACATGTAAAATCAGGCTACCACACTTCTTTTCTTATTCTAGAGGGTGACTTGGACCTGATCTCTGCTTCGTTCCGCATTCTGTACCAGAGTAATGACGTCACTAGTGCTCCAGGAGACGTACGGGACCTGGAGGCAAAAGAAAACAGCGTTACCTGGCGGGGACAAAGTGACGGTAGATTGTGTATTCAATTTGAATATTATCGCCTGTAATAAGACTACACAAACAATTAAAATCCGTGGCCGCGGTTCCTATGCATGACGTTTAAGGGTGATCGATTTTGGCACACTTTATACATTTTTCACCGCGCATGCCCTAACCGGAAGTGGCGTAATATGCATCCGTGGACTACCTCAGTGTGTTTTATTAGTGTTTACTGTTAGTTTCATACACTGATGTTGGAACAGAAATATTCATATTTGGTATGTTTTAGTAGCTCTGGTCTACGCCAGCATTGATACGTACACTTGAAATGACGAGACGTCAAAATGTCACCTTTCCTCACAATTTGAGCTATGTTACAGCGAGTTTTTACTAACATTGATTCTTCCAAGGCTAGATCAACTGCTCACAAACAGTATCACAAACAAAACCATTCGCGCAGTTGTGTTAACCTGGCCACTGTTGGCAAGTAAAGCACCTGAATATCATTTTAGTAATTAAGCGGTCAGTCAATGGAACAAGTGGAAGTGGCCGCTAAACAGGGATGGTCGCTAAATGACAGTATAGATAAAATAAAATGTGTTTGGGTGATATTAAAACTCATATCAAATACAGATTGACCGCTTAATACAGGTTGCCGCTAATACAGGTTCAACTGAACATCTTTAAATGGAAAACGTCCATTGCTCAACGTGCATGACGTACCGGCA
>CM037781.1:17375886-17425886 GCA_021229015.1 Solen grandis
TAATCGATACCAAGTTGTGTGGTTTCCGTTAAAATGGAGGAATTACGTCAAAACTTTCTTTCACTACAGCGGACCGGATACAGTGGTGATATATATCACTGCACGGACATACGCTGTGATATTACGTTAATACATGTATTTCGTTTATTATTAATCTCATCATGCTTTCCTTTCATCCAACAAAGAAGTTAATTTTGTATTTTTGTGACAAGATATGTTGTAATGAACATATGTTGACTAATTTTTAACTTTAATTTATGTAGAAAATAGCGTTACGTAAATATAATGTTTTAGGATTAGTAAAAAAATAAATTGTTTCGTTCTTTCTCTTTTATGGTCTTCTACAGTTTCACAAAATGCTCTTAGGCCAGGGATTTTTATTAGTTTAAACATGATTAGATTTCGTTCATTATCTATTTGTGAAAATAAGGATGATATTGAATATTGTGTATTAATGATGCTCTGCTGTCCCGAGAAGCGGCGGGGAAAAAAGAAATAAAATCGCGATTTCAAAATTTTATTTTTTATTTTGATTTTTTATTGGATATGACATTCCTGTATATAAATAGATACCCATATATTAAGCATCGGTCGTAAGGGACTTGTTACATGTGTCCGTAAATTCACCCATAAACACTGTCCGTTTAGTTTAGTTTTTAATTGAAAGTGAGTGTCCTCGGATAAAAAAAATCAAAATCATTACAATGAATTCAGATAATGAATTCTAAACGAAATCCTAAATTTAAAATACTTATGATCAATATAAGTGCTTTAATATTATATTTCTATTATATTTTGCAGATAAAAATCTTTTACAATTAATACATTTTTTTGCGACATTTGACGATACAGATGCGACATGATTATAACGCCAGGAGGAGCGTCAGTCTTGCGACATATAGCGTCAAGTGCGACATTTAGCGAGGTGCGTCATTTTACGTTGCTACACAAACAATTAGTATTGCATTGAAATAATATTAAGCGTTAAATTCATCATACACGTGATACTCGTGCAAAAATGATGTAATTGTTGTCATCGTCTTGCATGGTCAACTGTGTTAATAGATTGTCAATTTCTTTGTAAAATATTCGAAAGAGTGCTATACATACATGTATAAGTCTTGAATTTCGAATTTTTAGTTGGCATATTAAATGCTTTTTTAAATGAATTTTAAAAATTGGACGTTTAGAAATTTTGTTCAGTGTAACTATGTATTAAACAGAGCACCAATTAACAATTATCAGTGATCTAGAGAAAGGGTTGTAACACATGGATGAGAAAAAATGGTGAAAAAATATATCTGAGTGCCAAATAATTATGAAGAATATCAAACATAGTGCATCATATAGGAACGAGTCTCAATATATAGCAGTAAAGAGACCATGAATGAAAATTCTTATCCAATTTTCATTATGGAAAAACACATCAGTATAGCAGACTAATACACAAAGTTTCAGTTAAAATATTTTACCCGTGTTCAGATAATATTTCGATATAAATATTACCGTAACATTTAAAAGCTTACAAATGAAGTATGGAACGTGACTTTGTATTCATATCCTTTAAAGCAAATTTTTCATATTATATGATGAACCAAAACCATCACTTTATTGTTACTGACGTTTCAAAAGTGAACAAATTATATATCCTAACAAAGGCTTGATAAAACAACATTCCCGGGTAATGTGTCTGATTGTCTCTTACTCTTATGTCAGCAATTTTATCAAACTACGCATTTCTAAACATGGCGGGTACACAGTACTAGTCAATTTAATTCAACTGGGGGCTCATTAAGCAGCATATTCTGCATCTTGTATAGCCTTCTTCCCTGATCTAAGGTACGCGGCACGTTACTTTGACTGAAGGTATGTGCGGAACTATAGGAAAACTAAAGCAACAATGTCAGTGTAGATTTGTATGGATATATACTGATGCAAGAAACAAATAGACCTTAAATAAATATTTTTTAAATATTTTATGTAGCCGTTTTTGTCTTTAACTTTCTATCTTAATACATCGTTTGATATTGAAAAATGACCATGACCATTCTACAGCTGCGTTCAAACTGCGGATCCCTGCAATTACCGTCGGTCGTGATGGGCATTATTGTTGCTTGAAACATGAACACATGTTAATTGCTTTGAAGGTACCGTTCGACGGCGCGACAATATATATGGTTTACGTTGTACTGACGTCATGCCATGAAAGATCAAACGGCTGTAACTGATTCCATTTATGAGGGTAACATTTTTTGTAGTTTTGTTGCTAAATTCATTAAAAATCATGATGTTGATCGGTGATAAGAAAATAGGTAAACAGATACAGGAAGTGTTTTAGTGTTCAGGTTGACCATTTAAGAAAATGAAACTACTTTGACGTATTTTAGTTACGTCTGCATTTAACACTACATGATATTATAGAGGATACTTGTAGGTTTCAGTGGTATAACATTTTCAAATCTTCGAGTGAGGAGGAACACCAATATTATCACGAGATGAATTAAAAATGATATTCCGCTGAAGCCAACTTTTCTTTTTATTTAAAAAAAATATATCCATATGCACTGCCACAGTCATTAATTCTATATTGAACATTTCATAATGCCCTTTGCATTGTTATGAGTTAAGTGAATGTATAAACACCGGTACTAATCGATGTAGTTTTTTTTCTACTTTTCTTTTTATTATTATTTTTTGCTCACTATATTTTAACTGCTAGTGTTAGTCTATGAAAGGGGATATCCGCCAGTTCACCCATTATGTTATTTATTATGCTATCGTTTGTTTTAATTTTGCAATACTTGATTTCTTCTTATATTATTTAAATTATGTGTTTTCATTTCTCATCATATGACATTGAATATAATAAATATTTGATATTCAACTCGTTCGTTCGTTCGTACTGTAATATAAATTGCATAGACATGAACGAATACAATCTGTTACTAATCTTGAGGTAAGAAACGAATTTATTGTTAATTGCATATTCTAACGATTAAAATTAAATAAACAATAAACATTTTGAATACAAAAACGAACTAGCTGAATGCCGAATAGTATTATATTCAATGTCATATGATGAGAACTGAAAACACCTAATTGAAATTATGCAATTGTGTACAAACATGTAAGAAGAAGTCAAATTTAGCAATTTTAAAACAAACGATGACATACTAAATAGCATAATGAGTGAACTGGCAGATATCCCCTTCAAAAAAATATATGAGAGTTGGGTGGTCTATATTTATTCATATTACATCAATACATGTATTCGGAAACAAGATTCTGGGTTAAAACTTGGACCAGTGTTTGGCACCTGAAAAAATATTGTCATCAATGGGATTTTAACCCACAATCCTCATATCTACAGCCTGGACTACAGTACTCAAAAGATCCTATCAGATTAATGTTTATTTTAAAGGCTGTAACTTAATGAGATTGGCATTTTTACAGAATGGTCTTTTAGTGGAAGGACATAAGCACGCGTGAATGCAATGCTTACTTTTTTATAAACATGTTACATAGAGAAAAATGTTTAGTTTTAACTGATGTCTTTCAAAAATATATTATCTGTAAGCTTTTAAATTACACTCTTTTAGTAAAGGTTTTGTCATCAATATATTATATACAGTACTCCATCCATTTACGTAACATCTTTACAACGTATCCCTCCCTATAATGGATGTATTGTTTTCCTCTCTTTAAAACGATACACAGCTAATGGCTGTCTATTCTTCGTCAGAACATTAAGATCGATCGACATTTTCTAAATACAATCTGTCGGTGTAAAATGTATGACTTTTCGTATATGCAGGAAACTTCTTTATAGAAGGGGTATGCAATAAATCCTTAAGTAAGACAAATATGTGAGTTTCTTTCCTCAACAAACATTTGATACCTATTAATGATACACATAGTACTGTTTCCACCAGGTGCCAAATATGAATAATGAGGGAAAACGGCACACTTACAATTGTATGCTTAAATGTTGATAATGATTAGTGTTTGAAAATGCTGATGAGCATGACATAAAAAAGAAGTCATAATAGTCTTAAATTTAAGCATCAAATCAATAAAAACGTACCTAGCTGAAAAGAAAAAGAAAACCAGTCAACCTCTCGACATCTTGAACATGAAAAGTGCGGACATCTGAACTCATTTTTTATATTTCGCGCAAAATCGGCTACGTAATTGTGGAAATATCAGATAATGCACGTAAATCTCCGTCAAAACTATGAATAATCATGTTTAGTCTACAATAATTGCTTAAGTTGCTGATAATTTCCTTTCGCTTTTGAACATTTAAATTGTTTGCACCGTTCACATGAAATCTAAAATAGACATTGACGCGATATGCCGAGGACATCCGTTGAAAACTCATGTACATCAGTAAAATAACAAAAAATAAAATTAAAAAAATAAGGTGTGAAATTCCCTTTATAAAAATAAATAATTTGTTTATATATTATAAGAGGCAAATGTTTTGCTAAAATCTTGTACGCATTATCTTGTGGGAACGACACAGTTGACTAGGCACACTCGCTTATTATTGTCAACTGTATGCTAGACATTAATGTGTCGATGGAAAATCTAATATCAAACAAATTTTCAAGTGATTATCCAGTCACGATAACGATAAACTAGTAAAATCGTTACCTTTAGGTAAGTTTTTCGTTTTCACACAATGGTATTTCGTTCCCACAAGATATTTTGTTTTAACAAGTTAGTTTCTCGTTCCCTCAAGTTCTTTTCTTGTCCTTTTTTTCGACTTTGAAATGATGGTATCAGTTTTGCGTGAAAGCTTTTGTCAATTTTCTTGTCCACTTCACAGATTTTCGATCTAGACTGATAAAATTTCATTTTTAAATTTATTTAAAGTTCAGCTTTTTTTTCGAATAGGAAAAGTTGGTTTTAGTTTTATGTGTAAGCTTCAATCAAGGTCACTTTAAGGAGACATTTTAGATTTGAAATTTGACACACTTGTTTCCATTTGTTTTTTGTTTTTTGTTGTTGTTTTTGTTGTTGTTGTTTTTTGTTTTTTTGAGGGGGGGGGGGGGGCTATTATTTCTAACAACACGAAAACAAATTTGCTTGAGGTTTGATTTAAACAACTAACCGCCCTTATCAATTCATTTTGTGTACAAGACACTATTAATGTTCTATCTTTACAACCCAGGCGTATTTTATATTTAAATTTAAGATAAGGATCCCATGCCCTATAATGTAACATCCCTAAAAAGATATATTAAAAAAGGTGGCACAACTATATCACATTGAAGTACATCATACTATCAAGCATCACGAATAGTCGAAAGCGCTGTCCTCTGATAGCTTTTGTAAGTTATGTGGTCTATATTATGCTAACTTGTCTACTCTTGAATAATGCATTTGTTTTTCTGACAATTTCTATCTGTTATTGCTGTTAATTATTTATATATCTTATCTGCTTGCTGATGGTTTGACGTTTCCACATTTTACTCTTAAATATTGCAATTTGAGGGCTTTGTACCGGTAAATGCTTCTTTATTAATAAGTAAACCATAGTTTTGCACCAAGACTACGCCTTTTGTGTCACTTTCAACCAGCTTTTACCATTTATTTATCTGTATATCTTTCCTGCAATAAGCATATTTTTAGGTCGGCTGAAACCTTTACTAAACAGTGTATTTTCTAAATGTACCCACCAGCAATCTAATCTGGCCACGTAATTGTCACATTTGTCCCATTTTTACTTAATATATTAATAATGACAAAGGTTTCGGAAAATGTATTTTATGGCCTATACAGAAGGAATATTCAATCAGTTGCCTTTTCATGAACTTTGAAACTTACTTAGGATTGGTTATCAGAGAATTTTGCTGACGACAGGACATGGTTACCATTAACATAAACTTTCCATGAATTAATTATGTAGAAACGGGACCTAATGTATTATTATTTGTATTATTATTATTATTATATAAGTGAGTTACAAATAATCTTGGAAACTACTAAAAATGCGAGTTTAAATCTAAAAGGGAAAACGATCTTTAAAAGCCTTTAAAGAAAGTGGCAGTTTCCTTCAAGGCTGTTGATACTTACCTTTCGGCACCGTGGTTTGAAATAAAACAGATATTTTAGCTGATTCAACCGGTACAATTTCATATTATACGTGTTTTTCTGAAGAAGCCTATTACAAAATATTGGATAATTTAAATCGATATTTATTGGTGACGTTTAATTTCGTGACATTGGTAATATGTCTGTTGCGTCGATACATATATACGTGGATTCATGTTCTAAAAATTATTAAATTATAAACTTAACGTACAGGAGTTGAAGCGGTAGCCCGAAGCAGAAAGCCACAAGTATGATTAAGAGAAATCCTCACATGATTACAACGAGAAGGAACAAGAGTAAAAGCATACTACTGTCAGAGACAGACTTACAGAATATTTTGTTTAGACAGATATTGGTGCTAGAAGTTTAATGATTGACATTATTTTCTACGTCATTATTTTCTACGCCTGAAAGAATATTCAAAACAGCTTAATTTAAGACCTGAGAGTAGCCAAATAATATATCTGGAAACAGTCCGTTACGAACGATGATATAATGGTTGTTCTAGGATATTTAAACAATATGATTAAATTTGATCAGACGAACGCATTATTGAAATGTACAAGCCTTTATACACAGTTCTTGGTTTTGCATGAATAAAGAAGGAGAAATAATTTTGAGTGTTGATATACGTTTTCAGTGCCCCATTCGGTTTATTGAGTGTTTGTTTTTCACTGACCTTTGTAGGCCTTTACTTTCGAAATAGAGAAGCGAGGGAAAACTAGTGTTTCTGTGTTTCTTGATGATGGTTTTGGTTGCGATAATTTAATGTCAACAAATGAGTTTGCTCGCAAGTCAAAAGTGATATGCTGTCTTCTGGATTTGTTCCAAATGTACCAAAGTCTGTGCGGATGTCCTTTAAAAGTTTAGACGTTTTGATTAGATCTGCAAACGGGCTGATAAGTATACCGGAGAGAAGATTGTGTAAAGTATCAGAAACTATATGTGATACATTCAATTGCTTGAGAGTTCATAGACGAATGCTTGTACGCAAACTGACTTATGTAATTGGGCGAATAATTTCATTGTCTGTAGTACTAGGGCATATTTCTCAGGTAATGTTACGCTTCATAAGTATAGACAGTCTCGTTGAATTGCATTGGGATGCGTATGATCAGCTGTTCAGAGAAAGCATTGCATGAACAATTGCATTCAAGACATTCTTACATCAGATGTGTAAACAGTGCAAATTATCTGATTATGTAAAGTATTCAAAGATTGTGTTTTCTGATGCTTGTAGCACTGGTTACGGGGCAGGGTTAACAGAGTTAACGGCGTTGTTCATGGGTAGTGGAATTCTGGGAAAGTAGAAAAATTGCCTGGCGGGAATGGGCAGTGGTAACTGAGATACATCCGTGCCAGCCTCAGGGTAATAAGGTTTTCAGACAGCCAGATAGTGTTCTCTATTATTAAGAGGGGTCAATGAAAGCAGATTTGCAAGAAATATTTAAAATATGCATGCAAAATACAATAAAGATGGAATTTAAGGGGTTACCTAGGTCTAAAAATGAAAAAGAAAACTGACTATAGATCAATTTCATTGGGGAATAGGAATAGGAGCTGCCGATGCAGAGCTCTTCGTGTCGTGCGTTTGAGTTGTTTTCTTTTAATGTCGGAAGATATCCCGTCTTTTCCACTCGATATTTGGAAGAGGTGGCTGACCAAATTGGCGAGGGGCGAGGAAACGTTAGTATTTTAATAGACTGGATTGATTACCGAGGGATAGAGACTCTTACGATAAATGTCAGAATGGAAAAGGGCTATTTGGGAACGTAGATCTACTCTAGATTAAGAGTGTTAACCCTTTATGATACATTTCGGAAGTTATCACTGGAGAAGAGCTTACAGTTACTTCCCTTGAGGAACTTTATCCCTACGCATATATACGTGCAGTTCTGAAAGTCTTTATACGTAACAATATTAGTTTGTTTGTTAAAAATGGATTGGATTATTGAAAATGCATTTTCTGTTTTTCGACATAACTGCTGCATTTAAGAATACATTTTTCATTATTATCTAAAATTGTTATTTGGAACTGAGCATATTTTTGGTGGATGCAACTTTCAGTATACAAGAAGTAAGCAAGTGTTTACAATCGGCATATATATAATGTGATAGGCCACAGGCTTTTCTGTTGATCAGCATTAGAAATGTTCTAGACGTATATAAACCCCTTGGTATATTCCTGTATCCGAAATGTATATAAAACCCGGTGATTGCGCCAGGTATTAGCTTCACTATTATTAGATATTTGGCGTATATCAGATTACTTTTAGTTGTTTATCAGCCACTGGGCTTGGTTATGGCGATCTACGATTGTTAAGCTTTATTTAAAAGCTGCGTGGTAAATGTGTATATTGTAGTGTACCTTTCCTAGGAGATTGTTTTTAATAAGTTCAAATTGATAGTTTATTTTTGATAATTTTCCTGGTTTAGCAGGCCAACAGAGCCAACATCGATATGGCTTTGCGGAAGACTTGGTTTGTGACGTGGACCTTCTCCGGAGATTATTGCTAAAATCCAGGACTGCGAATACCTGTCCCAGATAAATAGGAAGTTTTCATGGTTGAAAAAAAGGTTTGTGGTTAAGGGAGATATTTTGCCTGCTAAGGCTTTCAATTTTACAACTTTTTGTAAAAGTACAAGTTCAATGAAAGGATTTTGTTAGCATGTTAATATTACTTATTCATCTAGTGATTATTGTTACTCTTTTTGAATGAAACATCAAACAAGGCTTGTTTATATAGTATCTCATTTCAAAGCAAGACATGGCTTGAAACAGGATGATGAAATTATTTTGAGAAATTATTATGTATTTTTCAGAACATCAATGAATAACTCTAAACATGTCGCGTGTGCGTGTGAAGTGCTCATGTTGCATGAGGTGCTGTAGTTTTTCTTTTCTTTTCTTTTTTTGTCCCTAAGCATAGTATTCCCATTTTATAACTTCCTCATATGTTTCGTTTCGATAAGGGAAGTAATACGGAAATATGCTGATATCTATATGATATTGTATAAAACATATACACTGTGCATGTTGCGTGATTGCATACATTGTCTTTACCTTTCGTTTGTTCACTCTGCCGTGTTTTGTACACTTTATGTAATATGTATTACCGCATGAATCGAACGTCCTTGGATTATATTGAATAAAAACCTCAATATGTGTCCGTATAATGTCTTCCGACAGGTAATATTTTTAATCAAATACAGCTACATACACGCACACAAAATACGAGGTCTCGATACAGTGTATTCATCCAACAAACATTGTCTTCGGTTCAGAGCCTAAATAAAAAGGCCGCGCGATTGTTTGCATTCAGCATTCAATCAACCGATTGCAAATATAAAAAGAAAACTTGAACGACTCCAATTGAATATATACGTACACATGTCATAAATAAATTAAGGCTGGGGGACAAAATGCAAGACAAAATGCAATCATGTTTGTGGTTCAACATATTTAAAGTAAATAGAATAATGATTTAATGTGGAATAATGAAATCCTGTCATAATCGAAATCAATGAAGTCTTGGTAGTCGAACAGGTTGACTAAATGATCGGGGTTTTTGTAAGTTAATAATTACATCTGGACCCTCCGGCTTTTGGCTGGTCGGCGTGACCTAGTGAATGGTTCTCTATAATCCAATGCCTTAACCAGCACTATTCACTAACAATAGACCATTTCACCAAGGGATCGGCAATACCCAAAATAGTTCGCTGATTTAAACTTACAGATCAGTGACTGAGGAAATTCACAAGTGTATGTTTATTCCCCGATGAACAATGTGTGGAATTTTACATCAGCATATAGATAATGTGTTCGGAAAGTGCTCGTTGATTTACATAGGTTTACGTCTCATTTCGGAGTGAAATGGTTTATAGCACATAATCTTCATTTCATTGCCTTCGTTCTACCTAATACAAATACAGATGTCATATTTGTCAGACATTTCTCTAGCCTTTCAATTAAATAAAACATTGGCAATTAAAAGTCAGCCCATGATTTCGAAAAAAAAAAAAGAATTTTATCGTATTCTCAAAATCAACACCGCCGTGAATACATTGAATATTATAAGCCGCAGTCACCACAGGGTTGAACTGTCCAACCAATTCTTTTGTGGGAGTTTCTGCGATGTGAACTTTTTGCTCTCCAATTGATGAATGATTGCCTTCTAGTATAATTCATGGTATACAGCTTCTTGTTTTTGGTCACATGATCAAAATTTTATTTCGGATTGATTATTTTTATGTTTTCCGGTTAAGGGTTAAGAATTATTAACTGAATCACGGATGGAAATGGCTTATAACCCAAAAGTAGATATTCTAAAAGGTACTTGTTATATTGAAATTTTCATGAATTTGTCGGTATGCCTAGATTACATTTGTCTTAGAAAAATCAACACTGATCGTCTGTGTCAACGGGGATTGTTTACCAGTATAAGATAATGGCAATTTCTTATCTGGATCGGAACCTAAGTGGTAAATATGTTTTGATTGGTTGAAATATTGGATAATGATATATGATGTGATACTTTTATGAACATTCTGAAGTTGCTAAAAGGTTGGTCAGTCATCATTACCTTTATCCTTGTTTGATGTGTTTTTTTTTTGGTTTAACGCCCCACCGACAGTATTTCAGTCATTTGGTGACTATGTCTACATGCGGGTATAGTGCAATCGCACTGGAGCATCACGGCGTAGACATGTGGCACGAGACCATACCCAGTCACATTTTCCTAACACCGGTACAAAAAGTCCTGGAACTACCCTTATATGCTTTGCGCCAAGCAACGGAGCTAAAGCAGTACCATTTTTACGACTTTGGTATGTCGAGGCCGGTGATCGAACCCTCGACCTCCTGCTCCCATGGCAGACGCTCTATCCGTTTAACTTTAAAATTTGGCCACTGGTGACGGTATTTCCTTGTTTGAATCAGTTGATTATAAATATAAGCATGCAGTTGTAATCCTAAAATTTCTGTAAGCATAAAATTCATTGCACAATACAAAAAAGCTTACTTTGATAGATACTGAAGGAAGAATGGAAGAGTTGTCTGAAGATCTAAAAAAATAATTAAAGATTGGCCTATATACAAGTTATCTACATGTGTTGAAAAAAGAAGTTAGGAATCTTGATCATTTGGGGATTTAAATGGAGCCCGATCGTGTTCAATAACCAATGATGCTGTTTATATCCATGTAATCTAGCCAAGTTATTCGTTAAGTATTAGTTTGTAATTATAGAAATATCACCAGTGTTAAACAACACTAATTAACACTTTATATAACTTGTCTTGTCTTGCACCTTAACGACACTTTAACGACGTCAATATATTCCGTCAACGTCAACCATCTTTTTCAATCGACGGCCATTTTGTTTGTTTATATAAGATTTTTTTCCTGATTTGACGTCATAATAGACGATAAACAATTAACAAAATACAATGACTACTTAAACAATGGTTCTTGACACACTCTTTTCTGTTTTAAGCCACTGTTATTGTGTCACGGTTACAAATTCGAATCGACAGGGTGTGTATTCAATGAGGGGCGTTATAAAAATTTACCGGAGAGGGAGAGAGAGATTTTGTATGCTGCATTCTGGTTGTGTTTTGCATTTCACAAACATGGGATAAAATTCCAAATTACTCCTTAAAAATGTCATGGAAATGACTTTTTTTTATCTTTTCCATTGATAATTTACATTATTTTTGTACATCAAAATAATTGTTAAAATATGCTTGGAATGATGTAAATGCGTTCACTTTCTCTCGCTCTCCCTCATCGACATATCTTTTTTCCCATAAATAAATATCAGTGCAGTCTATGAATAACACAGAAACATGCAAATACACGTTCATCACAATGCTAAAACAGTGTGTGTGTGTGTGTGTGTGTGTGTGTGTGTTGTCATTGAAGGTTTTAAAAGCAGTGAGAATCGGCAAGAAAAAATGCAAATGCATAAGAATTTAGATATTCATATTTAAAGAGAAATCATTTGTGAAATTTAAGTTGGTGTTAAATGATAATTTACATTGACTTTTCTGTACTTATCTATGCAATAATCTTCATTTACACACACACAACTCCATTCCTATGTTATTAGAACATTAAAACTTATTCATCATCAGAAAAAAAAATCCCTTTCCCTTCTTGATTAAAAGAGTAGGGACCTGTTTTTGGTTCAGTTGCTTATCAGCAAACCTATTTTTAATGATGCCCTTTATAATATCATTTTTATATACAGTATAGCTTTAAACTTATACACCTTCCCAAGTACAGCCACAAAGTACTGGTGCAGCCAATGGACATTAAAAATGTAAGAACTTGTTTCCAATTAGAGTAGAACTAACAACATTGAAGTATAAACCTATAAATCTGTTTATTTAGTTTTCTGTATATTTTGTAGATTTCATATACAGCAATGAAGCATTATTTTTATAAGCTTATACGAGTGACTGCCAGATAACTTTCAAGAGAATTTCATTGTTTCCATTTGTTTTTCTTTTTGGAGTATCTAATTGTATGAAATTAATTTTCTTTTGGGGAATTTCAATGTATTGATCTTGAGTATATACGAGTATATAAGGCTTCTCTCTCTCTCTCTCTCACACACACACACATACACACATTGAATGATGACACAGTATACTTAATTGTTTATTGTACAGTAGACGAAATTGCCTCCGACTGTCAGGTATCCCTGAATTACCTGGTGAATCTGTTGATGAGAAGGTACTCGAAGTAGCTCCTGCTGTAAATGCTGAGATAACGTTGCTCATATTGATCGCGCCATCGACTTCCTAGTAAACCTACTGGATCCTCAGGTAATTCGAGGCCTAAAGATATTGTCATCAAATTCACCAGGTACCGATGTCGACAGAAGCTATTCCGAAACAAGTCTGATCTAAAAACCTGTGGTTTCCCTAATGCATATCTAAATGAACATCTGACCCCTTCACGGGCCAGTGTGTTTTTCCAGGCTCGCAAGCTTATGCATGAAAAACAGATTACTAGTGCATGGACCATCGACGGTTCTATTCTTGTCAAGGATAACAATCTCAAGGTGCATCGCCTGGAATCTCAACAAGACTTTGATCAGTTTAAGACTAAGCTGATCGGCGCGTAACTTTTTCTGCACAATATACTCTTAACATTAGAGTGCCTACACACTGCCCTGGTCCTGTTGTGTAAAGCTTCTGTAAATAATGTTGCTTAAATGAAAAGCATTTACAATCAGTATGGCGTGTTATCTATATTATTTAGACACAGTCTGATCTGATACATTGTATATATATTTTGTGTATATTATGATGTATAAAATGAATCATATACTTTCAATATGGTATATTATCTACACTATTTAGACATACTTTGATCTAAAAATCGCATATATATATTCTTTATATTATGTTGCTCGATGAAAGCATATACATTCATTATGGTGGTATTATCTATATTATTATGATACAGTTTGGTCCTATACATTGCAGATATATTTTCAGTATATCATTTTGTTAAAAATGATAGTATAACAGTGAGTATAGTCGTATTATTTATATTATTTAGATGCAGTTTGGTCTTATACATCAAATGTCATATGCATACAATTGCATCTATTAAAAGTGAATCACTCTTTACTATTTTCCTTCCTAAGTAATTTTCTCTAATTACATTTATAGCGTGGTTAACAGTGTATCCCTATATTTTCATTTATTTTGGATTTTATGTAAGTCTTGGACAACTAGAGTAGTATTTAATATTGTGACTAAGTGTCAATACTGTAAATAATGTGACCTCAGTACTGTAACTGTGTTTATTTTATGATCTCGGTTTTTGTGACAAAAATTGTTTTGATAGTGATGTTCTTTGGAAACTCACTTGAATGGCAACGATATGAAAGTCATATTTTCCATCATCCCTGGTCATTTATTCTAACATATTATGTGTGATATTAGGTCCTTATTATTATTCGTGGGCGACTATTTTTTGTGTATTACGTGAGTGCGTCTAGCAACGAAGGTTCAACCCAATTGCACATTGTATTTATGATAGATATTCTTCTATCTCGTAACTGAATTGTGTTGATCGTATGTGTATGTGTGTGTGTGTATGTGTATTAGCGTGTGTGTTTTGTGTATACATGTGTGAGTGCGTAAATTTGTGTGTATGTGTGAATGTTATGTCTTTATGTGCGATGGTATACATGTATATGTAAATTAATTCAGAGTATATACATTATAAGATAATACAATAGACCCAGTAATATTAAGATGCTGAAACTATCGATTACAAGAAGTTAATGTGTACACATTTGAAGATACTTATGAATCACAATACACACGCACACACACACACACACATATATATATATAAAAGAAAATTGGTTTATAGCTGAGCAACTGAGCCGCAATCATGCTTCCCTTGCTCTCTCTCTCTCTCTCTCTCTCTCTCTGTGTTTTAGCATTGAGATTAAATGTGTATATGCATGTTTCCGTGTTATTCTGCACCGATATTTATTGCGTGTTTGTATAAATAAAGATGATATATATTGATTAATTAGGTGAAATATTAAGAATGAGGGAGAGCGAGAAAAGGTGCATCATTTCAAGCATATTATAACAATTATTTTGATGTACAAATGTAAATTATAATTGGTAGAATAAAAAAGAGTCATTTCTATAACATTTTAAGGGGGAATTATTCGGAATTTATTCCACATTAGTAAAATGCAAATCTTAACCAAAATGCAGCATACAAAATCTCTCTCTCTCTCTCTCTTGTAAACTTGAATAACGCCCTTTATTGAATACACATTCTGCCGATTCAAATTTTGTAACAGTGTAAATTTCAAAATGACGCTATGGCAGTGCCTAAAATTAGACAAGAGTGTGTAAAGCACCATGACTGAAGCTGTCGTTTTATTTTCTCATTTGTGTATCGTTTATTATGACGTCCAGTCGGGAAAAAATATTTCATAAGTAAACAAAATGGCGCCGATTGAAAAAATGTCAACGTTGACGGATTATATTGACGTCGTTAGGGTGTCGTAAAGTTGCAGAAATATGATGCGGTGGATCTCCTATTGTACAGTATGGTAATATAATCGGTCGAGAACTCTTAAAACTAATGCAGATGTGTTTTATTTAGATATGTTATTTTAAGATGCACTCTGCCAATATAAAATTATCTCCAGGCCAAATATGGCGAGGAAAGTGAAAAATCCTTAACAATATTGGCATACTGTTACATATGTCAGCTTTCCTGTCATAAATATTTGTTAAATAAATTAAAGAATAAAAAATACTACCAGAAAGTATTCAAATCACACAGGCACCCACTCAGATATATATATATATATATATATATATATAGCGAAATTTGTATTTGGCTCCTTCATATGTAATGTTTATATTACTTTCATCATGCTTTTAGGTATCCTTCTATGGAAGGATCAATTCCTTTTTTTTTTCTTTTCATGTGTTTCATGTGTTACATGATTATCTTGCTTTTCGGAGCAATGTATTTGTATAAATACTCTGACTTGAAGGTATTGAGGGGAGTACGTCTTTGCTTGATGTATTGCTCGGATCCGGTAGGATTAAATTATTGAAGAAACTACAGACTTGTGTTCTTTTAATCACCCGGAAACGTATAGTTCGTTACATTGGTGGCAGTGGTGGGATTGGCACATTGTCTAATGAGACAAGCTTATCCTTATATCTTCAACGAACTCTGACACAGGATGAATAGCGCTTGTAATACATCACAAGGAGAGTCTTCTCCACAAGGACTGGTTTCTGAAAGCAAACACCATTTAAGTTCGATGATGCAAGTTCGGGGGTTGGCGATGCTTTCTTTCAACCGGATTTCGACAGTGAAGCATTTGTGAGTACTCCGGTAGATTCAAGACCTCGTGTTACAGAGCATGGCGGAAAAGTACACGCGCCATTGTCTCCTGGGGCACAGAAACTACAGAGCAGGAGTACTGGGAGTATTAAAACTATGACTGGCATCAGTCAAAGTCACAAATGGAGAAATTTCTTCTTGTTCTGGTTAGTGATAGCGTTCTTGGCAGCCATAAGGGGAGTTTATATGGACAGATTCAACAATTTGAAAGACACGTTCCTTACGACGATCACTGTGTTCATCTCGTCCAACTGGGTAAATATTGCAATTTTTGTAACATTTTTGCTATCTGTTTGTTTGATGTTTGTCATGAAGAAACTTGAGTCGTCACAGAATGATCTTCCTTCTTTACCTCGTGTTGAAGTTTCACCTGCAAAACTTGGCCAAACTTTGCAGGATCAAGAGTGTAATTCCAGACGTGAATTCCCTTGTCGACGAACTTTTAGTGGCCACGGCTCAGATGTGTGGCAAGATTTCAAGAGGTATTTTGAGAATCTGGCAGAATTAAACTGTTGGTCAGAGGATCATAAAAGGAGAAATTTACTTTGTTGTTTAAGGGGACAAGCCGAAGCGTTTGTGTATGGTTTGCCAATGAGTATTCCGAATGACTGGTATTCTGTCATGGCAAAACTTGAAGGCAGATTTGGTATAGCCAATATGAAAGAAAGTTACGTTGCCGATGCAAAACTTCGTTGGAAACACAAGAATGAGTCAGTTCGTGAATACGGCCAGGCTATCGATGATTTGTTTCGTAAGGCATTCCCAGATAATCCTGATTTTGTGCAGGAGCAGGCGTTGACCACGTTTTTTGGACAATTGCCATGACTCCACTGACTTTAGGCTGTCATTAAAGAGAACCAAGCCAAAAACATTACAAGTAGCTATTACTAACGCAATGCAAGAAGAATGTCTATGGTTGACAGATAAAGGAAAATGTAAATAAACCTCAGAAGGTGTTTGGTGCAGGTAGTGAAACTGGAAGGAGTAGAGTCAGATACCAAAGAACATCCAAGAAAGAATCAACTTTGAAACCATCATGGAATTTAAACTAGAGACGACTTACTCATCAAAGGCCTAGACAAAATCAGATTTGTTGTAAGTTAAAGAAGGGAAATAAAATAACTGGAAAAATCGACGGCCTGCCCATTTCTTTGAAGGTGGACACAGGTTCAGCCACTTCATTTATAACAAGTAAGACTTATAAGAGTATACCCTATAAAGTGCGACCAGGGCTGAAACCTACTAGAAGGAAATTTGTAGCAGCTAATGGAACTTACCTTGATTGTGATGGAGAAGCAGTTTTAACGATATACTTTGGAGAGGAATTTGTATTTCCCCGTGATTGTTGGCGGGGTAACGGATATTTTGCTGGGTCAAGATTTTATTCAACACTTTAACTGTGCTCTTGATTTTAGTGATAGGAAAATGTTTATCAGGAAAGGTGGTGCTTTGGAACTTCAGCCGAAGAACAAGACAAAGAAGTTTGCACGCGTTGTTGGATGAAAGCGCAATTATTCCTGCACATAGTGAATATCTTTTCTCAGGAAAATTTAAGGATAAACCTTTAGAGGGGAATGGAATTTTGATTCAAGATAGCACGTTTCTAAAGAGGCACGAGCTTCTTCTTGCTCGCTCTTTAGTTAATTCTCATCAGTCCGTGCTCTATGTGAGACTATTGAATCCAGGAGATAACGATATACAAATTCGAGAGGGTACGGTGATCGCTTTGTTTGAACATCTAAGTAACAATGTACCTGAAAAAGTATGTGACATTGAAATCACAAATGACGATTTTCCGGCTCATCTTGGGTCTATGCTAGAACAAAATTCGGTTGGTTTGAACAAAGAGGAAGTTTTAGTGTTCAAAGATTTGCTGCAAAGGAAACAAGATGCGTTTGCTGCACCAGGGAATATTGGTCGCTGTAATTTAGGGAAACATCATATAAATTTGACAGACGACACACCTATATAAGATCCTCCAAGGCGAATCCCAATGTATAAGAGGGATGTGATACAAGAACAAGTTAAAAAGTTGGAGGAGCGGGGTTTGATAGAAAAATCAGATAGCCCTTACTCCGCACAAACAGTGCTAGTAAAAAGAAAGATGGAACCTGGAGAATGTGCGTGGACTACCGAAAACTAAACGAGAAGACCATCAAAGATGCTTACCCACTTCCAAGGATTGAAGACAATCTAGATTCGTTGTCAGGGACATGCTTGTTTTCTACTCTGGATTGCAATATGGCATATCACCAGATAGAAGTGGACGAGAAGGATAAAATGAAAACAGCTTTCGCTACTCCACTCGGTGGTCTCTATCATTATGTAACAATGCCGTTTGGTTTGTGTAATGCACCTGCTACATTTCAGAGGGTAGCAGAGAAAGCACTTGAAGGTCTCCAGTGGAAGATTGCTGTGTTGTATTTGGATGACATAATAGTGTACAGTAGATTTCGAATCGCACATCATAAATCTGGATATGGTACTTGATCGTATGTTAGATGCTGGGTTGAAATTAAAACCATCTAAGTGTATGTTCTTCGGGAAGGAGACAAATTTCCTTGGACATAAAAAAAATTTCCTAGGTTTAACATCATACTATAGGAAGTTCATTCAAGATTACTCTGAAATTGCACAACCATTATATTCTTTGACAAGGAAGCATGAAGCATGGTTATGGACTCAAGATTGTGAAGAAGCTTTTGTTGTTATAAAGAAAAAGCTCGTTAGTGCTCCAATACTTGCATATCCTAAGGTAGATGGAGGTGGGTTTACCCTTGACTGTGATGCTAGTTCAACATCCATTTGTGCAGTCCTTTCACAGGAGCAAGACGGTTCTGAAAGGGTTATTGCATATGCAAGCAGGACCCTAAACGAGACGGAGCGAAATAATTGTGTGACAAAACTTGAAATGCTAGCTGTTGTTTTTTCACAAGATATTTTAAGCATTACTTGCTTGGGAGGCACTTCAGAGTAAGGTCGGACCATGGATCTTTGAGATGGCTTAGCTGTTTCAAAGAACCAGATGGCCAAGTTCAGAGATGGCTGGAACAGTTCAGTCAGTTTGATTATGAAATTGTACATCGTCCTGGAATAAAACATCGCAATGCAGATTTCTTATCCAGGGTTGTTCACGGCGATCAAATTAAATGTCGACAATGCAAAATGTTCTTGGAAAATACTCCTTCTGACAAAGGAGCAACAGGCGGAGCTGAATCAAATGTTCTTGTGAAGAATGAGGAGGATATGTTACTCATAGGAGCATTGTTTGATGATGATGATTCTGAGGTGGAAGAACGTGATGAGAAGCTAACGATAATCATTCGCCGAATCATAGAGTAAGCAGGAAAAGAGGTCGAAAGGCAAATAGACCTACATCTGCAAAGCAAAAGCCAGAGCCTGTAAACGAACTGACAACAACAAAATTACAGGAGAGTCAGATAGGTGATGAAGACATCTGTTATGTGCGCAGATTAAAAATGGAAAATGCAAATAAGCCAGAGTGGACAGACATATCAGACAAGAGTAGTGCATTGAAGTGAAGGAGCATACTCTGAAGGAGATGTCAGATGGAGAGTGTGTATACCGAAGCCTTTGATACCTACAGTCATGTGGTACATTCATGATTCTCGTGTTTCAGGGCACATGGCAATCAAGAAATCATATGCCAAAGCTAAAAGATGTCCATATTTCTGGAGAGGCATGAAACAGAGTGTTGTGGACTATGTACGTTCGTGTGAGCTTTGTGGTGAAGCAAACAATCCGTCAAATTCAAGAAGACACCGCCTGAGAAGCTATTTTGCTGGACATCGTTTTGAAAGAAGTGCCATGGATTTGGCTGGTCCGTTTCCAAAGTCAGAAAATGGCCACAGTTACATTCTCGTTATTGGTGATTATTTTACCAAATACGTGGAGATATTTCCTTTGCATGACATAACTGCTGTAACTGTGGCGGAGTGCGTTGTTCGAGGATGGATTAAAAGGTATGGATGTCCAAAAGAGATACATTCAGATCAGGGTAGGCAGTTTCAAAGTGCGGTATTCAGAGAGATGTGTAAATTGCTGGAGATCAGTAAACCACGAACAACTCCATTGCATGCTAGATCGGATGGATTTGTTGAACGAATGAACAGAACTATTCAGAATATTCTATCAAAATTAGTCGCATCTAACCAAAAGGATTGGGATACACATTTAGATTATATTGTAATGGCGTATAACTCGACGCCACAGGAAAATATTGGATACAGTCCTTACTTTTTGTTGTATGTAGAAGGAATAACACTTCCATTGGATATTTTTTCTCCGAATATCCCCGTTGAATCTGAGTCCAGAGAAGAGTTAACAACTGAGTATGCCTCAGGCCTGCAAGAAAGGCTTAAGGACACATACTCTTTTGTTCAAGAAAATTTACACAAAGCCTCTGTACGCCAAAAGAAACAGTATGATGCACGTGTAAAAACATTTGAATTCAATGAAGGTGATTCATTGAGTCCAACCTAGAACGAAAACAGCGAAATATGGGGACAGATGCTTTACTCTTAGTGCTCCAAAACTCTGGAACTCGTTGCCGGTATTAATACGCCAGTCCAGCAGTTTCGTCTCATTTAAGAAACTCTTAAAAACATACTTCTTTGTTCGATTCTATAGCGATCATTAAAATGGAAAATTACTCGATTACTGTACTTTTAATAACTGTGGATTTAAACATTTTAATGTTGGTTTTCTACACGTTTATTTAATGAGATTTTCCCAGTTTGCTTCTTAAATTTTATCAGGGGAGCCTTTACTTTAATACTATTTGATATCATGACACTGTTGTTACTTATATTTTAAAACACTCTACGCATGAAATTCTTACCTTATTTTAGGTGTATTTAGTTTCAGTGGATGGTTTCAGTGCATGTATTTTACATCTCCTATTTTCTTTTTTATGTTTAAACAGATTGTAAAGCACTTTTGAACGTTTAACATATATGAAAAAAGTGCTATATAAATGTGGTGTAATAATAATAATAATTTAGTGTGGAGAAATCAAAAACAATGTTGACCAGGAAATAAAACCAAGATGAAGCGTCACTGGACAGGTCCATGGAAAATAACTCAGAAACTTTGTGATGTTCTCTTTAGAATTCAGAACTCTAGAAATTCCCCTTCATGTGTTATTCACGGTGATAACTTGAAGAAATATTTTGGTGAAAAGACGGTCGAATTAGAACCTATAAGAACACAGGAGTGTCAGGTTTTATATCCTGATCTAGGAGAATTTACCCGTATATTACCTGGTCAAACTAGAGAAGGTGAGCAAAATACACGTAGTCATAACCCCGAGTCTCTCGATCAATCTCGTATATCAATTCAAGAGTCATTGACAAATTGTGACCGGGAGATTTCCGACAGTAAAGTTAAGAATGGGTATGAAACGGATTCAGGCGAAGTAATTTTGGGCGAATCCTCAGGGGATGAAGCTGATGTAAGCCGTAAATCGAATTTACACACTGGTACATATAAAAACCGTGCGTTCCTAGCAAATCAGGTGATTCTCAAATACCAGACGGAGCGAAAGGAGCAGCTCGTTCCCGAAATCCTCGTGAAGCACGGGCTCGACGTGGATATACCGGGGAAAGTATCTCTCAAACGCTGGACGGAGCAGAAGGAGCAGTGCGGTCCCGCAATTCTCGCGAAGCACGTGCACGACGTGATTCTACTGGGGAGAGTGATTCTCAAATGCAGGAAGGAGCAGAAGGAGCGGTGCGGTCCCGAAATTCTCGCGAAGCATGTGCACGCCGTGGTCATTCAAGTAAAAAATTCATTTTTTGAGTTCTCCTCGAGGTAGACAGTCACGTTTTCGTCCCAAGCACTTGGAAGATTATTACTGATTTAGCGTCAATTTCAAAATGCCACCGACCGACAGATATATCTGCGATGCATGCGGTCGTTTTAATTCTAATAAACGCAACTTAAATCGACATATGAAAGAGAAGCATGGTAACAGTTAATTACATTTTAGGTGCCCTGTTTCTGGCTGTGTTTCGAAGTTCATCCGTCGCAGCTACATTAAGAAGCACCTATGCATCAACCATTCGATGTCATCGTCCTAAGCGAAGGAAATGGTTGGGCAAGTTGTGCTTGAGTCAGAGGACTGTTTCAAACGCCGACAGAAACAACAGGTTGATTATTATGAAGATATTTCGGACGATGAGGGACCATATTTCCTTTCTCAAAGTGACACTCCGGATTCCAGAATAATCAATGTCGTGTACGCCTCAGCCGGAGGTTGAAAATATCATTTCTGATATACAGATGTCTGGATCGGATGAGCGGAAATTGGTCAACACTGAGTCTCAACATGGGTCTGAAGTCGCTCGGACATTATATGATAATGACTTTGGACAGTGGTTGGATGACACACTGGGTACAAGCGGAGATTTACCATTCGCCACTCAGTCAGATACTCAGTCTGAGCATTCGGACAGTGGTTCATGGGAAGAACTTTCCGCTTGGACACTTCTACATGAAATTGAATTGGTAGACCAGCAAGACGAGTCCAACTTAGAAACTGACATCAGTGTATCTGAGGAGATGGAAGTATCCAGGACACCGGAAGTAGTGCCAACCGTCAGTGACGTCTTAGAAAATGATGATATCGACATAAACGCTGAATCGGATGAAGGGATATCGTGTGACTCACATTTGACGGATAATTAATCGTGTGAGGATCCAGTTGGCGTCATCAGTGACTCTGAGGATGAGATCAGGCCGGACAGTTACAACCAAACAACTGAATACATAAGTTTAACTCTTCGAACAACGAGACCGTTCACTCCAGAGGGCAATGTGATTTCGTTAGATCGAGTAGCACAGCTTGGATATTCAGACAATTTTTATCCGGAGAATATTGATCCTATGAACCTGTTTAGACTTATTCAGGATGAATTTTGTGCTTATGTCAATTCCTTTCAGCAAGGTGCTCAATATGATTCATAAATACAGGATTTCTTTTTTGTGTGGTTTTCGTATTACATGTATATGTTTACCAGCATTGTTATCTGAACATTGATATTTCATTTAATTTTAAAAGCTAGTTTTAATATTTTTGCACATTGTTCTCTAGGTGAGATTAATTCTATTTTGGGATGTTTGTATAATTTGTATTTTTTTTATATTAAATTGTGTTCTGTGTGAAATTTGTAAGAACAGTGGATGTTCTTGTTCTAAAAAGAAAGGGGTAGTGTAGCGAAATTTGTATTTGGCTCCTTCATATGTAATGTTTATATTACTTTCATCATGCTTTTAGGTATCCTTCTATGGAACGATCAAGTTAAACCATGTTTTTCATGATTTATACTTTTTATGTGTTTCATGTATTACATGGTTATCTTGCTTTTCGGAGCAATGTATTTGTATAAATACTCTGACTTGAAGGTATTGAGGGGAGTACGTCTTTGCTTGATGTATTGCTCGGATCCGGTAGGATTAAATTAGTGAAGAAACTACAGACTTGTGTTCTTTTATTCACCCGGAAACGTATAGTTCGTTATATATATATATATATATATATATATATATATATATATATATATATATATACACTGTACTTAATAACAGTAATATATATACAGTACTGAATACTGTCCAGAAAAACAGTACAAACCAATAGTTAAGGTAATTTAATTCTTAGACCTGGTGGCTAGTCTTATATTCTTGTGATATAGCGAATCACAAAGAGTAGTGCATTTCAAGGAAAACCTTACGTTACAAGTAATCAGTGACCCAAAGCTGATGGACTGGTCCAAGACTGGTCTTACCACCAGTTGCATCAAATATAATTTCTGAAGTCTTTGCATGCTCTTTGGTGGCAGTCAGTTGGTTGTTAGTTAGTTGTGTGCCAAATGCATAAGCTGTTGTGATACTGGCTAATGTGTTAAACCTACATCTTTTGTGTATTGCAACCTTTCAGACTCAAAAGGAAAGTGACAAGGAAGTATTCACCAAACTGCATACCATCCACAGTGGTAAAAATGTCCAGCCAGGGAAGGATTCATTGGATGCTGACTTCTCTGTCTCAGGTATGCATATTTTATTATTTTGTTGCAGATTTAAAAGTGAAGTGGTGGTTGTTGCTTGATTGAGACCAAAATTGCTATTATTACCAATTTTGATATTATTACTAAAAATTGCTATTATACCAAAATTGCTATTATTACCAAAATTGCTATTATTACCATTACCAAAATTGCTATTATTACCAAAATTGCTATTATTACCAAAATGCTATTATTACCAAAATTGCTATTATTACCAAAATTGCTATTATTACCAAAATTGCTAAAAGAAAATTTATCCCTTCAGAAGTTGGGTCCTTTGTATTATTTTTTTAGATATATGTAATGGTTGTTTGAGAAGTTCATGGATTTTCTTCACATCTCTTCTGCTTTTGTGTAATTACTTGGAATTTCATTCATTTTGGATTAAAACTATTTATCATATATACACTAAGTCACACTTGGTATATGCACATAATTATATTCCTAGAACTAATTAATACTAAGCAGTGTACAATATTTTTTTATATGATTATGGGTGTAATTTTGTTTATTTTAGCATAAGTATAACAAATAATTCAAGCCATGTCTGCAAAATATCATCAGCTGTTAGCTTGTTTTCTTCATTTTTATTTGTTGAGATATTAGAGTCATACATGTGTCAAGAGCATCATGAGGTCAGCTGAATTTCAAGTTCAATGGTAAAAGTCCAATATAAATCAACCCAATGTTAAGAAAGTCTGGAAAATAAGATTGCAGTGGGAGTTTGTGTTTAAGTGGTGTGTTTCTGTTTATTAAACATCTCGGCCATCGGCCATCCTCTTTCAGGCCTTAACTAGTGTATCCATGGATCCAGTAAATAGACTATTCTATTATCATTTTTTCCCAAATCTATTAAAAAAATCCCAATTCTGGTTAAAAAATTCCAAATAAAGCTGAAATTAAGATCAATGAACATTTTTATACGTATTCATTGTCCTTGGGTGAGTGCCAAATAATTCAGTACACTTTCTAGCAGACTTTCCATGTTTTATTCCACTTGTAAACAGACTTTACCTAGCACCAAAGTTGCCAGATTATAGATTCGCTGTCACTGACATGAAAAGGCTTATAATTGCAATTATCTCTAAAACCGACCATTCAAAAACTATTAATAATTTAAGTTACCATTTTGATCTTTAATACTGTCTTAGAAATTTCATATCAAGAGAAGTCTTAGTCCTGATTTTCCTCCGTATCCCGGATTTTAGCGTTCACTGTTTCATTTCCGGTCAGAGAAAAACATGTCACCTAACAGCAAATATAATGCAAAACATCTTTGAAAAAAAGACAATGAAGGGACAATAAAATTAGATGCATATTTAACAAAGTCAAACAAGCACACTACAGCTCATATTATTGACTTGGGCGAAACATCAGCGTCACCAAGTCCAACTATCACAACAGCTAGTATCTCCTTACCACCTGATAATTCTGAACCCCTCATTCTCCTTCCTAAAAAAAGTATAGTGGTGCTATTGCATCAATTGTCAAAAATTTGATTGATATAGATTGAAATACATGCGATATACGATCTGCGATATGAGGTGGCACATTTGATTCACCTGTGCGATTCAATACAATACGATGTGATGTGTTCTTAATCTGATACCATATGATATGTGATCCACGATCTGCAATATGTGATACACAGTAAGCATAGTGTACATGACATTATTATAATATCTGTATTCTTGATTTGACTACAGTTTCAACAATATGCAAAAACATTATGTTGTTAACAATATTTACTGTCACGTATAACTGGTTAATTGTGTGTTCATCTGAAAATAAGCAACCAAAATAAACATAGCGAGGTACAGGAAATGATCATAATGATATTAACAATTGCAATAAAAAATGATAACAGTATTTTACTGATATCTAGTACTTCACAAATGTACCACATTTTTTTGCGAGAACTGTTAATTAACACGAAATCATCAGGAATATATTTTTTTCAAGTTTTGCATTAACCTACAGAATACATACTACAGTTGATATTTAGAGTATTAAGAAAGTATCAAACAAGAGCGGGAGAGAAAATTCATATCTAGCTTCTCATCAAAGAATAAACCTTTCTTATGCTTTGAGAATTGCACAGCCATTTTTATTGTCTTCCCAATTTATATTAAGTAACTGTCTAAGTGATTAAAATATATGTATTAATTAATTATTTCAATCAGGTACTCTGTGCTTCTATTTCAAAAAGAACAACATTGTTTGTTTGTTATGCCCCTCTTCGAAGAAGAGAGGACATATTGTTTTGCAAATGTCGGTCTGAAAGTCGGTCGGTAGACCGATTGAAAACTGGAGAACGGTTGGGCCCACATTCCTCAAACTTCATAAGGTGATTAGTCATGACTTATAGATGTCCCCTATTGATTATTGTTGGGTCTTTTGATCAAAGGTCAAAGTCACAGTGACCTTGAATGTGAAAATTGTTTCCGATCAGTAACTGGTGATCGCTTGTGCCCGTGTTCCTCATACTTCATAGGGTGATTGGTCATGACTAGTAGTAAATGGCTATTGATTTTGGGGTCACTTGGTCAAAGGTCAATGTCACAGTGCATGGGATAAGGAATATACAGCTTGGCACATGTCATTCAGGGCTCTCTCTCTCTCTCTCTGTTTTGGGGGGAACAGTACCTGTATCTTCAGGAGGGTGAGATATTTTACGCCGTTCTCCCTTGTAGGAAATATTTGTGGTACATACATACAATGATTATCTTAATAAAGATGAACAAAATAGTTCCTTTCTAGTAGCTTTATTAGCTCACCTGAGCACAAAGTGCTCAAGGTAAGCTTTGATCGCCCTTCGTCCGATATGCGTCGTCATCAATTTGTACAACTTGGTCAGAGTGTTTGCCTCTATAAAATCTTGAACAAGTTTGAATTTGGGTCATATGGGGTCAAAAAGTAGGTCACCAGGTAAAATCATAGAAAAACCTTGTTAACACTTTAGACGACACATTTTTGGCTCAATCTTCATGAAACTTGGTCAGAATGTTTGTTTTCATAAAATCTTGGACAAGTTTGAATTTGGGTCATGTTGGGTCAAAAAGTAGGTCACCAGGTCAAATCATAGAAAAAACCTTGTTATCTTTGGTAATAGTCTTCGTCTGTCCGTCCGTCTGACTGTCCGACATTTTTGTCCGGAGCAAAACTATATCATTGAGGAGGAGTGCAGTGCACAAGAATGATAACTCTACCTTTCATAATTTTTGAGTTATTGCCCTTTGTTATTTTTCAGACTTAATTTTTGTCCGGAGAATGACTCGAAAATTATTTTAGGTATTAACTTGATACTTCATAGGTTAATAGATCTCATTGACGAGGAGTGCAGTGCACAAGAATGATAACTCTACTTTTCATACTTTTTGAGTTATTGCCCTTGTTATTTTTCAGGCTTGATTTTTGTCCAGAGCAAAACTCAAAAAGTATTTGAGATAACAAGTTGAAACTTCATAGGTTGATAGATCTTATGGAGGAGAGTGCAGTGCACAAGAATGATAACATTACCTTTCATATGTTTTTAGCTATTGCCCTTTGTTATTTTTCAGGCTTATTTTTGTCGGACATAATAAAAGATTTGAGTATCATTGAAACTTCATAGGTGGATAGATTTATAGGAGGAGTGCAGTGCACAAGAATGATAACTCTACTTTCATATTTTTTTTCTTTTTTTACTTAATTTTTGTCCGGACCATAAGTTTAAAAGAATTTGAGGTATCAACTTGAAACTTCATAGGTGGATAGATCTTATGGAGGAGGAGTGCAGTGCACAAGAATGATAACTCTACCTTTCATAATTTTTTAGTAATTGCCCTTTGTTATTATTCAGGCTTATTTTTTTGTCTGGAGCAAAACACAAAAAGTATTTGCTATATCAACTTGAAACTTCATAGGTGAATAGATCTCATTGAGGAGGAGTGCAGTGCACAAGAATGATAACTCTACCTTTCATAATGTTTTGGTTATTGCGTTTCGTTATTTTTCAGGCTTAATTTTTATCACAGTGACCTTTACCTGAAAATCTCAAAATAGAGGAATTACTAGGTCTTCACATGGGATTCATATCTATAATCTTTTTATAACATCAGTCTTCATTACCAAAAATTTCTTTTAAAAATGAAATATTCTACTCTCCAACACAGCTTCTAAAGAGCAAGCATTCGGCGGTGGATGGCCATGTCAACATGGCTCTTGTTAACACTTAAGATGCCACTTTTTTGGCTCAATCTTCATGAAACCTGGTCAGAATGTTTGTTTTCATAAAATCTTGGACAAGTTTGAAGTTGGGTCATGTGCGGTCAAAAAGCATGCCACCAGGTCAAATCATAGAAGAGGCAACATTTTTGGCCCAATCTTTATGAAACTTGGTCAGAATGTTTCTTTCTATAAAATCTTGGATGGGTTCGAATTTGGGTTATATGAGGTCAAATAGTAGGTCACCAGGTCAAATCTTAGGGAAACCTTGTTAACACTGTAAAGGCCACATTTTTGGCCCAATCTTCATGAAACTTGGTCAGAATGTTTCATTCCATTAATGTGGGATAAGTTCGAATTTAAGTCACGTGGGGTCAAGAAATAGGCCATCGGGTCAAATCTTACAAAAACCTTGTTAAACTTAAGAGGCCACATTTTTGGCCCAATTTTATGAAACTTGGTCAGAATGTTGTTGTTTTTTTCCAAACAATCTTAGACAGGTTTTTAACACTCTAGAGGCCAAATTCTTAGCCCAATCTTTATGAAACTTGGTCAGAATGTTTGTTTATTCCCAAAAATCTTGGACAGGTTCGAATTTCAGTCATGTGGGGTCAAAAAGTAGGTTAAGCGTTGAGGTCAAAAGGAAGGTCATGCGGTCAAATCTTATAAAAACTTTGTAAACATTCTAAAGGTCACATTTTTGGCCAAATCTTCATGACACTTGGTCAGAATGTTTGTTTCCATAAGATCTTGGATAAGTTTGAATTTGATCCATGTGGTGTTTAAAAGAAGGTCATGAGGTCAAATCTTAGAAAAACCTTGTTAACACTCTAGAGGCCTTATTTTTGGCCCAATCTTTATGAAACTTGGTCAGAATGTTTCTTTCCATTGAGTCTTGGACAAGATTGACGTTGGGTCATATGGGGTCAAAAAGTAGGTCATGCGTTGAGGTCAAAAAGTAGGTTATGAGATCAAATCTTATAAAAACCTTGTAACATTCTAGAGGTCACATTTTTGGTCCAATCTTCATGACATTTGGTCGGAATGTCTGTTTTCATAAAATCTTGGAGAAGTTCAAAAGTGGGTCATGTGGAGTCAAAAAGTAGGTCAATATGAAAAATGCAACATATGTTGCTTATTTTCAATCAGGTGAGCGACTCGCGGCCATCATGGTCCTCTTGTTTCATGCTTTACTGTATAATTATAGAAAATAACAAAATGTTTCTTCTGAAACCAAATGCAAACTCTTGGAACTCTATAATTAGTCCCCTACCGGTGTTTTCAAGGGGACTATAGGTTTGCCCTTCATCTGTACGTCTGTCCGTCAGTCAGTCCGTTCGTCCGTACACAAAAACTCAAAAAGTATTGAAAGTATTTCTATGAAACTTAAAATATGGATACATGGCTGTATGGAGATTATGCACGTCTTTTTTCGCTCTTTGAGCTTTTGTGATCGCCCTTCATCCGCCGTCCGTTGTGCCTTGTGCGTTGTTAACAATTTGGCATGTTAACACTCTAGAGGCCATAAGTTTAGGCCAATCTTCTTGAAACTTGGTCAGAATGTTTCTCTCCATGAAATCTTAGACAATTTCGAAAACGGGTCATGTGGGGTCAAAAAGTAGGTCACGAGGTCAAATCTTATAAAAGCCTTGTTAGCACTCTAGAGGCCACATTTTGGCCCAATCTTCATGAAACTTGGTCAGAATGTTTCTCTCCATAAAATCTTGGACAAGTTCGAAATTGGGTCATGTTGGGTCAAAAAGTAGGTCAAGAGGTCAGATCTAAGTAAAACCTTGTTAACACTCTAGAGGCCACATTTTTGGCCAAATTTTCATGAACTTAATCAGAATGTTTGTTATTATAAAATCTTGGACAAGTTCGAAGTTGGATCATGTGGGGTCAAAAAGTAGGTCACGAGGTCAAATCTTAGCAAAACCCTGTTAACACTCTAGAGGCCACATATTTGGCCCAATCTTCATGTAATTTGGTCAGAATGTTTTCTCCTTAAAGTCTTGGACAAGTTCGAATTTGGGTCATTCGGGGTCAAAAAGTAGGTCATGAGGTCAAATCTTAGAAAAACCTTGTTAACAATTTAGAGGCCATATTTTGGCCCAATCTTCATGAAACTTGGTCAGAATGTTTGTTTCCATAAAATCTTGGGCAAGTTTAAATTTGGGTCATGTGGGGTAAAAAAGTAGGTCATGAGGTCAAATCTTAGAAAAACCTCGTTAACACTCTGGAGGCCACATTTTTGGCTCAATCTTCATGAAACTTGGTCAGAATGTTTGTTTCTATAATATCTTGGACAAGTTTGAACTTAGGTCATGTGGGGTCAAAAAGTAGGTCCATATGAAAAATCCAACATATGTAGGTGAGCGATTCAGGGCAATCATGACCCTCTTGTTTCTTTTTCTTCTGACCAAAATTCTGGTTGCTTTGGTAATGGGAAAATAATGTACCTCACCGGTAGGGGACTCGTGTGTTGCCTGCAACATCAGTTACTTGTTATTACTAAAATAAAGTTGAACCCTTTGATAAAAGGCTTACAGGGAGTTGACTTGTATTTTTATGTCATCTCTAGAAATTTAATGCAGGTATCTTCTCTGAAGTTATTAGTCAGAATTTGTTATCATTTGGGTAAAATAATTACTCTTAAACTCATAAAAGAAACGATTGAATCAAAGATGATTCCTTTTAAAATTTAATCTATCAGGTGATAGGGCTAGTCATTTGTGATTACATGCATTCACATGAAAGTCAGATGGTCAAATCCTGAATTGGATGCTGTTGAAATTCACCATGTAAAATCAATGAAACTAAATTGTTTTAGTGTCTTGTTTTACTTTTCTCCTGCCAGTGTATCATAAGCCTAACCACTATATTATGTTTATATTTCAGACATTGACACAGAGCCAAAACCAATAGAAGAGGTCAGTGTTACAGTTGGTCAAGCCCTGTATGTCTGTATCATTGACTTCCTTACTGTAACTGACACGGAAGATGTCCAACTGGCTAGATACTACATCAATAGGGCCAACAACATGGATGTTAACCATGCTATCTCTTTGTATGATGAAGAGTTTACTTAATGGTTGGGGGGGGGGAGGGGGGGGGAGAATAATCAAAATCTTAACCACGGAATCTATATACAGGGGTATGAAATTAGGCTATCGTGCCAGATATGTATACCTCGCTTTGTCTACGTGAAACATTCAAGAGACCGCATTCACGTGATTTGAACTCAATTTAGAAAACAAAATGTTTGATTAATATACAATTTTTAGGGGAAAAAACAAGAAAATAAATGCATAACAATGTTTCGCTTTTTGTTTCTCTATATTTTCGTTAATTTTGAGTTTGATTTGATTTGATATTTAAGAGATCTTTATCAAAGTAGGGTTTCTCATAAAATCGCAATTATAAAGTTAAGAAAACAAACACAACTAGTGTTCTCTATTGTTGCAAAATACACATTTAAAGTTAATATTATAAATGGTGAAAGATTGGGCTATGCCAGGAATAGTTTTATAAACTTGTAAGGTGCAGGGAAACACCTAGATTTGTAGGATGGAAACTGTTAAAATACCGTTAAAAAAGGGACAAACGGCTATTACCAAGTCAAAATGTAGATTATAGGATGTAAGTGACATTGTCAAGACATTGTTTTCTTGCGGTCCTAAAAAGTATTGGAAATAACCATCTATAACTATCTGAGAGGATATAGAATATTCGAGGAATCTGAGACACTGAACGCTACTCAAAGTAAGTGTAAATTTGTAGAAAAAATGACTGAGTTACAATCTGAGCAAACAAACCAAATAGAAAAAAGGCATCCCCATGGTGTTTTTTTTTTTAAAGGAAAGGGATATTATTGGACAACGTAAGCCTGAACCAGATGAAAGGTTAAAGCATGTTGAACTGTATAATGCTATAGGTCAAGTAATCGACCCCACACATATAACTGGCCTGCAAAGAGTAAATGGTTTTTGGAGAAATATTGATAATATTGATGACAAAGTAGCGCTGTTGGCCCAAGGGGTACCCACTAGGGGCAAATATATACCAGTACTAAGCAACTCACCTTTAAAAAAGGACCATTTGTCTGTTTCTTTCCCTTCCGACCAGCGTTTGCTAGTGTTTATGGCAGAGAATGAACGGTGCGAACGCAGAGAGCCTGTCGGTATAGCGATTTCCGCAGAGAGCCTGCCAATATGGTTATGCACCGTGTCTTTTGTTGAGACATTTGAAATGTTTATTTTATCATATAAACCTAGGTCAACCTGCAAGTTAACTGATGTTTATGCAACCATTACCAACCAAGACTAACCTGCAAGTTACTAAAGTTTACGTAACAAGTAAAAATCTTGATCAAACTGCAAGAAAGCTGACTTGTGCAATCAGTATAAACCTATAAACCGAGATCAGCCTGCAAGGGAAACTTGTTATATGCTGGTTGATCTGAGTTTATACTGGTTGCATAGGACATTTAATCTGTATAATGATCAAGTTTATACTTCTGCAACCAGATTAAACAACGATCAGCCTGCAAAATAAACTTACCTATATAATCAGTAAAAACCAGATCAGCTTTCAAGTAATCTAACTTTTGCAACCATTATAAATCAGATTGATTAATAGAATAGACTGCATGTAAACAGAACTTTGCAAAACAATATAAACCCAGATCAGTCAAAAGGTAAATACATTTCATATATAAGTATGACTAAGTATGACGAAGACATTTTTTTTCATCCTTGGGGAAGCCGCCGACCGCCATTCAGAAGTGGAATTTTCGCGTCGTTTTAGCATCTTAGAGGAAAAATAAATCGTACGAAGTAAAAGTTTAAAACATATTATAAAGCTGTGTATAATCAGTATACTTTTTTTAATCCAAAAGTGTAAATGTTATAAAACATCGTACAGACATAAAAAGTTTAATGAATTTTTGGTATTAACAAAGAGACACTGAGTTAGTTCAGCCCAATTTTAAAACAAACACAATGTGACTTTTTTTATCATTTTTGAGTCAATAAGTACTGTAGGTATTATTAACGTCATTAAATAATCAAAAGTATTACCAAAACTACATGATAGTATACATGTCGTATTTATTGCAAAAACTAATTCCATTTTAATATTTTTTTAAATGTTTTTATTATGCCCCGATATCTGTGATCGGGAGCATATTGTTTCTGCCCTGTCAGTTTGTTTGTTGGTTTATCAGCAACTTTTACATTGGCCATTACTTGAAAACTATACAAGGTATTGACTTTTATCTTCGTATATGAATCGGATTTGACTAGGAAAAGTTCACCGACTAAGAACCATAATTCTTTCAAGCCCATGTTTAAGATTATCTCCCCTTTTTAACTTTTTTTTTTCTTCCAGTTTTGTCGGGAGCATAACTCATAAACTATACAAGGTATTGACTTGAGACTCAAAATATAAACATATGTTGAGATAGGTAGGCGCAGTTACCAATAACCGTAACTCTATATGGACCAGTTTTTTTTAATTTTATTGGCTCACTTGAGGACTGCACTTCGTGCTCAGGTGAGGTATTGTGATCGGTCTTTGTCCGGCGTCCGTGGTACGTCGTCAACTTTTGCTTTAAACGACATCTCCTCCTGAACCGTTGAGCAGATTTTAATTAAATTTTACAAGAATTATCTTTAGGTGGTATTGAGTAAAAATCTTTCCGGTCCCCATACCAAGATGGCCGCCAGAGCCCAAAAATAGAATAATCTTTTAACAACATCTCCTCCTAAACCGCTGAGAAGATTTTGATGAAACTCAATAGGAATGATCATTGGGTGATACTGCACAAAAATAGCTAAAATATTTCCGGTCCGCCAACCAAGATGGCCGCCAGAACTAAAAATAGAATAATCTTTAAACGACACCTAAACCGTTGAGCAGATATTGGTGAAATTTTACAAGAATGATCTATAGGTGGAACTGAGCAAAAATAGCTAAAATCATTACGAACCGCCAACCAAGATGGCCGCCAGAGCTAAAAATAGAAAAATCTTTAAACTACATCTCCTAAACCGCTCAGCAAATTTTAATGAAACTCAATAGGAATGATCATTGGGTGATACTGCATAAAAATAGCTAAAATCGTTCCGGTCTGCCTACCAAGATGGCCGCCAGAGCTAAAAATAGAAAAAATCTTTAAACGACATCTCTTCCTAAACTGCTAAGCAAAGTTTAATGAAGCTCGATAGGAATGATCATTAGGTGATACTGCTCTAAATAGCTAAATTCGTTCCGGTCCGCCAACCAAGACGGCTGCCGGAGTTAAAAATATAATAATCTTTAAACGACATCTCCTCCTAAACCGCTGAGCAGATTTTGATGAAATGTTACAGGAATGATCTTGGTGCACTGATCAAAATTAGTTAAAATTATTCCGATCCGCCAACCAAAATGGCCGCCAGAGTTAAAAATAGAAAATATTTAAATGACATCTCCTTCTTAACGGCTGAGCAGATTTTGATGAAACTTAACAGGAATGATCCTTAGGTAGTACTGAGCAAAAATAGATAAAATCGTTAAGGTCTGCCTACCAAGATAGCCACCAGAACTTAAAATTAATAAAATTTAAATACTATATAATTTTTTATGTGTAAATTATTTTCCTTACTTAAGCATTTTCTCTCTAGCAGTTGAATTTAGGTGAGCGATTTTAGGGCCATCATGGCCCTCTTGTTTGATTTTACAATGAATTTCTGCCCAGAGTAAATCTTATCTACTATATACTTTAAAACTATACAAGGTATGGATTTGAAACTTCATATATAAGTAGATGACAACTAGAAATAGTGCAGTGACTAAGAACCATAACTCTACCAAGTCTGGTTTTTGATAATCTCCCTTTATTTTTTTCTAACATTTTTGAAGCAAAATTCATAAAATAAAAAGACCGTAAGGACAAGACATTTGAAATATTATGAGGAGAAGAGCAGTAACCAAGAACCATAACTCTGCCTGGTCTGATTTTCTGATTCTCTCACTTCATTTTATTTGTCAATTTTTATCAAGCATATAACTCCTGACCTATTCGAGGTATTGATATGAAACTTAAAATATAAATAGACGGTGAGTAGCAGAAGTGTAATGATTATGAAACAGAACTCTGTCGGGTTCTATTTTTATAAAATTAGCTCCCTTTATTTTTTAATGATTTTTTGTCTTGAGTATTATTCCATTATTAAATTTATTTACATATGCGCTGCTCAGACGGAGGAATAGTGTTTTTTTTTTTTTAACACATCTTGTTTTCTAAAATAGACGAGACGTCAGCCATTTAGAATTTTTCAAAGAAATCACTACAAAAGCATCCAGATTTATACCCAGAAATTCAATTTAGGAAAAAAACACCTGCAGTGCAGTTTCCATCCACTTGGCCACAGGGAACGGTAAAAAAAACGTCCCCGGTGGCCAAGTGGTTAGAACATCCGCCTCAGGAGCGAGAGGTCATGGGTTCGATCCCCGACCGCAGCATACCAAAGTCATGAAAATGGAACTGTTATAGCTCCTTTGTTTGGCGCTCAGCATATAAGGGTAGTTCCAGGACTGGTTTGCCCGGTGTCAGGATAATGTGTCTGGGTGTGGTACATGTCTAAGGCGTGATACTACACTGTGGCAGCACTTTATCTGTCTCAAGTAGACATCGTCTCCAAATGACTGAAATAGTGTCGTTGGGACATTAAATCCAACAAACAAACAAAGAGGTTGCAATCGGCTGAAATTTCAATTAAGTAATGATTAGCATCAAGGTATTTAAATGATCCCATTGTATATAAATGTAACCGAGTCATGTTTTTCTTATATTCAACATTTCTGTGGTTTTATTCTATATTTGGTTGAGTCATGCCTGTGGTTTTTATCTAAGAATTTGTTTGAGTGAGTTATCTCCCTTGTTGAACACTGGTCAGTGTTGTGTACTCAGGTATGATATGTTCCCGCCGTTTTGATGGACTTGTTGGTCAGGTGACTACACTTTTTCACTGGTCAGTTCCAGTTTGCGTGCTGTCCAGTGCAGCGGTGTTTTTCAGTGAAGACATTTATTGTTTGAACTTATGGAATTGGCGGTTTATCTTGAGGTTGGTTGATTGTAATTTTCATTTAAAGACTTTTGAGTAAAACACTTGTGAGTTTTGTTTATTAGTAATGTTTTGCTTTTGGGTTATTTATGTTAATAAAGTTAATGTAAACATGCAGAATTTTAGATGGTTCCTTTTTCTCTTTACAGTCTTGGTAATGGGCTAGTAAATTATTCAGTCACTATTCTTTGTCATATTTTCACAATGTTCATACCATTTGCAGCTAACCAGCCTAACCAGTTACTTCACTGAGGCAGAGTGTGTGAAAGGTTCCGATCCACAATCGGTATGTATACTCTGTGAAGTGTAATTGTGTTGTATAAGTCAATATGTATGTTTAATTATTTGTGTCTTGTTTAATGATTTTATTGTTTTAAAAGATAAAGCTGGCTGCTGATCACATCATGAAACCAATTACTGAATAACAATATTTTAAATGTATTGTAATGTATTGTATCTTAGGTGCTTGAATTATTCTGTAATTCAAAGATTGTAATAATTATTTGTCTTATATTTAATTACAGGACCTGTCCTTAAACACTGAAATAAAGACGAACTAAACTGAACATCACTTCTCGTTCATTTCTGTTCTTCCACGTAAGAGCTAGTGTGGTAGAGTGACCGATTCACAGTAGCATTCTACCTGGTTACATAAATCCTTATCTTTCATGTACATGTAGTTACCTGTTGAAATTTCTCTTCTTTTCTCATAAGGCTAACCGATCAGTCAAGGAAATTGGTTAAGAAATACAGTGTTGATGTTTATCGCATATGGCCACCAATTTGACGATTGCGCAATTTTAGCAATAAAACAATAGACGGTGGAGAGGGTGAAAGATGTTAACCGATATTATGAATGATACTATCCGAATACTCCGCATCAATGTATAAAAAGAAAGCAATAAAAAGCGTGTTAATTGGATAACCTGCCAAGAATGACTATGTCTTTTTATACCCCCGTCGAAGACGGAACATATTATGGATTCACCTGTGGCGGTCGGGCGGTCAGCGTCCAGTGATGTTGTCCGCTCTCTAACAGAAACAAACTTCCACTAATCTTAACCATACTTGGTCACAATGTATTTGGGCACATTATATGGGTTCCTTACGATAACAAGCCAGATTGCTTTTGACACTCAGGAGTTATGGCCCTTGAATGGGTGGAAATTTGTCAAATTAACAGTGTTCACTCTCTAAATTTAACAAACATGAACTGATCTTAACCATACTTGGCCACAATGTATATAGCACAATATCTTCGTTCCTTAAAATAACCAGCCACTCTGGAATTGATGAAAAATCGCTCAGTTAACAGTTTCTGCTCTTTAACTTGAACAAATGTAAACTGATCCTTACCAAACTTGATCATAATGTATAAAGGCACACTGTCTTGGTTCCTTTCGATAAACAGCCTTGTCAACAGAATGGATTTGCTTTTCCGAAAACCGATGAAATCTCGAATGCGATTCTAGTTATTAGTTTTATGTACGCGATTGCGGCCAGATGAGGAAAGCTACAGGTATGAAATTCTAGACATGTATTTGCATGTTTCAGAACATGTGCCTAATGGTAAGTTTTCTCAATTTTGTTTCTCATGTTGTCGCTAGGGGTCGCTTTTCGTGAAATTACTCTTTTGCTTATAACTCAAATGATTTAAGTCTGATTCAAATCCAGTTTTAGTATTGGGTTCCTTGTTGACAGCCCAATAAAATATTATAGTATCGTGTAGCAGAAAATATTTGCGATAGAAGGGACTGAATGTTCGAACCTTGCCAAAAAGTGTAAAAATGAGTGTAGTTCTACGAAAAAAATCCCAATTTTTGTTAGAGATCATCTAGAAGAATTCTGTTGCTGTATATGATTTGCAAGACATATACGCACAAAATATATGGGTGGCAACTTCAGAAAATATACCTTTTGTACTTTAGAAACACTAAGAAATGATTAAAAATTAAAACTCAAAAACATTATTTTTTTCGGTTTTTCGAATTTCTTGCTATTTTTTGTCCGATTTTCACGAAACTTTCACAGATCATGTAGTGTTATATTTCAAAGGTACTCGCGATTTCAAGTTTTAAAATTTTAGCAAAGGTCATAAGCTGGTTATTGGCTATTTCTTTGGCCTTGAATAACTCAAAATCTAAAAATATTTTATCTGGGTTTTACCTCTGAAAAATAAAGTTATTGAAGACACCTCCCTAGTAATATTTGGTTTTTGAAAATTGGATAAGATTTAGTTATTTAACAGCAGGTCAAAGTTCGATCCTTCCTCTACTCAAAAAATTTATCCATTTATGATATGAAGTGTTAATTTGCTTTTGTAACATTAAAGTAAACAGTCTTACCTTTTGAATAAAAAAAATTGTTTAAATCTAAGAAATGCAGTTTATATTCCAGTCCAGAGACAGGTGTCTCCTTGAAAAAAATCATAAAAACGGGTAGTGAGGTAGTGTGTGAAGTAGTCCCAACAAAGGCCGTATACATGTATACTCCCTACAAGAGCAGGGTTATTACATGGCATTCTTTTGCTTATATCTCAAAAAGTTGAGGTTCACTTTACATGCGGTTTTCTGCATTATGTTCTTTGTACTTGTGTCTATAATGTAAAAGCTATATTTTCTTTTCTGGCTGATCAGGTTTAATACTGTTCATAAATGCTAAACCGATGTTGTCGTTAATGGTCTATAATCATATCAATTAAATGTTTTATTTACAAGATTGTATTATTCAATTCATGAATAAAATGAAGGCATTTTGCCGGAGTAAGCGATGGTTGGGAAATTCTGTATGCGGATTTTATTAAATCTTTATACATCAGGTAATTCTATGCATTCTTGGTGATACTTTCTCATGTTAAAACATTGGAAAAGTATTAAATTTTGATATTTCCTTAAAGTTATGGACATGTTCTTTTTGTTTGTTAATAAATATGTTTTATTTTAGATTTCGTCGCGACCGGTGCAGGGGGTAAATTTCCCATCGTTCAAATAATGAGAAATTGGATACCGGCATTTTTATTATGATAAATTATAATGAAATAAACCAATGTTCAACAATAAGTCATTTTGAATACTGAGTCCTCAATTTAATAGAATTTGTAATAATCTGTTTAGTCGCTTAATCTTTTATAGCCATTTCATGATGTTCTTGTTCTTTTGCTATTGTACATGAGTTTATCATTTTGAAAATCTTGCATTATCTAACGTAGTGAAAGCACATCCTATTGAATTGATAACTAATAGAATAATACCATGGTCATTCACGTTTAACAACTAAGCCCATTTTAGGAAAAGGGGTATTTTAGCTTGCACCTACATAATTGAAATATGATTTTTAACCATATTCAACTATCATCAATTGTTTAAAAATGGTTTATACATTGTGACCAAATATTTGAAAGAGCATGGCTTTTGGAATTTAACAACTTGACCGTTCTTATGGGGCTCGCGACTACATAAACGAAAGGAGAGACAACCGTTTCCATATGGTATATTGTTTAATGAATGTTAATTTATTGTGAGCAAATTATTTAATAAAAAAATTTGTTTGAAACTAAATGATGGTCAGCTGTAATTTACTGTTTAACAAAATAGTGTACTGGATAAGAAATATTGCGAAGAAATATAAGAAGATTATTGTTACTCGCATATAAGAACAGACCTTGGTTATCTGTTATTTAAATACAATCTATGAATAAAATAAGTTTGAGTTAAGCTTGCTACTTTATAATTAAAGGTGATGGTCAACCGTATTTAAAATATAGTGTATTCGGTTGTTTAAACAATTTATTTAAAGATCACAATTATTTATCTTATAAAAAAGAACAGATTTCAAACTCGCTACTTCATAAATGAAAGATAATGGCCAATCGTGTTTAACAAAATAATATATTGGATAAAAAAAAAAAAAAAAAAAACATTGCGAAGAAATATTGGGAAGATAATTGTTATTCGCATATTCAGTTAAACCTATAAAATTGTTTTAAAGCTTGCGACTGCATTAACTGAAAAGTAGCAAGTTCTGTTGTTTAAATAATGTTCATTCATTGCTAGCAAATGTTTGAAAAATCATGGTAGTTTGAATTTAACAACTATTTTTATTTTATGAAGAACAATTTCCAAGCTCGCGACATCGTAAGAAATAGGTGGCAGACAACCGTATTTAACCACATAGTTCTAAGTAAAAAAAGTGGCAGAATTTGTCCATGACAGAGTTATCCCGTCTTGCCCACAGGTTTGAGTGGTAGGCATATACAAGTATATATAAGTTTCAAAACAATACCTTAAGTGGTTCAGTGAAAATTTGAGGTGGTTCGGAAACCTTAAACACGATTCTAAGTAAAACAAGAGCTGTCAGTAAGACAGCGCGTTCGACTATTCAAATGCTTGTCAATATAGAAAAATATTGCAGTAAAAGGCAAAAAAAGAACCATTGTATTATCAAAAAGTAAACAAAGGAGATAAACATGTATTCCAAGTTTTAAGGCAATATCTCAAAAGGTTCAGTGAAAATTTAAGTAAATATAAAAAAAATTTACCAAGTTTTTCCTTAGACAATCATGAAGTATCATTCAATCCATCTGATCACGAGGAACAAGAATATATAGGGCTTATGGGTGGGGATCTCTATGTTGTTGTTCTTTTAGCTCATCTAAGCACATGTGCTCAGGATAAGCTATTAGGATCGATGAATGTCCGTCGTACGTCCGTCCGTCGTCCACAATAAGTTTGTTTGCACTCTAGTGTCTTCATTTCTTAAGCAATCATCTTCAAACTTTATGACAATGTTTATTACCATAATATCTCGGCTAAGTTTGATTATGGCTGATATCGGCCCATTAGGTCAGGAGTTTAATATAAAAAACAGATTTCACTTTGTTTGCACTCTAGCCTCTTTATTCTTAAGCAATCATTTTCAAACTTTATAACCATGTCTATTACCATAATATCTTGGCCAAGTCCGATTATGGCTGATATCAGAGTATACGGTCAGGAGTTTAAATATTAAAAAATGCCAGATTTCATTTTGTTTACTCTAGCATCTTCACTTCTTAAACAATCAAACTTTATGACAATGTATATTACTATAATGTCTCGGCCAAGGACGATTATGGCTGATGTCAACCTGTTAGGTCAGGAGTTATGCCCCTTTCAATATTATAAAATGCCAATATTCAGTTTGTTTGCACTCTAGCATCTTCATTTCTTAAGCAATCATCTTCAAACTTAATTGCAATGTTTATCACCATAATATCTTGACCAAGTTCGTTAGGGTAAAAGTAAAGTTTTTAGGGCAAAAGTAAAGCCCCTTTTAATATTAAAAAATGCCAGATTTTAGTTTGTTTACACTCTAGCATCTTCATTTCTTAAGCAATCATCTTCAAACACTATGACAATATCTATAGCCATATTCTATTGGCCAAGTTCGATTATGGCTGATATCCATTAATGAGGTCATGAGTTATACCCCTTTTGATATTAAAAAAAAATGTCAAATTTCACTTTATTTGCACTCTGGCATTTTCATTTCTGAAGTAATCAACTTCAAACTTTAGAACAATGTTCATAGCCATATTCTTTCAGCCAAGTTTTTGACTGATATTGTCCTATTAGGTCAGGACTTATGCCCCTTTTAATGTTTAAATTTATGTGTTTGAAGCCATAATTTCTCAGTCAAAATTCAAATTTTTACCACAGGTACTGTTTAGTTCGTAGAATTATAAATGATCTCATGGAATATGTATTCAGTACAACTATGCTATAATTAAGTAACTTTTACAGGCAATGAAGGCAGCAGTTTTTCTCAGGTGAGCGCCTTTGTGACCCCTCGAGTCAGTAATTCAATTCAATCTGTCTCATCATGAGGAACAAGAATATATATGATTTATGGGTGAGGATATGAACAGTTTTTGAGATATAAGGACATAAGTAGAATTAGTAGAATTAAGGGGTGGGGCCTGACCCCTTGGTGATCCATGTGAACATAAAATAAGTACCATTCAAACCTTATCATGAGGAACAAGAATATATGTGGTTTAGGGGTGGGGATCTGAACAGTTTTTAAAATATAAGGTCATAAGTAAAATTTAGGAGGTGGGGCCTGACCCCTGGGTGACATGGGGGGGGGGGGGCACCAAAATAGTACTATTCAATCTTCTCATTTTTAGGAACAAAAAGTATATGATTCAGGGTTCAACATTTGAAATATCTAACCAAAATTTATTTTTATGCTAAAATCAGGTACTCATTGAGGACTATAAGTGTGTGAAATTTGTAGAGATAGGTCGAGCGGCCTCCGAGATATGACCCGAACAAAGTTGCTAAAGGAAGAAAGAAGAAGAAGAAAGAAAAAAACGGAGTAATAACAATAAGTCTCCAAACATCGTTTGGGAGACTTAAAAGTGTCGTACAAAAACTTAAACTGAGATTCTTAGTCGAAAAAGGGTCATAATATAGTCAAAATCCATGACAGGGTTATCCCCTCATGCCTACAGGTAGGATGGTAGTCATATACAAATATTCCAAGTTTCAAAACAATACCTTAAGGGTTTCTGTGAGAAAGTAAAATAGTACGGAAAACATAACTAAGATTCTAAGTCGAAAAAGGGCCATAATTTGGTAAAAATTCATTACAAAGTTATCCCCTCTTGCATTCAGGTTAGAGTGGTGTTCATATACATGTATTCCAAGAATCAAAACAACACCTTAAGGGTTTCAGTGAAAAAGGGGGTTGGGACGGAAAAAATTTAAATGCAATTGGTCAAAATATGCAGATTATCCCCTCTTCCTACAGGTTGGGGTGGCTGTCGTATACAAACATTGAAAGTTCAAAACATACCTTAAGGGGTCGAGAGAAAAAGTGAGGTGATACGGAAAACTTTACCAAGAAGTGCCTTAATTTGGTCAAAATGGATGGCAGAATTATCCCCTCTTTCCTACAGGTTGGGGTGGTGATCATATACAAGTATTCCAGGATTCAAAACAAAACCTTAAGGGGTTCAGTAATTAAGTGAGGTGGTACAAAAAACTTAACCAAGATTCTAAGTTAAAAAGGGGCATAACTTGGTCAAAATCCATGACAGAAATATCCCTTCTTGCGTACAGGCTGGGGTAGTGGTTTATATACAACTATTCCAAGTATCAAAACAATACCTTAAGGGGTTCAGTAATTAAGTGAGGTGGTACAAAAAAGTTAACCAAGATTCTAAGTTAAAAAGGGGCATAATCCATGACAGAGTTATCCCCTCTTGCCTACAGGATGGGGTCATATACAAGTATTCAAAGTTTCAAAACAATACCTTAAGTGGTTCAGTGATTAAATGAGGTGGTACAAAAAAAATATAACCGTTACGTAAGCCCCCCCCCCCCCCCTTTCGAATAGTCGAGCTAAAAAGTTACCGTTTCTGTTTAATCCGTCAAGAATATTTAGAGGCATAGCTCTTTCTTTATTTTACAGTTTTCTGTGCCGACTTTCGTCAATCAGTGAAACGGAGAAAGTGATACAGTCCAATGTTGTTGACGGATTATAATACAACGGCAACTTCTTGAAAGTGCATGAAACTTACCTGTTTTGGAAATGGATATATTGTCTGTTTAACGAGGCCGCTGTTGATCTTTAGGTGAAATCAGAGCGGAGATCGGACCGGACCGAACAGATTGCGGAAAACGTTCAACACCATGTAAATATGAAGTTAAGTACAATGCATATACAGGGGTTTGTTTAAAAAATATTTTTTGACAATGTTTTGTCTATATAAATCTTTTTGTATACTTGGGGTATTGGTTCCAGTGCTCACGAACAGTACCGGGGGCTGCTGAATATACTTCTGAAATACTGCCCATATTTAGAAAACGTTCTGGCCGTCTTCTTAAGCTTAGCTCTCATCAGCTGGGAGACACAAATTAAACCGCCAGCCTTTTCTCAAGTTTGTGTAAATGTTAATTTTCCTCGTCAACAGCATACCGGAGAACCGTCCCACTGACTACCTTACAATAACGCATTTTTTAAGAAAAAAAAAACATTTTTAATGATTAAAGATGTGTTACAAAAATAAAAAAAGAGAAATTTATTTGCAAGTATCATCGAAATCTTCTGAATCATAGATATGTATATCGTACATATTCGTATTATTAATCTTTGCGAAAACAAATTGGTATGAAATCAACGAAATCAAGATATACCGGTATACAAAAGTCACTAAATATAGATGATACATTTTCTAACTTTCTAGCTTTGTTAATTTGATAATTGTACAAAGATAATTTTCTGATCCACCCTTGCAAAGCCTGGGTGCAGTGTATCCATGAAGAAGGATTTCGAACCTTCCTCTTACTTGAACTATGATTTGTTAAATTTTGATCTTGAAATTAAGATTTGAATTAATGTTTCTCTTCATCTGGGCCATTGTTGCCATGTTTCAATTTCTTATTTTGGTTCTGCTCACATCTTCCTACAAGGGGAAGCGCCAACACCCCTAATCCTCCAATGACCTGGAACGTCCCCATCATCTGGAAGCTCGGAATATATGAATTGTATGTATCGAAAAGCAAACCTGTAAATAGATAGATAGATAATATATATATTAGGAACTTCATTTACACCTCCATGCTTATCTAATGTTATCAATATGTGCATGCAAACATTATTATGAAAGCAGACAATGAGCTGATTATCGTTATTTTTCAACATCTTTAACCTATCAAATGTGTAAAATTAAAAAGATTATAAAAACGTGAAGGCCAAGATGATCCTGTGTCGCTCACCTGAATAATATTGATGTTAAAGGTTTTGTGCATGCGTGGAAGTGATTGGACGTAGTTTTGAATTCTACCGTTTTTTTGTTGTTGTTTTTTTGTTTGTTTGTTTTTTGATGTGAAATACTATAATTTGGGAAAAAGTTGAATATACAAGACTCTAAAGACACATAATAATAGAAATAATAGATGTTTGTTTTGAAAATCTGTATCAATTATATAGTGAATGATTTAAGTTTTCATTATTATTTTTTTTTGTGTGTCGGCGGCTCATTGGCGCCAAATTTTCATGACAACAGTAAAACTTTCTCAAGATTAAACCCGTTATGTGACTTCCTTATATATCTTTGTAATTTTAATAAGGATTTATATTTATACATGTATTAGGTGCGTGTGCGTGTGTGACTGCAATCAAAAAGTTTAATTTTTATAATAGATTTTGTCTAACTGGGAACATCGCTCACCAAAATGGACACAAATCAGAGGCATTACGCGTACCAGCCCTCCCCCGGGTAAACAGGTTTCCGTAGTCAGTCAAAGTCAAACACATCTGGCGAATTACTAAATGACCTATGTGTGACACAAACATCTCTTGACTTGTATGTGGTAAAAATTTGAAGACCATTGCTTTGAAATACTAAAGTAGGTAAATAGGTCTTGGTCATTAAAATGACAAAGTTTAATTCCACAAAAGAAACAGTACCTGTGGTCTAAATATGAAGACCACCACTAAAATTTCAAAGGTAGGTTAGTGGGGCAAGATCAGGTTCATCCAAGGTCAAAGCTCACACAATTCCACACACCAACCTGTATCTGTGGTCAAAAACTGGAAATGATTCAAACCTTTGGTACATTTTTAATATCTTTGTAAGTGTGTGTGTGTGGGGGGGGGGGGGAGATACCTATCTAGATGTTAGCCAAAACATTTAAGACAATGAAATCTAATTTCTATGCTTTGCTGTTTTTACAAGATGATTTTATTTTTTCACAACAAGTCTGTGTAAAATTAAGTGACCAGGGCGGGGTAAGTTTTGACACCAGGGCAATGAATTGAAAAAAATTAGTAGAGGTCCACTAGGCCACGTTGCACACTAAATATCTAAACTTTAGGCCGTGTGGTTCTTAACAAGATCTTTTTCAAGTTTTTTTTTTTTTTTTTTTTTTTTTTTTTTTTTTTTTTTTTTTTTTTTATAAAACAACGTGACCTCATAGGCGGATACAATTTTGACCCCAGATCCATGATTTGGTAGACGTCTTCTAGGCCATGTTACACACCAAATATCTAAACTCCAAGCCTTGTGGTTTCTGACAAGAAGATTATTCAAGTTTTTCCTACGTAAGTGTATGTAAAATCAAGTGACCCCTGGGGTGGGACCAGTTTTGACCCCAAGGCTAATATTTGAACAAACTTTGTATAGGTCCACTAGACAATGCCACACACTAAGTATCTTAGCTCTAGGGCTTGCGGTTTTTGAGAGGAAAATATTTATATATTTTACATTAAAAATCTATTTTTAGGTCCTGTGACCCATATATGCAATGGACAAGAACCATTTGAACAACATTGGTAAAGCATCATGCAAAGAACTCAGGCAATTTTCATTTTATTTTTGCCCAGAGGTTTCAGAGAAGATGTAAACAACTGTGGACGACGGACAGACGACAGACGTCGGACAGTCATCGATCCTAAAAGCTCACATGAACACTGCGTGCTCAGGTGAGCCAAGAAATCGGTGACAATTTGGTGGCGCTTGTCATCTACAACTATCATTAAAGGGGGTTAATACTTCAACATACCGATTGACCCTCAAAAAGCATTGATATTTATGTATTCTGTATTGATTAACAAAAACCAAAGGTCTGTAACTCTGCAAAAAAGAAAAAAAAAGAAAAAGAAGAACTGTTTAATGCATGACTTCCCTACGAAAAACTGTCTGAGGTATGATTATAAGATAAAATTATTGTAAAGATAAACAAAGGGAATTAATTGAGAGTGTGACAATATAGAGATATGGACACTGTTCTATTATTTTATTCTCTTCAACTGAACAACAAACAAAATGTTGTACTTTTTCGAAAGACTTCCTATTTCGTCCATTTAAATGAGAATAGTTGTTTTGCCCCTCCAAAAATCACATATTAGTATGATGTTAAATGTAATTTTAAAAGATTTTAGATCAGTTTATACATTTTGGGGTCTTTTTGACCCTATAACGCCATTGATAGAGCAAATTTCTATTGCATACATTATCCTTCTTAATTGAATATAGTGTTATTGTTGTGAATTTAAAGATACTTTTATTTCCGAAAAAAATATTATATTTGTGATTTCGAAAATGACATTGATGTGAAATAAAAAGATAAACTTAAGAAATGAGCATATATTAGGATAAAAAAGTGTTTGAAAGTAAAAATTATCACAATTTAATTTAATTTTAACTGCAATGATTGTGTAGATACCTTTACTTGGTTGGTAAGGATAAAATGACGGTAATATCTCCTTTATTCCCTCCTTCCTGAAACTACATCAACTTGTGTTAATTTGGAATGCATTGTTAGATTACATTGTGCTTATGGTAAGCTATTTGGATTGCCCGGCGTCCGTCGTCAGTGCATTCCTACTTTGTAGTCAACGATTTCTTGTTAACAACCTCTACTAAACCGCTTAACTTCACAGGATTTATCGTTATGAGGCCCTCTTTCAAAATTGTTCAAATTGATTTGATTGGTTTGAAAAAGTAGATCACATGAGCTAAAAATTATTTGAAAACAAGCAAGTGTGTCTCTGCGACACTAAATGCACCGCCGGTATATGGTCAGAATATTTGCTAGTATTTTTAAATATACATCATGTACATTTGTATCAATTTTTCCCATTTATTTTCCCCGTAACAGGTACAGCAGGGGTCGGGGAACCATCATAAGCTGACCCTTCCATTAAAAACCTTTTGATATTAATATACATGCATAAAAACACTCGCATACACACACAACTATACATAGTTGTTTTTTACGGTATTATCAAATTAATATGAGACTTCTTTAGAAGAAAATGCCATTTGGTTTAATAATACATATTTATATAATTTTCTCTATCTGTCAGAATCAGGCAAATTCTAATTTTATTGAATTGTTTGTCAGGAAAAGGAACACACATACGAAACAATGTGATAAGATAAGTATGCAATAGAATAGAAAATATAGTGTTTTCTCCCCTGGATGACATAGTACAGTATATTTCATATGTTTTGCATACATTTTACGGTTGTTTTTACAATAACTAATGGAAATAATAAAATATCAAATTCCAAAGCCTCGAAAAATCTGCGGTGATCACTGTTATATGTTGGAACTACATGAACATCTTTCACATTAAATTTGTTAGTATAAAAATGGTCAATTATTGAACAATTAAAATAAATTGAATTTGTGATGCATTGATTTAAGTTTTTGCTGATAACAAATCTTTAACCACAGAATGACTTCCTTCACTCAAGTTCTCATTCATGTTTCCGGCAACAACATATTTGTTTCAAGGAATTCGGTAAGCACATCTCTACACTGTGACATTTTTATTCAGTAAGTAAAATATAATATATTCCTGGGCAAAAATACAAAGGGTCATAAATCTGTGATAACTAATCAGACACAAACATTATTAGTTGGTGCAAGAAGAACCTGAGACAGAGTTGCCACCAGGGAAGTGTTGGTGACAGACACAAACATTTATCATGGAAAAAGGCTTTAGAGCAAAGATAATCATAAGTCAGAAAAACCGATTTTACCATGATCAGCCAACCGTAAATATAAGTTACAAGCCATAATTTTGCATAAATATTAAATAGTTTATATCATGATGTACATGTGTACCTAGTATTATCTTCATAGATAAAAAGCTTAAACATAAGGGTAAACCTGAGGCAGAACAATCAATAAAATTAAAAAAATACCATGTTCACCCAACCATGTAATGTAGGTCACAGCTATAATTAGCATAATTATTAAATAAAACATGATGTATATGTGTACGTAGTTTCATAAAGATGTGAAGACATCTTCATAGAAAAAAGCAAAGGTAAACCTAAGGTGAAACTGAGGCAGAACAATCAATATTACCATGTTCATCCAATCGTGTAATATAGATCTATAAATTTGCATAAGTATTAAATAGATCACAATTATTATGATGTACAGGTTAACCTAGTTTCATAAAAATGTGAAGTCATATTCATAGGGAAAAAAGCTTAAAAGCAAAGGTAAACCTGGGGCAGAATAACCAGTTTACATTGTTCATATTCCAACCGTTAAATGTAGGTCATAACCATAAATTTGCATAAATATTGAATAGATCATAATAAGATGTACATGTGTACCTTAAGTCATCTTCATAGAATAAAAGCTTAAACGCAGCGGTAAACCTGAGGTGTGACAAAAGGACGGACAAACGATCATACGAACGGACATACAGACCGAAAATCTATATGCCCCGCAATGGAGTTCCAGGGGTCACTAAAGTTTTCATAGATATACGAAAAAACTTAAAATAACTTTTTCCCAGGAACATCAAGGTCCTAGTGGACCTCAACCAAGTTTTTAATCATGGTCCTGGAGTCAAAATTTACCCCACCCCAATGGTCACTTGATTTTATTTAGACTTGTATACGTCAAAATTTGGACCACGTGTAGTTGTCTTTCTGGAATGAAGATGATCTTGCTGTAAATTTACATGGATAATGTATTCAGCAAGACTTTGCTTGAATTTGCAATGAAGGCAATGTTCCTCAGGGCCATTTTGGCCCTCTTGTTATTGTTATGATGAGGATCATTGGAATAAGC
>CM037781.1:17425986-17475986 GCA_021229015.1 Solen grandis
TTGTGTGTTAAAGCCATACTATCTCTCAGTCAAATATGACTTCAAATTTTAACCACAGGCACTGTTTTGTTCATTGAACTGAAATGATGTCATAGATTATGTATTCTGACAGTACTACTATGCTATAATTTAGTAACTTGTATAGGCAATGAAGGCAATTTTTTCAGGTGAGCGTCTTTAGGCCATCTTGGCCCTCTTGTTTATATGCATAAACAAGTGCTTAATTTTAAACCAATTAAATAGAGCTTTTCTAACTGACTTTGGTAAAACATTTGTCACAGGGTGAGAAAAAATGTGCAGCTTGACTTGGATTCGAACCCGGGGCCTCTTGCTTACAGGGCGAATGCTCTGCCAAATTAGCTACTGCTCTGACCTACCCGTCTGCTTAGACATCTTCCTACACTATTGTGAGATTGATGCAGTTACTTCCCCCTGATATACCGAATGATTCTGTAGCCGCCGATTTGATTGGCTTATATAAAGGTCAATCTGAGACTACCCTTTATACGATGTGGTCAGATCCAGTTAGCATACTGAATCTGATTTTAATGAGATTGGGAATATTTATGATGAATCTACTGTCTCTTTGGATTATGGAATTACATCGTAGTTTTGATACTTCAAACTTAAATTTACACTGAAATAATGTATGGAAATAATTTTTTTTTTCATTGGATGTAGTTTGTTTGATTGTTATTAATGCTGATTAATTTTTTCGTTATTCCAGATGTGGGGGATGAGGAGGAACAGGTGTCTGCAGTTTGAGCTGTAAACGTGGCAACAGAAAACAGCTGATACTTATCTGTGATAGCTGGTACCCGGCATGTACATAAACACCACCAGACCTAGTACTGTGGTGGATGGGGGGTGTACCTGTGTGGACTGTGCTCAATAACTCTGCCCTGTATGTGCTAGTTGGGACCCCCGGGCCTGCGGCCAACTGTGGCCCTTCTCAGGGCACCGCCCACTAGAGGGAGCGACCCCTTTGTGTCACAGGGCTCAAGCATAATGCATCCAGCACAGCACTTCCTGTTTTTTGGAAGTTGGCTGGTTCCCTGTGTTGACTGGACTTCAGAACAATTTTGTTTACTTTGCTGTGGGTGTAATACGCAGACTGGTTTGTTTCATTTGACAAAAGTGATGTGCAGCTTGACTAGCCTTATCAACCAGGGCTGAATGGTACCTGGATACAGTGTGCACATTGCTGGCATGTAGTGACTGCTCAGCTGAAGGGACAGTGTATAGTGTCCAATACCAAGGGCTTCTGCAACCATGGTTACGCTCGAAGATTGAGATCTTTCAGACAAGATTGACTGCATGATTCAGTGGCTATGGATCCGTCACTTGAGTTTCATTCATGGGTACATTGGAACTTTTCAGTGTAGGTTTTGGATATTGCTTACTATAATGATAACAGTATCAAATGTGTCGTGTAAGAGGCTGTGGTTCTTAAGCAAGAATGTAAAATGTGGACTTTTTACCAGACTCTTGTAACATGTATTGATGGAACTATATTGACAATTATAATGAACAAGTGACATTAAAATTGATTTATTGGGCATGATTATTATGAAAATTACCTAACCTTGCCAGCGTATAATTATGTTAGATATTTTTTTGTCCCGACATTTTAATACATGTAGTTTTATACTTTCATGTGAGGATAATTGACAGATGGACATCTACTTGTTTGTTATTTTCAAAAGTGCCATAATTTGAGAAAACATTAGTATTATTTTTCACATGAAATGTCATCAGGAAAAAACTGGAAATAAAAATTCATGCAGTGCTTTTCTGTAAAGATATTTAAACATTTGTGTCCCCCAGACTTACTTGTTCCTTGTTCAGCACTCAGTTAATTCCCTGTCCTAGTCCAATGTCAAGGTTTCGTTTTGAAGTTTTTTGTTCTTCAGTGACTAGGTCCTGGGTACACTTGGGTCATTGTAAAGTATTGTCAGGATTTCATTGGATGACAAGCAATGTATCACTGACAGGGGCCACTGAACTAGTTATTGTTAGCTACAGATCTTGGAAGGGATGCCCAGTTTTAGATTTGGTTTTTTACCAATCCCTTGTCAGCATGGTTACAGTGGTTTAAGGTATGATCGGGTTATATTTTCTTTTAAATGAAAAGCATTTTAAATTTTTTATGTTGTATTTCATGCAATGAATTTTATGACTTTAGGGCAAGGATTTTTAAATTGTATGACATGGCTTCGTATTTATTCTGTCCAACTTAATCATGAAGTAATATTTGTAATGATAGAGCTCCGTTCCAAGCCTATATAGATCTGATTATGTGTTTATGTTATATAAAATAGATGTAAATTGGAAATAATATTTTATTTATTATACTTTTTTATTTTCCCTCATTTATATACATCCACAAAAATTAACATCTGGTTCATGGGTTTGTGGTAGAAGATGCACCAGTATAATATTGGTATGCTAAGTAACTTATATCATGTTTGTAATGACGTTGACATATTGTTTTTATTCAAATAGTTCATATTCTGTGAATCAGCTGCTATATTTGCCAGTGAGATGCCTCAGTCCTGTATTTATGTGTTTATTGACAGCTTGTGCTGAATCATGACCTCATATCTTAAGCCTTTCTCACTTCTAATAGAAGTATATACACCTGTCTCTCTCTCTCTCGAAAAGTTTATATATCTTTTGTATTATTTATTTACACGGATTACCCTTTTAGGATATTTTTTGTTAACATTTAACTGAAAAAGCATGTGGTTCTGGTCCTAAACATTTTTTGTGTGTGTGGTGGGGATATCCAGACTTCAATATTAACTGTAATCGGAGCTCAAACATATTTAACCCTTTCCCTCATAGAGGAAACCATGAAAAGACCTATGCGAACAGTAACTCGCAGGCTGATCAGGTTTATGTGTTCGCTAATCCTAAGATCAAAACTTTAAAGGATTTAAGGGAAAGGGTTAAAAGTGTTTACCCTACATTGTTGTATATTATAGTCTAAAGTCAAAAGCTTGTGATAATCAGTATGGAGTTTAATGCTGTGTAAGATGGTACTGCAGTGCACTTAATGAATGCTGTATAATTGGACAACAGGTGCTTTGGTAATAAACCGTCAGTATGGGTTACATTGATCACTGTCAGTCATCTTTAAGATAATAAGCTTAAAATAGGTGCAGGGACATGCCACTTCAGATGGGACAGGGACTGACTGATGTAGGGAGAAATAGCAGTTAAAATTTGAAGTAAATTTAGGAACTAAATTTCAAGCAGTGAAAGCAATCTGTCATACTGTGGAGTCAAATGTTTGTGAGGTAGATGGCTTTTGAAATGATTTTGTACATTTTTTGTTTACTTCTATGCAAGGATAGGAATTATTTGTTTCCTGATATATGTGCAATATATTGTCCATGAAGGGTGCATTCACACAAGCGATGGACATTGATTTTTTTACACACCATGTCTACCTTGATGTTTTGAGACCTCTAGACCAATGTCAAACTCAGTGCACCTTCAGAAATACACAGTTTGCATAAACAATTTTTTTTTATGAAATTAATTATTAAGATTTCTGTTACAAAGCTGTTTTTATACTTATAGTAAGCAAAACTTATAATAGGATGAAATTTGAGAGAACAAAATTAACACAACTGAAAAAGTTTTTTCTTGAAGCTTGGGTTCATAATTATGCGAAGCATGGTTTTGGGGCAGATGAGTTGGTCTGCTAAAGAGAGAACCTGGTCTGCTAAAGAGAGAACCTGGTCATTGTTTCACTGAATATTTCAATATTTTAATTTCCATAACCATAAAGTTTCAGAGTTTTTATAACTGTAGAATTGAAATTGTTAAAATAGGTATTTGTACAGTAACAAAACACAAAATTGTAAAAAGTTGGGTGTCCAAACCAGAACAAAATGATAAGGCCATTTTCCTTCTATGCAAAGATTTAAAGGGGGAATTTACAATTTTAAAGAAGGAAAACAAAGTTGAAAAATTCTTTGAAGCAGGGTTCTGTTTTCTCTCTTGGTCCATGTTCAAGGTACATAGTATTTGTAGGAGAGAAAGAATAGGATTTGTTAAGAGCAATACATCAAACTTATGAAATTAAGTATAAGTAAGTTTTTATTATTGATACTATAATTTATCATGAATTATTTTCATAGCCTGTTTTTCCATTTATTTTTCAATTTAGAAAATGAATTTAGTCACAGTGGTTAACCAGTGCGAGATTTGAACATGACTAAATATGTCAGAATTTGAATTCAGTCTTTCCTTTAAGGGTTCAGTTTAAACACTTCATCTGTATTTCTCAAAAGATAGAAAAAAAAAAAAATCTTCATACCAAGCCTTTGTGGTAGATTAACCCTTTCCCTCATAGAGGATACCATGAAAAGACCTATGCAAACAACGTAAAACCAGATCAGCCTGCGAGTAACTCGCAGGCTGATCAGGTTTTATGCTGTTCACTGCTCCTCAGTGGTCTGGAAATGAGGACTTTATAATTAAATCTGGTAAGGTTTAACTGTGGTTTTCTGCAGATCAGGCTTTATGTGGTACCTGTTGAGTGCATCAAAATGAGTCTATATAAGGGAAAGGGTTAAACTCATTTCAGTATTGTTCTAGATAAGAATGGACGCGATACAGTGGTGTGTACCTGATCACTTGTTCAGGTTCATTCTCGCTCCATGAAGCCCAGATTTGATGTTTACAACCGCGCTTTGTGGTAAATACTCTGTGTAAAATAGGAAGTATAATATATATAGGTGTATCATTACCCGTAGATGTCGGCTGTATAAACATCTATCTTGTTTGTGATTGTGCAACTGTGGCTTTCTGCCTATCCTGAAGGTTGCAAATGTTATTGGTGGAATTGCTTGACCACAATTTTGATTGTAAAAAGATGAACCTCAAGAAAATGAACAAAAATTCAAATAAAAAATATATAAATATATATACTGCATTAATAGGAATAATACCCCTCAAGGGGCATAACTCTGTAATTGCATTGACAGTATTAAATGTATTACTCTTTATATATAGATACAAGACTTGGTAATTCCCCAGTCTTCTTCAAATACTAATGATGATGACGATCACTATTTTCCAGTAGCTACATATGGCCACCAGACTGGACAGTTTATCCTTGTCTTTAGGTATAATTTTGTGTCTTAAATAATAGATAATGTCTCCATACTGTTGTCTCCTGTCTTTTCTACTGTACTGATGCTGCGGCCAGACTGCCACAGCTGTCTCTGTTCCACAAGACCAGGCAGGTCAAGGTCAGACTTTCTTTGCTTGTTTTTGCTGTTAAGTTATTTGTCTAGGAACTATAATAGAACAATAATTTCATTGTCATTCTTCTGATTATGTATCCCCTCATCTCTTGAGTGTACAAACTGTTGCATGCATGTTATGTGTTCAGGGGTCAAGGTTACTTTCTCCTGCTACAGTCTGCAGCCATGTGGGATGGTCGCCATGGAAACATATTGGACATTTAATGCATACAATTTATCAGCTTTGTTCATGGATTATTTTTTTTTCAAATTGAAAGGTCTTGAAAGTTATGAGCAATATTGATCATGTTGTGCTTTTACACTTCAAATTTAAAATAACCCTTTACCTCATGAATATTTATTTATTTACAAATTTATGATATTTGATAAGAAAATTAATTTACTTAAATGGTTTATAAAAAGATGGATTTTCTTGGAAGTGTCTGTCCTAACTGGGTCTTACTAAAAATGTTTAAGAGGTGAAGGGTTAATTTTTTTTATATGTTTTTTTTTCAAATCTGACCATGCAAAATGAATGAACTGCTGTAAAGGGATCAGTCACTGAAAGGGACTGGTAAGCCACGATGGCTGGGGAGTGTAACTGGAGGGCCAGTGACTTTGCTCACACCAGTCGGTTTTATAATGCAGGCCATTAGTTTTTATGTGCATTTTATCATTTGTAAATAATATTATGAAGAGATTATCATCTATAGTATTCTCAGACAACATTAATAAACTAAGAAATAAGGATGACCGTTGTTGTTTTGTTGTTGGTGTTCCAATATTTAGACCTCCTCCTCACAGGGGTACCGGAGATAGCGTTAGAAGTCTGATCCTTTTGTAAAAGTTAAACTTTTATCAGCAAGCACCTGTACAAGGGGAACCGATCCACCAGTCTGTCTTAAGCAGCTATCTTTGAGATTCCAGAGAAGACTTTTTGTTAGATTTTCCATTTAGAACCACCTGCCTCTAGCAGTCCCTTGCTCCTGTATCCTTAATTTACTGCTTCAGACAGGTTTGACTACTTGAACATGTATATGACTTAACCCTTTCACTCATATACACTCATTTTGACACACTCAATAGGTACCACATAAAGCCTGATCTGCAGAAAACCACAGTTAAACCTTACCAAATTTAATTACAAAATCCTCATTTCCAGACCACTGAGGAGCAGCGAACAGCATAAAACCTGATCAGCCTGCGAGTTACTCGCAGGCTGATCTGGTTTTATGCTGTTTGCATAGGTCTTTTCATGGTATCCTCTATGAGGGAAAGGGTTAAGGTTGGCCCTGTGTCTGTATGTGACTGAGAAACAGCCAAAGGACACACACCCGAGATCACATTACCTTGACACTGAACCACATGTTCCCTGGCATAGCATGCCATTGTCTTAAGGTAATCTATCATTAAATTATAACCCTGGTCCATCAAATGCTTCAAAAAATTTCAGTACAGAAGTTACAAGCTCTTTTGCTTTAAATCTAAAAAGGCGTGCATTAACTATAAAATTTCCATTTATTGATGGATGAGTTACCTTAAGCACAAGCAAATTCTAATTATACAAAAACTTGAATCAGTACCATGAACATAAAGTACGAAGTAACTTGAATTTGATGACTTGGTTCTGTATGGTATATGATATACTGGTGTTAAGAGTTGAGAATCTGTCTGAAAAAAATTGTCGCTTAATCAGCCCTTGTGCGCAACTGATTAATGATTAATAAGCCACTTTTAGAATGTAGAGTATGCTAATCTAAAACATTATTAAATATTAGAACACAGAATTTGCATGTCTTAGAATTTGTATGTCATGTTTCACAATTTACAAGTCAAAATATTACTGTAGCATTGTAGACCAAAAGGGCAGTGACAGCGTCAAACAGTCATATCATAAATAAACTTAACAGTGAAGAATTTTTACCAACCAAAAACTTCTAGTCTGTCTAAAAACAAAAAAATGCCTTCCATAATTCATTGATAGTTAAGAAATCCTTGTCAATTATTAATAAGCACTGTCTTCTCAATGATTTGTTGACAAACTGTGGTGCGTTCAGTCAAGCAAACGTTCACTCATGGTTGTGAGTTGGTACCCAGCTTACGTTCATTACACAGCGATAAAATAGGAGTCAAACTGCTCACGTTAGGTTGACTGAACACATGGCTGATTGATCAGTCCCACACTACATGCTGGATCAGTGGTTTCATCTAGCTTCCTCTTTGGTCATCCCCAGTACATATTAAACATTTCTTTCGGACATTGCAGCAAAAGAATCACTTTAAACGCACTTTAGGAAACAAAACCACACTAATTGGCAAAAACATACACTTAAAATACACTTCTATTCTAAAAGATGCAGGAAAAATACACATCGGCCAAAACAACACATAAAATGCGCATTTTCTGATAAATATACAGAAGAACACACTTTTATGAAAAAAACGTAGGAAAAATGCACTTTAACTGCATTTTAAATGTGTTGTGGTAAAAAGTGTATTATTTTTTGAGAAGGGTAAAGAAAAACATTACATTCAAACATGATGTTTCAACTTTATTATAAATACTTAAAAAAAAATCCCTTTTTCCTTATTTGGCATTTTCAAATATCAACATCTTACAAAACAGCTTTATTCTACAGCTGCTTACATTTTTTACAAGGTGAAATGTAAAAGAATGTAATAGAGATGTTCTGCTATTTTCCTCTCAAAAAGTAAGGGATTAACAATGGATGCAATATATTCAGCAAAAAGACCTGTAAACACTGATCTTAAACTGCGTGCTGAATTAAGTTCTCCAAAAGTGTACACTATCAAATCATCTGCATTCAATTAATTACTTGCATATACAATTATCAATTCTTGTACGAAGGAAACTGACTTCTGCATCTTCATGCACACATTTCAAATTAGGAACACAATTTTCATATTTCCTTGAACACTTTCACAATAAATGTAAAAGAAAAAAAAAAGAGGCAAAATAATGGAGTAAAACACAAAACTAAGGATAAGTCAAATCATGGTTGAATACATGTATTTCTGGCATCTGATTTCATGGCTTCCAGTTATGCTATGTGATGATGGTATGATTCTGATTGAAAATAAATATGAAAACATAATAAATGTATACCTTAATGCCAGATACCTGCTGGACAATATTGCAAAATATGAGTAAAGTCTTTAAAAAACAATGGAAAGAAAAATGAACATTTTATCTTAATGAGCGAAGTACATCACTTGCATTCCTGTGAGTCTGTCGGATTATCATTAGTGATTTCTCCTGACTGAAGAGTACATATTAGTCATAAAGGAGTTATGTCCCCTCAATGATCACTGCTACATAGCATACCATCAATATGCCTAACATAGTTCTGGTTTCTAGCAATGCTTCAAGTTTTTTAGACTCTGACTTGGTAAAGTGCAAATTTCTGAATTCATGTTTTACTACATATATAAATATTTCAGTGATTGTGATTATATATCTTCATAATTTTTATGTAAAGGGACTTAAGTACCAACCATTGGATTCTTTTATTTATATAAGAAATCAAAGGACTGAGAGTTGCATTAAGCATAAACTGGAACAGTAAAGGAGAAAGTGTGGCTTGTACTTTGGAACCATTTTATTGATTTCCCTCATCAATTGGATCTTGTAGCTTTGAGGGCTGAACAACATATTTTTATTTGCCATATTCATATTACCGTAGATTAACCGAGGACACATTACATGTCAGAGGTGCGTGAACTGCTGCATTTCAGTGGCGTACATCACACAATTTTATTTATAGTATTTTCATTGATAATGTTATCTGCATACGCAAACAGGTGCACATATATCTTGCCTGCTAGTGGGCACTGAATTTGGATATCCATTATTGTCATTTTCACCATCGGTTACAATAAATCAGTTTAAAACTGACTCACTGAGTCTAAAATATTGTCTCTAGTGATCGATGAATTAAGATCAAGGCATATTTCATTTTCATATATGTCATACCTATTCATCCTCAAATACATTTCAAAGCTCCACATTTTCATCAGTATAGATATAAAGATTATTTTTGAAAATTAATTAACACTTACACTAAGGATAAGTTATTTTATGGGAGATCAAGGCTGCGTTCAGTCAAGAAACCATTAGCTAACGGTTGCGAGTTGGTACCCAGCTCACATTCATTACACAGTGATAAAACAGGAGTCAAAACACTCACGTTCACTCCCAGTTTGTTGACTGAACGCACAACAGATTTTAGACTGGTTGCATGAAATTCTTACAGAGTGATCTCCCTTTAGAAGTATTAGCTGAGACAGGTTGCAAAGACAGAACTATCAAGTTTCAAGATTGTTTTCTGTTGATGTTATCTTTTTCTAAGTAATACTGTATCTAAACAAAGCATGTCAAGGCAGGATGAAGCACTGTTCAAAGCTGCTTTCCACACCATAACAATGTTAAATATAGTAAACAAACATGGCCAACAAAGTGGGTGGTTCTTTGAAAGAAATATTTCCTAAAATGCTCATTAAAAGTGACAAGCAACAAATGATGTTTTGTGAAGTTATGACAGGTATGTAAGTTTTCATGATAAATGCATGGGTCATCAGCTAACTCGTGACAAATATTTGATGCAATGATAAATGGTGTCTTATGTTAGAAGTTACCAAGAAAAATGTGTTTTCCCAATTCAAATTGCAAGAATTACATAAAAACCTCTACATCTGAGTACATTGTTTAATCCCAGTGTTCGCAAAAAATACTTAAATACAATCTCAGGTGTTACTCAAAATTATTTGCTCAAATATGAGTTTAAATTTGAGTATAATATTAGGAAGGTGTTCTAAAAAAATTCTCACTAAAAATTTTAAAGCTTAATTTTGAGTAATAGGGAGTGTTCTCAAACAAGGTCTCAAGCATAACTGAGTATGAAAATTGACTTAACTGAGACGGTGCTTAACCCTTTCCCTCATATAGACTCATTTTGACGCACTCAAAAGGTACCATATAAAGCCTGATCTGCAGAAAACCACAGTTAAACCTTACCAAATTTAATTGTAAAATCCTCATTACCAGACCACTGAGGAGCAGCGAACAGCATAAAACCTGATCAGCCTGCGAGTTACTCGCAGGCTGATCTGGTTTTATGCTGTTCGCATAGGTCTTTTCATGGTATCCTCTATGAGGGAAAGGGTTAAAAAACATTGTGAACACCACTCATTGATCAAACCAGAGATGTGAATACCTAGAGCCTACCTAATGTAGCTTTGTGATCAAACGAAGTTGAGCATGTTAATCCTACTTGAGAATAAGTTTGAAAATGAGTATGATTTTCAGTATCTTTGAGACCTTTAGACTATGATCTCTGCCAACAAGTAAAAAATGTATCAAAATAACAGTTACATATATATGTGATTTTTGGAGCATTAAATTTTCCACTGCATTTTTTTATATAAAAAATCCACTTATAATTTGAGATAATTACTGTAATTAAAAAAAGTAAAATGTCCAAAAAATGAAGAAAAAAACACAAAAAAAAACTGATTTATCATTAACATCAACACATTATATACTGGAAGGGAAAGAACTGTTTGGTGGTGCTTGTGGTTGTACAGTTCAAAAGTTACTTCCCCTTGAATAAAATAAGTCTTCTGAGGACAGTGCACTCTTGATCTAATTTCCTCATTCTTTAATTGTGACAATATATTTCAGTGATAACTTTATACCTGTCAATGGCATACTTCATGAACTGGTCTCTATTTTGACATATCCAAGGAAAGGTCAATTTCCACTCTCTTACTATGCTGACTTATTGGAGCATTGTTTATTCTCCAATATAACATGATCATTGCCTATTGGGTTTTTTTGGCAATAGACACAGATTTGTAAACTAGCTAACTCCTCCTTCCTCTAATGATTTTCTTTGTCCATCTATATCTCCATTTCCTGCCTCATCAACACCATATAAACTATCGATGCAGGCATGAGATGTACTGTTTTTCCTTTTCTTGTCAGTATATCAAGGAAACAGAATCATTACAACACAACAAATGCATCAGAATCATGTGGTTGCTTCCCACTACAATGGCAATATTCCATATTTATAAAATACCGGTACCAGATATGGACATTAGGAAGCAATTGACGACTTGGTACAGGGCAATAAGGTTACATCATCTGGTGGATGCTATCACAGTATCAGCTCTTGGATCATCATGACTTGCTCCCCCCTCATCTTGGTCGAGGTGGCACACGGGGTGGGACATAAGGAGTTCTCTTAGAATACAGTGGGTCTGTTGTTGGAGGTTTGGGGAGGCGGGAGTCGGGACAATTCTGTCGAGATTGGAGGTATTTCTCACCCCAGGAGTCACGTTGGGAGCCCTGTAGAATGAAGTCAAATTTTAGTCAATATTTTCTAAATTACATTTTAATTACATGCACTATGAGTATCAACCAATCATCAATTATATACCATCATTTGACACCTACCCTCTCTCCCTCTCTGGTATACTAGGGTTATTTGTGTGATATTTCATGACACAGTCACATAAAGTTTTACTAAAATAAAATGTCAAAAAGATGTGAATATATGGATAAAAACTATGGATTGAGTTAACAATAGTTTAATGTCTTTACAAAGGCTTCTTTGAGGAGTAAGAAGATCCTAACTGAATTTATGAATGTTGGGAGAAATGTATTTTTATTTTCCTTTGAAATTTCCATTACAATTTTTGATTTGTATTCCTCATTGTAATTAATCCCCCGCTGCGAAGCAGGAGGGGGGTTATAGGAATGCCCTTCGTCCGTCCGTCAGTCCGTCAGTGTGTCCGAAACATTTTCGTGTCCGCTCCATATCTCATGAACGCTTGGACACATTTTCTTCAAACTCGGCTAAAGTGTTAACCTCATTGAGCTGATGTGCAGAAGGCATGAGGCGGTCACGCTGGCTCAAGGTCAAGGTCATACTTGAAGGTCAAATGTTATTTTCGTGTCCGCTCCATATCTCATGAACGCTTGGACACATTTTCTTCAAACTCGGCTAAAATGTTAACCTCATTGAGCTGATGTGCAGAAGGCATGAGGCGGTCACGCTGGCTCAAGGTCAAGGTCATACTTGAAGGTCAAATGTTATTTTCGTGTCCACTCCATATTTTATGAACGCTTGGACACATTTTCTTCAAACTCGGCTAAAATGTTAACCTCATTGAGCTGATGTGCAGAAGGCATGAGGCGGTCACGCTGGCTCAAGGTCAAGGTCATACTTGAAGGTCAAATGTTATTTTCGTGTCCGCTTCATATCTCATGAACGCTTGGACACATTTTCTTCAAACTCGGCTAAAATGTTAACCTCATTGAGCTGATGTGCAGATGGCATGAGTTGGTCACGCTGGCTCAAGGTCAAGGTCATCCTCCACTTTTTCATGTCATCTCGATATCTCGTGTCATGTTCACAATCATACAAATTATGTCATGCTATATAAAGTTTTTAATTGAGTTACACATGTATTTTGTGGTTACCTAACACATCCTATACTTCATTGATGTTCACTTTTTGTACTGTTTCCCATGTAAAACTTGTCAGTAAACTTTTAATATATGTGCCTCCGAATTCTGAGATTCATACATAACTCCGGAAAGTTAAATTGTCTTAAACTGATCTTCTATGTCTGCTACAACCATGCCAGGTTAAGGTGAACATAATCCTATGACCAAACAAATTCTAATATTTGGCCAGCGGCGGGGGATATAGCTGTCCTTTGGACTGCCTTGTCAAGACATTATTTTAGTTCTACACTTATTGTATCTTTTGGATAAAAATAATTTCCTGCAGTTGGGAATATATGGCGAGTCCTATTTACAATAAACTTAAAGGAAGGTTATCAGCCATCTCAACCCTTCACCTCGTGAATATTCATGTACAAGCTTAATATCAATTTACATATCTTTATATAGTATATGAAATAATGGATTTTTCTTTACCATGCTAATTGTGTAGAATCTGAGCTTAAATTCTGTATACCGTAAGCAAATTGAAAAGACTCTGATGTAACAATGGAGACCCTAAAAGAGCTGTCTGATCTAGGTCTGCTCTGTTTGACAATGTGTCAACATACGTCTATATGAGGTGAAGGGTTAAAAAAGGAAACTTTGGTGTGGTTATCAGCTTTAACCCTTTCCCTCATAGAGGAAACCATGAAAAGACCTATGCGAACAGCATAAAACCAGATCAGCCTGCGAGTAACTCGCAGGCTGATTAGGTTTTATGCTGTTCGCTGCTCCTCAGTGGTCTGGAAATGAGGATTTTACAATTAAATTTGGTGAGGTTTAACTGTGGTTTTCTGCAGATCAGGCTTTATGTGGTACTTACTGAGTGCGTCAAAATGAGTCTATATGAGGGAAAGGGTTAAATAATGTGGAAAGGGAAGGAGAATTGACCTTTTGATTATACTAGCAAAGGGGAATTGTATGGAAGAGGAGATGTCCAACATACCTGTATGCTAAAAATAGATGATTATGTAATTATTATGATTTGTTGACTATTAAGACACTGTATGCTGTTACTGTCAATATATGCATATATATTTGAATATTAAGTATCCATAACTTAAAAGTAATGTGTAATGGTTCAACAGAATGGATATGTAAAAATATAACTAAACTCTACCTTACAAAACAATACCAGTCGTGTAAAATTGATAAATATCAGAAAAAGGACTAATCAAGGCACTACTGATGTACAAAAGAATTTAGAAGGCCAAATGCAAATGAGCAGCAAGACTCCAAAATTTGGTTTGACTGCTCTGTATCCATTGTAACATGGTGAAAACTGATTCATTGATATACAGAGTTGAACCTGTAACAGGGGCCACCTGCACGGTCAAACTGCATTGAGTGGTCATTTAAAATATTACAAAACTAGCATTTTGGTATATCTTGAACCTTCATTTTGCGGCCATCTCTGTTAAGCGGTCACTTTCTATCGTTCCCTTGACTGACTGCTTAACCCTTTCCCTCATAGAGGAAACCATGAAAAGACCTATGCGAACAGCATAAAACCAGATCAGCTTGCAAGTAACTCCCAGGCTGATCAGGTTTTAGCTGTTCGCTGCTCCTCATGGTCTGGAAATGAGGATTTGTAATTAAATTTGTAAGGTTTAACTGTGGTTTTCTGCAGATCAGGCTTTATGTGATACCTATTGAGGGCATCAAAATGAGTCTATATGAGGGAAAGGGTTAAGACAGGTTAAACTGTATTGGTAATCTTGAATAAAACGTGAATCTTGAATAAAACGTGAACAGAGGAGAAATAAAGATTTTCCAAGAACCTACCCTTCTCTTTTGATAAGGAGACGGTACAGGTGGTGCCTAAAACAAGAAAACAAGCTTGTCAACAAATATAGCCAATACATGAATCAATCAAATCTAACTAAGCATTATCAGTCAAGATGCCATACATCTACAGTAATTTTGTAAGTATAGCAACTGGAAACACAATTATGCAATGCATGATTTAGAAATATGAAAGTTTTTATGTGAACTACTATAGTACTATAATAATTTTAACAGTCAAAGCAGTCTGAAGAAGTGTGGCTCACCAAGCCGAGGTTATCCACTTCTGAGTCGCTCTCAGAGAAGTCTTCCAGTACTTGACCCAAACGCTGGTCATAGCCGCTTGTCTCCAAGGCACTGTCCCGAGAACCAGAGCTGGAGGAGCCTGAATGGCAAAACAAAAATATTTACTGATACCAACGTAACACAGGTCATACCATTGATCACATGTTTAATACCATTATACGAGGACAGTTCATAAAATTCCAGGATTGGATCTGTTAAAATGATATAAAATGACCAAACTATATGAAATTCCATATACTTGTTATGTTATTCAACTCAAAATGCTTCTACATTTAAAATATTCATTTGTTTATCTGAATATAAACATTGTGGTTGCCATGGTGATGTTATCTGCACTTTGATGCATGTACATTTTGTTTTAATGCAGATTCATATTTTCTTATTTTATACAATATATAATGGCTATTTTACAACATCATCCAAACATGGAGTCGCCTAACAAAATTTTCCTGAAATCATTGATGCAAAAATCAAAGGAACAAAGTGCTGTCATAAAACACTGACTCAAGGTTTGAAATACTCCATCGGAAACGCTTAAGTTCATGGAAAAGATCATGCATTTAATGTTTTAAGAAAATCATCACCCATGACTTTATCAGACTTGAAAGATTTCAACATCCACTATATAGCCTGGACCTAGCCCCCATGGACTTCACAGTTTTTCCTAAACTCTAAAGAAAGTTACAGGGGCAGCACTTTGTTTCTCTACAGGTTCCTACGCTCTCAGTGAGTTCCATGGTTTCAATGCTTGAAAAAAGTACATGGAAATCTACTGACTGACATCATAAATGCATAGCTATTTGCTGAAAATACATTGAAAAGTGCTGACAGAGAATGATGTCACATCAAATATGTTTCCCATCTGCACTGTGAAGCATTGATATGGTCATTTCAAATGTATGTAAGAAATTGAAAAAATATGGTTAATTTTTTTTTTTTTTGACAGTTTGTTTTAAAATGTTTAATGTTTCATATAGATTGTGTATTGTAAATAAAAATCTTTAAACTGGGGTATGATAAGCCCAGAGTAGGAGTTTCATGAACAGCCCCCATGTAATGCAGTTCCCAAGTTAAGACCCCTAAACAGCCTTATATAGTGCTGCAGTTTAATCCGTTGACCCGTCCAAACCTTTTACCTCTTGTTAAATGTTGTCATTTAGATGCAACATGGTCCAATTTTACGAGGCATCTAGACTTGATTCGAAGCTTTATTGTAATACTGGAGTAGGACAGTGCCATAACACTAATAACTAATATTTGTGGTTAAATGATTCGTGCTCATATCTTCATTTAACAAGTGGAAGACCCACTATTCACTTCATATTCAAAAGCCATTAAATTTGTACATAGATTTCCAGGACCAGAATGACATGATACGACAAGACAAACAGCGAGGTGACTCACTGGATGTTGAGGTGGTACTGATGGTACTCTCCCGGTTGTAGTTTGGTACAGGTGACCCCTGGTGAGTCCAGTTCCCCTGCCAGGACTCGTACTGGTTGGGTTTCACATTGTGCTGCAAAAGAACTGGCTATTATAGAGATCCACAACTCTGATATAGGTAAAGAGCAAGTCAAAAGAAGCTCTCGTTAAGTTACGTGTATGATCATGTGATTGTGAGATAATGTAAGATGTGTAAATTGCTCATATCAATCATAAATATACTGAGTACATGTATTTTTCTTCAGTTTATTGTGGATTAAACCAAATATGTATTATCTCATTAGATCACAGATCTCTTTCAAGAGTGATACTGTAAAGCACCTGTCTGATAAGAGTCTGCAAGATGTTAAGCGTCTCAGCGAAATCTTGTTCAAATCTTGTGCACCTGTTTTTTCGTCGCGAGAAAAACTTTTTTTTGACAGTTTCATTTCTCTGTTTAATACAGCTTAATTTGAGATATTGGACTAAATAAATCATACTAATACAATTTATCACTTATAATTTGTTTTGCAAACTTAACCCTTTCCCTCATAGAGGAAACCATGAAAAGACCTATGCGAACAACATAAAACCAGATCAGCCTGCGAGTAACTCGCAGGCGGATCAGGTTTTATGCTGTTCGCTGCTCCTCAGTGGTCTGGAAATGAGGACTTTATAATTAAATTTGGTAAGGTTTAACTGTGGTTTTCTGCAGATCAGGCTTTATGTGGTACCTATTGAGTGCGTCAAAATGAGTCTATGAGGGAAAGGGTTAAGGGTCACATACATGCAATTATAATGAGGTCCAACTGAGCACTGTATCAAGTCCAGCACCCCAAGTATAGCACTATAATGGAGCTCCACTTTATATGTAAACATAACAACATTTATTATATGACATTATGCTGGAACAATTGTTTCTGGTTTCGTATAACCATCATATACTTTGTTATATTTAACCCTTTCCCTCATATAGACTCATTTTGACGCACTCAATAGGTACCACATAAAGATTGATCTGCAGAAAACCACAGTTAAACCTTACCAAAATTTAATTATAAAGTCCTCATTGAGGAGCAGCGAACAGCATAAAACCTGATCAGCCTGCGAGTTACTCGCAGGCTGATCTGGTTTTATGCTGTTCGCATAGGTCTTTTCATGGTTTCCTCTATGAGGGAAAGGGTTAACACATTACATAAAACTTGTGCCAAATTACATCACTCTGCATCACACGCATGTATTCTAAATACATGTATGCATGTTGTGTTAAACTCAAACAGCTGGGTTAAATGTATTTGATGCAACTTACTTTGAATGAAAAAATTATTATTCATAATGATGTTGAAAATGTATGAGAAATACACATGTTGAATCATTATTTTCTGTTATTATTGGTGTAAGATTACATATAGAAATTTGTTCACAGTCCGTTTATTCATGCTTTATTTTTTGTTGTTATTATCACAGTTTACTGAGTCTAGATTATATGATAAAAAAATCTGACATGAATTATCATTTCATATCAAATTTTACTAGACTCGTCCATGAAAATGTTATTAAGCTTGCCAGAGGCGCTCTTAATTAATAACATTTTCATGAACTCTTTTTGAAAAATTTAATATGAAATAACAATTTATGTCAGAATCTTTATTGCTATACTTACAACTATAGAAATATTGGGTGAAGACTTCTTCTTTGCAGTCAGTTTTGAAAAAATGCCTTTCTTTTTAGATTCCTTCTCCATTGTTTTTAATACCTTTGCATGGTGGTCTTTCATTTCTTGCAGCTTTTGCTAAAATAATGGAATATATTTGTAGCATTTGTAAATTGCCCTTTAAGCTAAATCAGTAAACAAGACCCTTCAGGTGGAAATGATGGTCATAAACAAATATTGCAACTTTAAAAGCAATACCTCAAAAGTGAGGTGGTACAAAAAACTTAACCAAAAAGCTTTACTATTACAGAGACGTACAGAGAAGCTCAAATAATCGATGTAAAAATGCATTATTTGACAACAAAGACTGATTTATCTTTTATTTTTTTAGTTTAATGTCGCTGCGACAGTATTTCAGTCATGTTGCGACGTCCAGCTAATTAAAAATGGAGGAAGACCCTGAATGCACTGAGGCATCTGGGTAGAACCACCAACCTACCACAAGCCAGCTGGAAGGCTTCCCACATGAGCAAAGAGACTGAATGAAGAATTGTCTTTAAGTACTAATAATAAGTATACTTCAGTATTATTACTGGTTAAACCAATGGCTGATACATTAAGAAAAAGATAAGTGAGGGGGCAAGTAAGTGTTCCACTAATGAGACAAAATCACACAATTTCTGATAGGTATTGAGACAACAAATTCACAGATGAACTCATAGGCAGGTGGAGCCTTTTAGTAAAATTTTGCACAATATCACGTAATTCCAATTACTTGTAAACCATTCTGAGTAAAAGACTACAGAAGTCATACTGGGATTATGTCCATCTATACAGATAGAGAACAATAATACCAAAACATTCAATCTCCCAAGGAAAAAGTTGGCTGCTATGAGTATGTATAATGAAATGCAGTTACATGCTAATCACAGAAATAAATGTATAAAGATTGTATCTAACTTATTCTGACCATAGCTTCATTTTCTAAACAAGTTCAGTGTCAGAGGCTTTTCAGCCCTAAGGTGAGGTCGGCACTTCAACAGGCTTGGACTGTGTTGCACAAACATTGGTCTTACCTGTCTCTCCTTAATGGACGCAGCATTCGTGTCACGGTTGCGGTCTACCCATGCCTTGTACAGACACTCCACATCATTTAGAGAGAATTCACCAGTTTTGAACCCCTCCTGCACTTCATTCAGCTCGTTCAGCCGAGATGATCCCAATGATGTTGGAGCAAGGGGGACAACTCCTGCAAGGTTATAATTATATATTTTTATTGAATTGGATTTTAACATACCTATTTTCTTTTGAGTGGAAAACAAGTTCTTACAACTTATTTCTCTTTACAGCCCCTGTGTTAGACCAGTATTCTGTATCAAAGATAGAGAAAATTCTTCCCACAGATTTATAGTCATTGTGGTTATTTTCAAAGCTGTCAAGTCCTTTCTCATGTCATTATATTACTGTTAAATTATAATCTTAAATGCATGAGGCACTGATTACTATCTATTTCATGGAGAATTTAAATCCAAGAATAGCAGCTTCCACAAAATTTTTTCATTTAACAGACCTCAAATTTTTTAGAACATTAACCACAAATAAATATAGCCCCAAATTCACTCTAGCACACAATCATCAAATACAATGATTTCACAGTTCTATAAAAAATCAGGAGCTATCTGTACTACATGTATGTTGGTTTATATACTTTATAAAATGCAAATGTTTTTAGGAAAGATAAATTATGTTATTAATTAATGGAATCTCACGTGACAAAAATTGTTCACTGTTCTCAAGTGTGGGGTCACTAGGAATGGGAGGCGTGCCCCTACGAGGCAAAATAGGGCTGGAGCATGTCTTCCTCAACTTTTCTCCTCTGGCTGGAGTTGCTGGCAAACTCATAGTTGACAGCATTGGTGATTTGGGTGGCCGAGTCGGCTTGGGAGGTCGCTCTGGCACTTCTGTAATGGAGGATACATAAGTAGCAGCATCTGCTGACTGGGGGATGAGAGCAGGTACTGATTTTGATATATCTCTGTTACCTCACCTTACTTGTTCAGTGTTATAGCTGTAATAATTGATTGATTAATAATTTATGATATCAATAATAAATTAAGATAAATAGGATATTTTCATCAATAATTTCCAAAGATATAATAACTGGTAAAAATATTGTTTAGGCACACAGCAGAACATTGAATATTGCAAACTTTCAAAAAATAATGAGGAAAATGTAACCATATAATAAGATAATCATTTCTCTACTGCAAGGAATTATTTTCAGTTTGATTTATTTTAAACATATTTCAAATTATGATTTTACTCAAGCAGTGTAGCAGAAAAACAACATATTTACATAGGTCCAGGTACTTTTCTATTTTACATAAAACATTTTTATTTCTTGACTTATCCTAATACATAAAGTATTATTTTGATGGTAATGTAATTTTACAATTTAAGATACAATTTACTTTCATATATCTTCAATGGAAAAGGAAATATTTGAAAAACCTGACTTTGTGAGGATTGGGCAATTTGTTACATGCTTTTGTGAGATTTAGACTAGTTGCCAATCTTTGTTTAATAGGCCTTTGATTATTTCTAAAGCATATGAAAATCAGACTTTAAATTGTGAAAGTAGTAATTTTAACAGGACTGCACCTTAGAGTGGTAATTGTAAATTGTAAGTATCCATACAAGTACTAAATCTTTTCTATGAAATATGGAGATGTGACACTACAAATACCCCATCTCAGCGTACCTGGTTTTGTCTCCGTGATATCATCTTCAGCTTTCACCTCCATCACAGTCTCTCGCTGTGCATAAGTATTGATTTCATAGTCATCCTCATCTGGAGCGACTCTACCCTCTGTATATGATGGCACTTGCTCACCCCCGCCCATGTACAGGTAACCTAGGCAACACAAAATATACTGTAACAGAAGCCTCACTCCCAATATCCCATCTGTATAATAAATTTTTATCTATTGAAAAATGAACAAAAATCTTTACTGTTCTTCCTTCTATTCTATTTTGGTTTGTTCCCTTTCACTTTTTCTCTCTTTCTAAATTGTTCATGTGCAATATGTGTGTGACTCATCCATACTGGAAAAATTACACACAATGATGTAAAACAAGTACAAGAGTGTTCTTTGGAAGCGTGACGGAAAAAGTGTGACGGACAGACAGATGGATGAACAGACATAATGATGGACAAACAGACGGACAGAGAGACAGACAATGGAAAAGTGATCCTTATGTGTCACCTTTGCTTACAGCAGGTGATACAATAAAACAGTGTTAGCAAAGAAGGTAATATCAAATTTAATGATGGATGGATTACCTTATTAAACAAGGAAGTACAAACATTACATACCCACTGTCTGCAGATTTGAGCCGGACATCTTTTCATAGAGGCTCTCACACTCTGTGATGTAATCATGCATCTCCTGAAACAGTCAACAAGCCAGTGATGGTGAACTAAACTGTCACTTGACATATATGGGTATCATAATGATACCAACATTAATTAGCTCTAAGAAATTTTTTAAATGACTACCGGTAATTAGACATGAACTGTTACCATACATGTACTAGCAACACTTATAAAGGAATGAAAAATTGAGCATTTGTCTTAGACAAACAAAAATGGTGAGATAAGTCACTACATTATTCAAGTATAATTATCAAGTCAATTATAAGTTACTTCAATAAAGTTGATAAGATAACAGCTGCAAAATTAATCAATATTTTTTTTTAAAGTGATGGGTAATGAACGTTTCTAATGTTAACATAACTTATTTATTTATTAGGTATTTTTATTTAATTTATTATTTTATTAATTTATTTTTATTATGTATTCAAATGAATCTAACACCTAGCTAATAGCTACACTCTGATAATAGGTAGTCAAAAGTTGAGTTGACCTGGTTTACACAAAAGAACACAAAGTTTTGTTTGTGGTATTGTTTGTGAGTTGTTAATCTAGCCATGAATAAGGAAGAAGGGATTTAAATTTACGCTGCTTAAAACTTTAAAGATACATACTCAACTGAACAAAAAAATTAACAGCTTATCTGTTCCTCTGCGGAAACACAGTTGAATCTGTATTAACGACCACCTGTACTGAGCAATCAACCTGTATTTAGCAGTCAATTTTAATAATATTAAGCTACAGTATAGTTATAGTTATCTATTTAAACTTTATTAAGCAGTCAGCTCCATTAAGCAGCCACTTTCTCTACTTCCCTTGACTGACTGACTACTTAAGACAGGTTTTACTGTACATCTAACTGTTAAGTATGATATAAGTCACCTTGACTGACCACTTAAGACAGGTTTGACTGTACATCTATTGTTAAGGATGATATAAGTCACACAAACCAAATACGCCTCAATGTAGCTAGCCAGATCCTCATAGCCTTCCTGCTGTGCGATATCTAGGGGTGTCATGTTGTTCTTGTTGGTGATATTGCAGGCGGAAGTAGCCCCAGGTGTGTCCATGATCTGGTGGCACAGTTCCTCCAGCCCGTACTTACACGCAAAGTGGAGCAGGGTAGGAAGTTCTTCATTACTCTTGTTCCCTGCAACCCAGAAACAACCATACATCAGTCTCGTCACTACACATGCATTACCAAACTCTGCCACAGTAGTTACCTCCCCTTACAGTTGTAGATAACCACTGCCACCACAAGTGAAAATTGACTAACAGAATTTAGCTATTTTTTCTTTTTTCCAAAAAAAATTATTTTAGTGCGATTGTCATTTCCCTAAGTATGTTTTCTTTAATAAATATCAAATATCGCCTCGTAGCAAAAAAATAAATCATTTTAAAAATATTTTTGTTGTTGTGACAGCAGACGGAGATGCCATTTTGTTAGATTACCATAATCACCTAACATTAGTGATGGCAGTGATTTTTTTTCCTTGCAAGGGAGATCACTGTGTGGAGTTTGATGCAGTACATACAGACAATAAAACAGTGAACAAATGTTATCTTATGGATATGGAAAATTAACCGGATGGGGGCGGTATTAACAGTTAAATTCTCTTTAACCCTTTCCCTCTTAGAGGACACCATGAAAAGACCTATGCGAACAGCATAAAACCAGATAAGCCTGCGAGTAACTCGCAGGCTGATCAGGTTTTATGCTGTTTGCTGCTCCTCAGTGGTCTGGAAATGAGGATTTTGTAAATAAATTTGGTAAGGTTTAACTGTGGTTTTCTGCAGATCAGGCTTTATGTGGTACCTATTGAGGGCGTCAAAATGAGTCTATATGAGGGAAAGGGTTAAGTGCAGAGTTGGCTTTTATTCACAGGTCGGCTGTTATTCAAAGGTTAGATATTCCTTAGATTTAGTGCTAGGAATCAAGCCATTGGCCTTTTTTCACAGGTTGGCTGTTATTTATATGTAATTATGGTATTTACCACAATGTTGCAGCTGATTAAGGAACCATTCTTTAACCCTTTCCCTCATATAGACTCATTTTGACGCACTCAATAGGTACCACATAAAGCCTGATCTGCAGAAAACCACAGTTAAACCTTACCAAATTTAATTATAAAGTCCTCATTTCCAGACCACTGAGGAGCAGCAAACAGCATAAAACCTGATCAGCCTGCGAGTTACTCGCAGGCTGATCTGGTTTTATGTTGTTCGCATAGGTCTTTTCATGGTTTCCTCTATGAGAGAAAGGGTTGAATAACAAAATCTGTTATAGTTTCTTGTTAAGTTTATCACCACTTTTCGCTTTAGATGAAATAACAATCAAATGATTGCATTGGCTTTTTCTTTTTTTCAGAATTGTTCCATCCATACAAAAAGAGGCCAAACAATCAAGGCAGGTGACAATCACTACCAGTAAATAGCCATATGTTTGACCAATGTAAATGCATGTTATGTAAATAGTTAAGCCAATCATGTTGTTTATTTATTACTCAAGGTCAAAGGCAAGGACAATGTTCACTTATGTATAAATAAGGAAGAACATATACCACTAACCACACTGACCTATTTTTTTTCTTTTCTCTTTCTAAATATAGAACATGCTTAAAATGTAAGTTAATTCAGCTGTTCCCCCCCCCCCCCCAACTGACTTCAAGCATTCATCATTTTACATTTGTATTTTTTGTGATGCACTGTTTTGCATTATATGATTTAAATCATTATGATTAAAACCATTAAATACAGAAAGCATGTTTATGTTGAAAACATTACAATGGATATAGTAAATCATTTATAATTTTTGAAGCGATTAGCAGTCGACTGCTTACTTCCTGCTGTTACAAGCTTCCACCAACGATTTCTTAACTTAGATTAAGAAACCTATATGTAAGTTTTTAAGTAATTTGCGTTCCATCAACATTTAAGAATTCTTAACGCTAAGAAATGTTGGTGGAATTCAAGCCTGATTTTCATAAGTTTGAATCAGGTCTATATTAACATTTCTTTGCGATAAGAAACCTTTTTAGGTTAAAATATTCACAATTATGCTACTTCTTATTGTCAGGCACTATATAATTATGTATATTAGCATTCTTTATGTCAAATGTAGTTTTAGTTTTGAGCAGTAACTTATTTACAAGCTAGCCAAGAATTTTATTCTACTAATATCTGTGACCTTGACCCTGCATCAATTACCTAGTTAAATTCTTGACACACTCTGAGGTCACTGCTATTCTAATGTCAATAGTTATTTAACCCTTTCCCTCATGGAGGACACCATGAAAAGACCTATGCGAACAGCATAAAACCAGATCAGCCTGCGAGTAACTCGCAGGCTGATCAGGTTTTATGCTGTTCGCTGCTCCTCAGTGGTCTGGTAATGAGGATTTTACAATTAAATTTGGTAAGGTTTGAGTTTGGCTTTCTGCAGATCAGGCTTTATGTGGTACCTATTGAGTGCGTCAAAATGAGTCTATATGAGGGAAAGGGTTAAAGAATTTAGCATGGTTTTATTCTGTGACCTTGACCATGAGCAAATTACTGGGTCAAGGTAATCACACTGGTCTTAAGCAATTTTTCATGTTTTTTTAGGTAAGTTAAATGATCAGAAAATAAAAAATAATTTTGTCACGTATGAGCATCTGGTAGTTAAAAAGCTATTGGTCACACAAAAATTAGGACTACACTTGGAGCTAAAGACATGATAGACCTTTTAGTCATATGAAATTGTTGTGCTAAGCTTGAGTTTCTAGGGCCAAAGAATTTCACAATTACACTTTGGACATAACTAATTTATATTTCCATATACTTTGCTTGAGTTATTCTGAAAGGCAATGACTGGAGAATTTTGAAAAGTCTTTGTTTTATATGAAAATTTCGGATGCTTGAAATTCAATATAATTTTTTTTTTTTTTTTTATATCTTGACTGTATCCTGTATATTTTAGTGACATACAACGTTACCTGCTCCTTCAATATTCTGGAGAATGGATTTTGGTGTGAAGATGTGTGCAAGGGCGCCATCTTGTGGCAAAGTGTTCTGATAGATGGTGGCCAATTTCCTGTCCAGTCCCACCTTGTCGTCATGATCCAGCCCCAGTAACTGACACAGGAAGATTGGACATGTGTACGCCAATGTAAGGAAGGTCATGTAGCGGATAGGCAAGGACAGGTGCTTCTTGCCATCACAAAATATGGAGACCTTGGCACGGCCCTCTTTATGGACTGGAAAGAGAGTTTGGATTTTAAAGCTGATTTATTATTGAAATAAAATTACCAGATGGTAAGCATAAACTTTAAACAGATGTATCAAAGACTTAAACCAACAAATTCGCTACTCAAATAAGCGTGTGAATGAAATCTTGTCTCAGTGCGACCACAATATTATGAGAAGCCGGTGCACTTGTACTTTCAAATATGGGAAGTATTTATTTCTACTGCAAAGAGTTGTGTAAACTGATCAACAACTTTCTGGCTATTTTTATCCATTAAGGTTTGTATGCGGCCGGGTAGCTCAGTTGGTAGAGCATTTGCCGTGTAAGTGAAAGGCCCCGGGTTCGAGTCCCAATCAAGCTGCACATTTTTTTCGATTTAGGTCTTTGCTTTTATATTACATGTTAATATCATATAACTATCAAATGACACATAGCTGTTCAGTTATAGCTTACAGTAAATATTGTTTGGATTTATACACACAAAAAAAAATGATATCATTTCATCTAACAGGAAAGAAAGAGAGGACCAAAAGAAAACAGCAACAATAAGGCCATATATGTACTCACAAGGTGCCTTGAACATATAGCAGAAGTCGTTCATTTTACAGGTGTCAATCTTCTTCCCATTGTCAATAGTGACCTGGATTGTCTGCCCTTGTTTGTATGGTTCCTTGAATACCATCAAGATTGCTTCCTCTGGCTGAAAATTAAGCAGCATAATTCCTGGTTAGCATGTATTTATCAAGAGACATTTATCAGTATGTTATTTAATGCACATTAAATCTACCGATAACAAGTTTTGATAAAATGCTTGCAATTTTGTTTAATACTTACATCAGTCATTTATTGACAAACTTATTTTCTTAAAAAAATGCAAGACATATACATACAAGTCATGTGATTCCAATACAGTATATAACAGGATGGGACTGGACATACAAGTCATGTGATTCCAATAAAGTATATAACAAGATGGGACTGGACATACAAGTCATGTGATTCCAATAAAGTATATAACAGGATGGGACTGGACATACAAGTCATGTGATTCCAATAAAGTATATAACAGGATGGGACTGGACATACAAGTCATGTGATTCCAATATAGTATATAACAGGATGGGACTGGACATACAAGTCATGTGATTCCAATAAAGTATATAACAAGATGGGACTGGACATACAAGTCATGTGATTCCAATATAGTATATAACAGGATGGGACTGGACATACAAATCATGTGATTCCAATACAGTATATAACAGGATGGGACTGGACATACAAGTCATGTGATTCCAATATAGTATATAACAGGATGGGACTGGACATACAAGTCATGTGATTCCAATATAGTATATAACAGGATGGGACTGGACATACAATCATGTGATTCCAATAAGTATATAAAGGATGGGACTGGACATACAAGTCATGTGATTCCAAGATTCCAATACAGTATATAATAAGATGGGACTGGACATTCAAGTCATGTGATTCCAATACAGGATATGATAATACTGTAAAATAACTGCACCACATCTCACTCAATAGGAAAAATAATTAAATTATTGTATTAAAAGAAAGATCTGGATCACATTTCTTTAAGTTAGTTTAAAACTTTTTATACATAGGAATATTGTAAATATAAACCAAATATGTGTGGATTCAAAAGGAATTTTTAAATATATAGGTAATATGCAAAAGAAATTCTCTCAGTTCAGGTACTGCCCCAGGGAATGTTTGTTTCTTGGGTTTTAATGCCCACTGACAGTATTTCAGTCATTCGGATACGATGTCTACTTGAGACAGATACAGTGCTACACTGCAGTTCACGCTTTAGACATGTGGCATGATACCACACCCAGTCACATTATCTTGACAACGGGCAAACCAGTCCTGGAACTATCCTTATATTAGACCACGATGACACTTTTACATGAAAAATCTTACATTAATGGTAACAAAATATGCAAAGGGACATAATTAAGGTATCTTAACTGATCAATATTCATTGTAATTTGGAAAAAAAAACTATTTCATCAGGTTTTTCACTATTTGCTTTTCCTAAGTACCTGTTAGATGAATCCTAATTCTATGAAATTGAACTTTCATTCATTAGTGATGTACATGTATATTATAGTTACTTCAACCTTTAAATTACAGACATATTGTTGTCTTTATAAACAAAGCAAACCCGCTTCTTGAAAAGGGGTCTCTTTTGTTTGCTCATACAACATGTGCATATACAAATGCATGAATTTATACATGAATATTCATGAGGTAAAGGGTAAAAAATTAACCTACCAAAAGAATGAACTAATGACAGAGAATTTTTCAAAATGTGAAAAGAATGACATAATAATCAATGTAAAAAAAACCCACTCAATTTAAACATCATTCCTATACCACATATAGACTCATTTTGACACAATGGCAAACAAAACAGACCATGATCAGACAGCACAGCACCTTTCATGAACTGTCTCATTAGCGTCTCCTCTGTATTTTAGCTTAGATTTTAAACATTTGCACAGTAAAGAAAAAAAATCTATTGTTTCATATGCCAATTTAAGTTCCAGAAAACAAATATTCATCATTTTATAAATTTGTACATGAATATTCATGAGCAAAAGTGTTTTACTCACCCTTCGGATGCAATCAGGATAGAAGGTGACTCTCTTGGAAGGTAAGCTACCATGTCCAACTTTCTTCAGTGCTGTCTGGGCTTGCTGGACCTTATCAAACACCTTGGCTATGGATTTCTTGTTCTCTTCAACATCTTCCCCCATCTTTAACAATGTCCAGGAGGAGGAAGTATACTTGCTTGAAACTTTAGTGTCATACTCCTCTTGTTCCACGTATATTCTGATGACCACCACATTCTTGTGAAGGCCCAACACTGGATCCAGACTGGTGCACCCTGCCTCCAGTAGGGTCACCATGTCAGGGGACAAGGCTATCAGAATGGTGGCATACTGGGGACACAGGGTGCCCATCTTGGACATCGATGCCTGCAGGTCCATCTGGTTAATGGTCAGCTTCACTTCGCTGTCATCAAACATTTCCATAATGTAATCCTTCCACTGTTCTCCGCCTTCCAACTTTGTATACAGCAGCAGAACATCTTTCTTTCTTTTCCCAAGTCCGCTCATACTTCTTGTTTATAATCCACCGTCACTGAATAATCTGTGAACTTGAGTGCCCTATACTATACTTATAATGTCTATACTAGCCCCATTGCAAATCTGTATCTTCTTTTTAGTAAAACATTTTTTTTCCTGCACTCTATTTTTTTATTCATTCATAAAAACAAAACAAAGAAACTGACTAAAATAGCATATTTACAACAATTTTAGTCCCAGTAAACAGGAAAGAAATATGTGTTTTTATTTAAAAAGGATGGTAAATTTTATTTAAAAAAAAATTGCACAGAAGATGATGTCTTTACAAATAGTATGCGGTGCAATTACTTTCCTGTTTTGGACAACTTAGGTATTGAAAACAATATGATGTTAAGATCTTCCTCATGAGTCACGGCCTGCGTTGTTGCTGGAATTTGAACGAATTTCCTGATCTATATCACCATGTTTGGATGAGGCTAGACAGATGACCCTTATGGCATAATATTGGCAGATCTGAAACCAGAGAAATGATTCATACCTAAAGATTTATTTCTAGCAAATTCATTTGGAAATGATATCTTACAGTATAGTTATATATCATTCCTCCACTCTGCTTTTCTATGTACCTGTAATACAAGTGTACCAACTCATGTACCTAATTTTTATCAATTAACAGTATGGAACTTAATTTTCCTCTTCCTGTCTATATCCTTTGCTCACCTGTAACATTGTGAAATGGGTAAAAAAAAATCATTGCCTCTGAAATGGGCCAATCTTTACAGTGAATGCCTCTAACATATTTAAACAGGTAAATTTTTTCTCTCCTCAAAACCTGACCCCATTTGAGTGTTATAACCCAGAAAATATTTACTTTTAGAAAAATAATCACCAAATTGATGTATTAAAAATTTTTTTAAAAAAAATATAACATTTCCATTTTTATTTAAATTTAATTTTATATTGAATTTTTAAAAAAAATCAATAAAAATGTAAATTTCCATATTTTAATCAAAAATTCAAATTACTGATTTCTGAGTTGACTAAAATCACTTTTAGCAAGTTTAAATATTTCTGTGGATTACCAATTGATAGATCATTAGAATAAACTATTTAAACTTATTGATTAAATTGATGGTCTATAAATTAATTATCATTGTTGACTGCCTCATTTTACGCATTTTTAACTTACAGGTGTTTCAATATTTAAAAAGAGGAATTACATGCTTTACTGAACAACACACCTGTAATGTTGATAAACATATTTTAAAGCATTTTCAATTTTAATCTGATTTCATGTTATACCAAAATATTCGTAAGTGTCTTGTATGATGCAATATAGCCTTTACATACCTTTCATATGCTTCAAAAGTCCAATTGTGTCCACAAATGAAGATTAATATATTCACTGCTGAAAAACAGTGACAACCAAAAAAAAACATATTTTGGTTAATATCAACATTGTCCAACATACTTTTTCCTAAAAATACGCCAAATCTTGCATCCAGTTTTAAAGCTGCAAAAAAGGCTGCCCCATTTCATAACACTGGAGAAAATCACTGTAAAGATATGCCCGTTTCAATATGCTACAGGCATTTGCTGTAAAGATTGGCCCAGTGCACTATAAACATTTATATATAATAAGAAGAGGAAATAAAGGAAAGATATTTACTAAAAAAAAAGTTAAAAAGTCTAAGTTAAAAAGGGGCCATAATTTGAAATATATTCCATCAAGAGTTGTCTACCTCGATAGTATGATAAACGTAAACGTATTATAGATGTTTCAAATCAATCACATACCTGGATACTGAGGTATAAGCATGAAAGTACCTTGCATGCAAAACATTTCTAAGTTAAAAAAAGGGCCATAATTTGTAATATATTCCTTCAAGAGTTATCTACCTTAATGATATGATACCCCTTAACATATTAAAAAGGTTTCAAATAAATTGCATGCCTGGACACTGAGATATAAGCATGAAAGTACTTTGCATGCAAAACTTTAACCAAAATTTCTAAGTTAAAAAAGGGGCCAAAATTTGTAATATATTCCATCAAAAGTTATCTACCTTGGTTTTCTGATGCCCCTAAACATATTCATGAACTGTCAAGTCAATACCATGAATGGTTATTGAGATACAAGCTGGATAGTAGCTTGCATGCAAAAATTTAACCAAATTTTCTGTTGCATGCAAAACTTTAACCAAACAAAGTTAAAAAAGGGCCATAATTTATATTAACTTCAGTCAAGAGTTATCTACCTTGGTTGTCTGGTGCTCCTCAACATCTTCATATATTTTCAAGTCAATACCATAAATGGTTATTGAGATATAAAGTTGATATTAAATTGCATGTAAAACTTTAACTAAAATGCCAATGCTGACGCCAACGCAAGGGTGACTACACTAGCTCTCATATTCTTTGAATAGTTGAGCTAAAAACTCTCTTTCCTATAATCAGGCCACAATTTAACCAACCATACTCAGCATATTAGCACTACCTAAGTAATACATAAATACTTAATGGCAAATATTGTCATTCTTGATTCTCGTTTTATGTCAACTTTCTCACATACTTGAATATTTTTAACACAGGGATATGGTGGAAACTTCACTTCTAATTTAAGTATTACATTGTACTAGGTATTACTGGTGGAATTTGAGCCCACTGGTTCATGTATTGGTATTGCACTTAGAGCTTACAGATAGCAAATCTAGTCTTCTACAGTCAAAACATATCTAATGTGTTTCATTATGATTTTCTTAACTGTACTTCTCTATTTTACTCTTCTAAAAATAATAGAGATAATACTATGTTCAATATGATATTTTTTGAGATTAAGTCAATCCTGATTCATGCACGCAATCATTACAGAGAAGTGTATTCCCATTGCAATTAGGTCAGCTATGTGATATTTCATTAAGTCATTGTAAAGCAGTCCATTCTGCATGATAAGGAACAAAATATATGTGTATGCCATCTAAATGAAACAACTATATTGCCGGATCTGCACACTACAACTTTATCTCAAGTTTACTTGGAAGAGCAGCCATGTGATCTTGGTTCTCATGTAACAAACAAGGAAGGTCTAGCTGTTTGGTCACATGCGTTAAGCTCAAATATTAAATGTTAAATACTTGAGAGAAGGTAAGGACGAGATCTAATTTGCCATTACTAAAACAAGACATATTTTGCCTTTTTTTTTTTAAAAGTAGAGGTGTAGAGCGAAACTAGGCTAAATGCATATAAATATATAAGCACTTAGCCTAGTTTTGCTCTCACCCCTCAACATGCACTTTTGAGGTGAGAAGGTAACAAGTCTAATCAGAGTGGATATTTTTCAGTCTGATCAGGCTTGTCTGTAGTTTAAGGCTTGACCTCATGAATATTCATGCACATATTTATGACTAGATGTATACATATTAATTTACTGAAAGTCAAAAGATATGATATGACACAATGGATTTTTTGTTGTTGTGAAAGAATGTTTTCAAACAGAGCAACAATAATGTATATGAAAACATAGGATACTCTGATCAGACAGCTCCTGCCCTGTCTGCTCTGTTTTCAAATGCGTCAAAAGCATTTAACCCTTTCCCTCATAAAGACTCATTTTGACGCACTCAATAGGTACCACATAAAGCCTGATCTGCAGAAAACCACACTTAAACCTTACCAAATTTAATTATAAAGTCCTCATTTCAAGACCACTGAGGAGAAGCGAACAGCATAAAACCTGATCAGCCTGTGAGTTACTCGCAGGCTGATCTGGTTTTATGTTGTTCGCATAGGTCTTTTCATGGTTTCCTCTATGACGGAAAGGGTTAAAAGAGGAAAAGGATTAGAATAATGAAAAAAAATAAGAAGCTGTCAGAAGGCAACAAAGCTCGCTGAACAGACGACTTTCTTGGCTGGCTAAAAAGTTGTTGAAATAAAACAGCTAGTACCCCCTTCAGTTTCTTCTTTTTCTAGAGTTTATGAGTGGATTTTCAAACTGAACTATTTCGTCTTGAGTGTCAAATCATTCTCATACAGCTTGTATGTATGTGTATATGCATGTACATACATATATACACTATAAAATTGAAGAAACTGCCTAAACCAAACATTTTTTATCATATATTTTATTTTCATATCTACAACGATCCAGAGTAATAAACCAGGTAATAAATTTGGAATTTGGAAAATATCATTTCCACAAGCTAGCACAAACAAGGTGTTTTTTTGCAAATTCTAAGTTGAAAAGGGGCCATAACTATGTCAAAAATGTATGGATTTGCTAAAAATTGAACATGGTCTTCATTTTGTAACGTTAAATATGTGGACCAAACACTTTATGATGATTCAAATATATCAATCCATTTGGGAGTTACTGCTTGGACAAGGTAATTTTTTGCAAATTCTGAATAAATTTTTTTACGGATTTTGCCCAAAATCAAACTTGGCCTTAATTTTATTAGGTACACATGTGTACCAAAACTTATTTAAATATGTTAAACTGTTCAGGAGTTATTGTGCTGACAAAGTGTTTTATGCAAATTTTAAGTCAAAAAGGGGCCACAACTATGTTGAAAATTTATGGATTTGCCCAAAAATCGAACTTGACCTTCATTTTATTGAGGTAAAACGTGTACCAATAATTACTTAAATCTTTCAACCCATTCAAGGATTATTGTGCGGAAATATAAGTTCAATATGAAAATATACTCATACATACCAATTTTTTAAGTGCAACAAAATTCCAAGTGCCTGGGTATTCTTGGTGTCTAGCAAACCCTGAAAAGTATACTGTTCTTAAATTGCTTATATTTAGTGCCTACCCCTGAGAACTACATATGATACTCTGTATATTCATGCATTTATAAGATTTCTTGTAAGATTGTCTCATATTTCTACATGACATCATAGATGGTTTGGTGTTAACTGTTGCAGCAACTGTATTTAAGTAACATAGTGACATCAACTACTGGTGAAGAAAGACCAGGGGCCAGATAAGCGGCTTCCTGACATGTCCAACCTGAACGACTAGACTGGGACTCAAAAGGAAGACGAGAGAAACAAGAAATGTTATGATGATAGTTAAAAATCAAGCTTAAATGTATCTCTTATCAATTATAATTTATCAATTATCATGCTGACAAAGATGATGATGATGATGATTATATCTACAGACAAGCCAATCCTCCTTCACCGTTAAACCCAACAAACAAACAATCCTCCTTCAGTGTGCCTTATTATCATAATCATTAAAGCCTACACACTTGCATTTTATATTGTTTACATCTTAGATGTACTTTTAAGTTGGTAAACTTTGAATGACTAAATAAGGGAAACAGTCTGCATCACAGAGAGTCCATGCAGCAGAGGTAGACTTACATAGGGTCATCTAGTGTAACATTGAGTGGATTTTTCAAAATATCCTTAGAATTTTCACCTACAGGGCTTTTTCAAAAATCAAAAAGAAATACAACAGCTCTATATTATTGCATTTTGACCAATTGGCCATATTGTGTTTTGGTCAAAATGCAATAATGTAGTGATGTTGTATTTCTTTGTGATTTTTGAAAAAGACCTGTGGGTAGAGTTGTTTGTGTGTTTAACATTGCTCCATATATGGAGCTTTTAAAGTGAAAGATATCTTTAGTCATTATTAAAAATTTTAAACCTTAAAACCATAAATTTATTTAACTGTAATCATAACAGCTATTCCAGGCTATATGATCATGAAATGTCAAAATGGACACTACATGGATCATCGTCACAAACAATTAAAATACCTAGCTCTGAACACTTATAATAAATAACAAACTACTGTTGTGCATTCAATCTGCCAAACCATATGCCTATTTTTGGCTTAAGTCACCTATGAAGCTGTCTTTGAGTCATAAACCATGATGTCCACATATATTTTACCTGGTGAATTTCTCAAATGGACTTTGCCGGCACCTTATTTGGAACTGTCCATTATCAATTTTAGGGATAACAAGATGAAAACTTGTAGTTGGTCAGCCAACAGTAAAGAGCCAGGTCAGCTCTTTCCTGGTGGCAAAGGTTAGCACTTACGGTTCCAGCAGGGTAAGGGTTAAATACAGTCTAAGTTGCACATGAACAGCATGGCATAAAGATCTAAAACACTGTAAGCAACGGTTGCATACAGTTTGGCATACTGAACACGTGCCTGGTGTAACACTGTAATGGGCAAGGCATGCAAACTTAAACTCACAATCTCATGAATAGGTTCATATTTAGAACTGTACAATGTACTCGTAAACAGGTCAACTATCCTAAATATGAACTATCCTGAACAGGCAATTCCTATATAGCCCAGTTAAGCGGGACATAACATACCCTATACCTCATGAATATTCATGTACAAATTTATGACTTGATGAATATTAACTGACTGGTATTAAAATGGTATATCCTTTGCGCTGCTGTAGTGTATTGAAACGGGTAAAAAAATCGCTGCCTCAGAAACGGGCCAATCTTTATAGTGAATGCCTGTAACATATTTAAACAGGTAAAAATTTTCTCTTCTCTTTCTACCTTTAGTGTAGGAATCCTGAAAATGATTATGAGTTAAAGAATCTGTATAAGGTAAAAGCATAAAAGGTAATAAAAGATCAAAAGCATCAAACAGGAATATGAGCTTTAACTGATACTGGGTAACTTCACACATAATATTAATAAAAGTAATAAAAATAGACTAAAATAATAAACATAAATACCTTGTACACAAATGTATGTTCATTTTGTTTGTTATTTCAACATTAACAACATTATTTCAGTCAGTGGAAACTTTGTCTACATAAGGGGGTCATAAAACATTGAACAATTTTTTAAAACATTTTTAACAACCATGTGACTGAAAATTAGAAAAGGGAGGCCTGACACTTTCCTTGACATGTTGAATTTTTTTATTGTGCTCTTATATACAGCATTTAAATATGGTGTATAAGAAGAAATTCTGAACATAACATGAAACAAAGAAGAAAAAACCATTTGAAAAATAACAATGACTATACCTGTATTTTAACTACAGAGAATTAAATGGAAAGTGATTTATTAATCTTACTAAATTCATATTTGTTTTCAAGAAATGATGCTTAAAAAGAATCTCATTTCAAGAAAAAAGTTTTCACATACTTAATCCAGCCTCTCCAGCCTCTTTTACTCAGAAAGGGCCTTGAAAAAAGGGAAACTCAATAAGGAAAGTAAGTTTACATGTATAAAAAGGATGGGTTGAATTGTACAAATAAAACATGATCAGGATTTTTTTATCATGTAATAATCAGGTAATAAATAAATCAAAATATTCATCCATTCTGTAACCAGGGGTGTGATATATATAATCACATGTAATACTTATTTTAAAGTAATAATGCTCAATAAACTTAACCCTTTCCCTCATATAGACTTATTTTGACGCACTCAATAGGTACCACATAAAGCCTGATCTGCAGAAAACCACAGTTAAACCTCACCAAATTTAATTACAAAATCCTCATTTCCAGACCACTGAGGAGCAGCGAACAGCATAAAACCAGATCAGCCTGCGAGTTACTCGCAGGCTGATCTAGTTTTATGCTGTTCGCATAGGTCTTTTCATGGTTTCCTCTATGAGGGAAAGGGTTAAATATTGTATTGTTTTTTTGCCACACAGACTGTGTAGAAACTGAGTAACATGAGTATTATATGAGCAAAGAGAAAAGACCCTGATCTGGGTCTGCTCTGTTTGCCGATGCGTCAAAATGAGTCTAATTTACGAAATAAAGGTTTAAACACGAGGAGAGGATTCAATTTTACCATGTTCATCCAACCATGAAATAAAGGTCACAGCCATAAAATTGCAAAAAATATTTAACAGTTCATATCATAATGTACATATATGGCAAGTTTCATATAAAATTGAAGTCATCGTCAAAGAAAAAACAGCTTAAACACAGGTTAAAGACAAATGAACAAACAGACTATAAATTCTCCCCCACAAAAAAACAACAAAAACAAAATGTATAATGCATCATGTATTGTGTACCTTCTTAATAATATGCATTAATTATATGTATTAATGTTTATTATTATCATTTAAAACACTAGATACAGAATCCGAACACTTAAACATTGCACACTTTCAACCTACTTAGTTTAGTTAAAACTTACTTATATAACGCTGAATGGGAAACAAGATCTTACAACAAGTACTAATCCCTCTTGACGGATTCTTGGTTGGACCATGAGTATATAATTCAAGCCTGAGAAGGCCATGAAAAATCCTTTCCCCAAGAAGGGTTCAAACCCACAACCCTCCAATCCACAGTCGGGTATGTTAACTGGAACATGGTGCTGTGATGTCCATAAAGGGATTGAAACAGTCTTTACTCACTGTACACAGAAAAAAACGTAATGTACACATAATGATCAGAATCAGGGGCTGTAGTCATTAAACATTGCAAGAATGGCCCTGGTAAAATTAAAATTTTGATAATAATCTGAAATGTTTAACTCTCAAACAGCTGATTTAGTAGATGTCTACCATTTCAGGCAATTCTATCAAAATTGAGAAACACTCTATCAGATACAACTGAAATGATTTTGACTAAAGTGAGTATGGCCCCAGGTTTATATTCAAGGATCAAGAGGTTGGCTAGTGAACCAGATTTTGCATAAGTACTTGACTGTAATTTTAACAACTTGGTAACACAACCAGGAAGTGTGGCGCAGTCTGCATTTCATGTGAACAGTCAATGAATGGAGCTTGCCCATGTTTACAGATGTATTCAAATTGTCTTACAAGCTATCCATTTACTACATCGATATAATAGACAGTCAATGGTTGACCTGGTTTACACAATAGGCCATGAATAGAAAAGGTAGGGCTTTCTCATTTTTCAGAGAAACACTGGAAAGGTGCTTACATTTGTGAAAAATAATACCCAGAAAAATGCCGATAACAACTGTGTGTATTGGAGATAAAGATTTGTATCTTACTGATTTATGCCAAAAGATCTGGCATGATGTTTGACTAGCCATAATAATGGAACAAAGTTGTTTAACGGGACCGCCTGTCCTGGCTGTCATCCCAACTCAGCTCTTTGTGGCATCTGAGAATTCCGCCGTTCATGCAGTCGGTCTGAGTGCCCATTATTCTCCAAGAGGGGATCATCCACCAAGCCATAGTGGCAACTGTACTAGAACATCAGACTTTCAATGACTGCTGCTGTAACCAGCTCATAACCCTGAGAAGGGGGCATGAAACGGGCACTGACCCCTGTTCAAAGGGAGCCTGGAGGCACACTCACTTCATGAGTACCACAGTCAGGACATGCCAAGCTGGGGATTCAGGACATATCAACAGTTTTGCAATTGTTGCCTAAGATGGTATGGGCATGTAGAACGCACCACAACATGCATGTGATTCCCAGCTAGTAGACCCAGGAAAACTTGGTCTGAATGTGTCAAAGCTGATCTAAAATGTGCAGTCTGGCCGACACTTATCCTTTGGACAGAGATGCCTGGAGAGTGGGTGTTAGACACAGTAGCTACCTTCTGTCTACCCCAGAGCCCGCGACATCTGCAGCAGTTGAAAAATAAAATGAGGAGCAGGATGTGGCAGTTGGCATGGTGAAAATTAGCAAATAACTTTTGTATTGTTTAGTGTTTTGTGCCTGAATAGCGTAGTGATGCCTGAATAGCATAATGATGCCTGAATAGCGTAATGATGCCTGAATAGCGTATTGATGCCTGAATAGCGTAGTGATGCCTGAATAGCGTAGTGATGCCTGAATAGCGTAATGGTGCCTGAATAGCGTAATGGTGCCTGAATAGCGTAATGATGCCTGAATAGCGTAGTGATGCCTGAATAGCGTAGTGATGCCTGAATAGCATAATGATGCCTGAATAGCGTAGTGATGCCTGAATAGCGTAGTGATTCCTGAATAGCGTAATGATTCCTGAATAGCGTAGTGATGCCTGAATAGCGTAGTGATTGCCTGAATAGCATAATGGTTAACATGCTTAATTTTTCACCAATGTGTCCTGGTTTCGAGTCCTAGTCATGTATGTGAAAGGGTACAGTGGTCACCCACTATAATGATCACATATGCTTCCAATAGTGATTAATATAAGTTGTTGAGTGATAACTTGTTTCATAATCAATGTAAAATGACTAACTTGACTTGACTTGACTATTTGGGTTTACCGTCGCTTCGACAGTATTTCAGTCATATAGAGACGGAATGCACAGAGGCATCTGAGTAGAACCACCGACCTATCGTAAGCCAGCTGGAAGGCTTCCTCACATGAAAATCCAAAGGACCCTGTGGGATTTAAACCCACGTGGTGAGGGGCTGAGTGAGTGTTAAAATCAGCGACTTTACTCTCTTGGCCACGAAGGTCCCGTCAATGTAAAATAATTAAGTTTAAAAAAAGTGTTTGGTAGGACAATAGCAACTATAACTTTCACTGAGGTGACTTATACCCCTGCATAATTCTTTTGTCATGGCATAGAAGTAATGGTTCTGAATGTTGAAAGAAGTTACTATGAATTTAAGTAAACAATGACCTTGACCCATCAGACCCCCAACAGCTTATGAAGCCTTATCTTCACACAAGCTACTTATGTTCTTAACTGGATTACATTATCTCATTCCTGGTGAAAAATCTATTAAATAAATTCAATTTTGGGGATAATCTATTATTGACCTATCAGACCAAAGCATCACATTAAAGCTTTATCTCCATACAAAGTATACAAGTAACAAACTTGATTATAATATCTCAATTTTGGAGACAGTAAGCAGTAACAGAAATCTATTTTCAGTAAAATTGACCCTTGACCTTAATCCAATAGACCAAAACACTTCAGGCGTGCGTTCAGTATGACAAACTGTATGCAACTGTATGCTTACAGTCAGCTACGAAACTGTCTCAGTGTCATAAACCACGATGTTAACGTATACCTATGCACAGCATAAAGTGCATGTGAATAGCATGGTATAAGGTCCCAATACAACTCCATAGCTGACTGTAAGCAACCGGTTGCATACGGTTTGGCATACTGAACGCACGCCAGACACAAAGCATTATCTTTACTCAAGGTATACTTGCCCTAAATTTGGTCAGGGTATGTCACCCATGACAAAAGTTATTATAGGAATTCCTTTTTGAGAACAAACTGACCATTTATGGACACAAGGATTCCAGTATACCAGCCCCCCTAAAACATTGCAATGACTTTCCACCAATCCCCTAGCATTACAACTATTTTTTTTCAGTCTAAATCAACAAATTTGCCACCACTGTCTTCAACAACAATCTGGGACGTCAGCAGAGGTCGAGATGTTATCATAACAGGGGAGTGTATATCAGTCCCCACCCACAAGTGGAATCCAGGATGCTTAATTTCAGTAGTAGTTAAGTACTATTAAGTACTATGGCAGAGTTAAGAATTCCCTGAAGTGTATTTTGCAAAATGTTTAGCATAATGACCTACACTAAATGCTTCTTTTTTTTGAAGATCAAAATAAAACTTGATGTACAGAAACTTGTGGTTTCCTTCAATAAGTTCTAAATTGTGCCCACTGAGTTTTGAAACTGGGGATATACATGCAATTACAGTTTTGCCTTAATTTTGTTCCCCTTCATATCAAGAGTGCCTACAATTCTGGGGTACATGGCCAATTTTGGGGGTAAAAAACCTTCTAGAGGCGGTAAATGGACAAGTTAGAAGTGTTGACTTTTATGGCCAACTGGCATTACTATAGCATTAATCAGTAACTAATCCTGAATGCCTAAACCTTTAGACTTATTTTACAGTTTCTTTTTCTGAATATAATTTCTGCATAGATCTATCCCTGTAACAGGTCAATAAATTTAACAGTTTACAAATTATGTGCACTGTTCTGTTGACAGCGCCATCTTCAAGGAAAGACTTTATCAATATCATAAATTATTTCAACATTTTTTTCATATTTTTGTAAACCTGATACAAAACAATATTCCATCACCTTCAAAATAACATATGAATGTGTTAGTGAATTATAATTGACTCATGTGTGCAAATTGAGGACTGATTGCAAAACTACTCTTAGTGGATGTAAAATAGGAGATGTAATTTTCTCGGTCATCCCTTGAAATGTGCAAGGCATGAGTCTCCATTCATTTATAATGTGTAGTGACCTAGCGCTACAACATGACTTTCAGTACGATGGTTATTGTATTACCTGCTTTAAGCAGAGGTGACACATAGGGATCACTTTTCTGTCGTCTGTCTGTCTATCCATCTGTCTGTTCATTATGTTTAGTAGGTGACACACGTCAGAGAACACCTAAGTTAGTGTTATATACTCATAGAGAGACAGGTCAATGATTTCATTGGCTGTTTCACCGCAATATGATATGAAAACTCAGTGCATAATCATTTTGCTAAATGCAATTAAGAATATACTTCAAAAAGTTTCTAAAACCCATTGTAACTGAAAAAACAAAATAGAATGTTTGGAAATTTTCCTCTTCTTTTATTTCAAAGTGGTTTGGAAAATATCAGCAATATTTTGTTCATCCATGGTGAATAATACAGACTTAACAAGAATGAGATTCAACTTGGAAAACAATCCAAAACGGCTGTAAATTAGACCATAGTCTATGCTGTTCACTATTCATAGATTTATGTGAACATCATGGTTTATGACACTAAGACATCTTCACAGCTGACTGTAAGCATACGATTGTATACAATTCTGCATACTGAACGCACACCCAGTCTCAGTCCATCTACAAATACATAGCCATTAAGGCGCCAATATTTGTGTTCATCACATTGTTGAAAGTAAACCCATTATTTACAAAAATTTACAGCATATTCTTTTTATATTTCTATATCGTTTTAATATGCCAGTATCTAAGTAAAAGCAATTTTATTTCAAAATATATCAGAAATATTTAACAAATATTCATTATTCCTACCAAGTTCCATCACTATATATACATATGAGTGGCATCACCTCAAAATGGAGCTGAAATCTGGGACTTTAAAATATTGCTGGACAAGTTACTGTGGCTTGTCAACGAGAGAGAACAATTAGCCCTTTCCCTCATATATACGCATTTTGACGCACTCAATAGGTACCACATAAAGCCTGTTCTGCAGAAAACCACAGTTAAACCTTACCAAATTTATTTACAAAATCCTCATTTCCAGACCATTTCCAGACCACTGAGGAGCAGCGAACAGCATAAAACCTGATCAGCCTGCGAGTAAATAACTGAATAACTAAAAATAACTACATAAAGGTAATGATAAGTTGGCTAATTTTTATTCCAGGGTGTCATTTTTTGCAACATTTAAATGCATTTTTTGAGCAAGATGTGCAGATTTTCAGAATCATTTAAGTAAGTCATACAACAATACACTTTATTTAGTCAAGCTGATACTGTAACAGTTGTAGTTGACATTTGAATAACAGCAGGTTGTTAAGAATGCCAAAAAAAATAAAATTCACAAGGAAGTCAAAGAAGATAACGTTTCTTCAGGAATTTTGCTATTTTGTTCACTGAAATCCATCTTATACTAAGATATGCTTAACCCTTAACCTGCTGAATTTCTCAAATGGACTTCTTTTTTGAAACTGTCCATTATCAATTTTAGAGATAACAAGATGAAAACTTGTAGTTGATCAGCCAAAAGTAAAGAGCCAGACCAGCCTGCACAGATGCCTGATTCTTTACTTGTGGCAAAGGTTGAGCACTTATGGTTCCAGCAAGGTAAGGATTAATTTAAAAAAAAACCCAAAAAACATTGAAGGGAAAAACACGTACCACTTACCAATCTCATGTGTTTTCAATAATGTATGATTTCCAGTATGATAGTTTTGTAATAAAATCCAAATTGAATAATCCTGAAATGTCTTATGGAAGCTTCTCCGCCTTACTGATCATAGCTAAGCAGGAAAACTACACAGGAAGTATATACATGACACTGATGACAGCATCTTAAATCTGATTGACTCATCTGAACAAGGAAATTTATGTCACAAAATTGGTGAACATTCAGAAAAACCATATATCAGTCATCATTCTTAAAATTAAAATATTGGCACATGACAACAAGTTGTTATGAACTACTAGTATTCACAAATACATGTTGGCCTGATTTTGAGACCTGATCAGTTTTGAAGCAGCTTGTCGACATTATGTACAAATAAGCTGGACAGATGTACATGTATGGGCAGAAAAGGGATAGAATCAGATGAATAGACACATAGACAAATCAACAAAAAGATAAAACCGAAATATAACTAGAGATTTGTTTTTGTGGAAAACTGATTTCTGGCAGCCACCCCCACACACACATACTAATACACTTCCACTCATTAATTTCTTTCCATAACTGAAATTTTGATTCAATAGCATAAGTAGAACAGAAGTTATCTTGCGGTCAAGAAATTGTGAAAAGGGGGAATAACTCCAAAAATACTGAGGCCAGAGTTATGAACCTTGTGCATGACACTTTCTGTCATTAATTTCTTTCCATAATTGAAAATTTAATTTCAATAGCATGAGTCAAATTGGGAGTTATCTTAGACACAAAATTGTATAAAAGGGGAAAAACTGCAACAACAAACCTTGGAAAGAGATAATGTTCTCATGTACTACAATTCTCATCCATAACATCTATACCTTATAGTACATGAGTTATGTTTGTTTATTGGATTTAACATCCCACCGTGTTTGTTTATTGAATTTAATGTCCCACTGACGGAATTTCAGTCATTTGGAGATCATATATCTACATGAGACAGATATAATGCTGCCACACTGCATTATCATGCCATAGACATGTGGCATGATACCACACCCAGTCACATTATCCTGACACTGGGCCAACCAATCCTGGAACAACCTTTATATACTGAGCGCCAAGCAAGGGAGCTATACCAGTACCATTTTTTGACTTTGGTATATTGTGGCCGGGGATTGAATCCACGACATCCCGATTCAGGGGCGGATGTTCTAACCACTCAGCCACAGGGACTAACCCACATGAGTTATGCTCCAGACAAAAATTAATTGCATAATTATGAAAAAACAGGTAGTAACTCCAAAAATATGATTTGCAGAATTAAGGTTCTTGTGCTCTGCAATTCTCCTCCATGTGATCTATCCACCTACAAAGTATCAAGGTTATGTCTCATAGTACATGAGTTATGCTCCGGACAAAAATTAAGTTTGAAATTTAATAAAAGGCAATAACTTTAAAAATATAATGCACAGAGTTTAGGTTCTTGTGCATGCCACTTCTCCTCAATGAAATCTATCCACCTGTGAAGTTTCAAGTTCATAGCTTTGACACATTTTGAGTTTTGCTCCATACAAAAAGCATGACAGACGGACAGACAAACAACTCTGACAAAAACAATGTCTCCCCCATATAGATATGGGGGGGGGGGGGGGGGGGGAATTGGGAGACATATTATGATGAATATAACAGATAGAGTATGTCTTGGAAAACAATAGTAACTGATTTTACTTATTTAGATTTAAAGGCATTTTTAACTTTAGATATTTATTTTATTAATTCATAATCATATTGTGAAAAGAGTTTATTGCTGAAAACATAAGCCAAATGTCCATCAACTATTTCATAATATTTTTGACAAATATGACCTTGAATGATGACCTTAACCTTGAACTGCACTATTGGTTCATTTATCAAACATTTGTACCAATTAATATTAAAAACAAATGATCCATGACAGAGTTTAAGTCCCAAAATGCTGAATTTCACATATTCTAAAAGTCTGACCTTAAATCATGACCTTGACCTTTAACTAGCCCCCCTTGTTATGTCCCATCATAGTGAACACTAGCACCAATTTATCTTGATGGTCCCTTTAAAAAAGGGATCACTGACATGTAAAACCCCCAAAAGAAGTAACATTTATATTAGTAATACAAATGTAACTCTACTGAAAGCTCCGTCTCTTTACCAAGACTTACTAAATAATAAAAGATAAGGGCCACCAGCTGTATAAATTAGCTTCAAACATAAAACTCCTAAATATTTATAGCAAAACAGGTTAACATTCTCTTTGCAAATATGTAAAAAAACAACAACAGCAAACAACTGTTTTTCTTTTTCTGCACATTTCAAATGTATTTTCAAATTACCTACTTTTCACAATGACCATTTTTTCCTCATTCAATTACCAAAACATCCTCATCACATCTAATTGGTATGTTTTCTATTTTGGTCTAGTCTATATTCATGGAAATCTGTCCTATCAAGCACCTGAAGTGTACATTGACTCCTCCCACTTCCTCGTTACACAGAGTCCACAGAGGAGGAGAAACAAGGGCATTGGCCGTCCACCAACACAACACTGTCACTTGATCCTCAGTCGGAGCACATGATACAGTTTAAAAGTCTGTCTTAACTTCAGCTTCACTGGTTTAGTGACTGGCTCAATTAGGTCATTTTACTTAATCTGGATCACGTTTTACAAAAGTTCAGATGAAGAAAAATCTTCCTATATATGTACATTCATAGACGCCAAATAGTTACATCCTAATGATTGTTGCTTCACTAAAAGTGAGGAGTTATTATGTGTTTGCATAATGCAATGAAGTGGATCACATATCTTGCAACATTCTGAAGACTTAGTTCTAATTTGGTTGTAAAAAGTTTAGAAAAACGGGCCCGGTACTTTATGTAACTGGGAACGTTGCAAATATAGGACAATAAATCCTACATCTTGGTCTGCAGTGATAATGTTGTTTGTAATCATTTTAGGTGATACATTTAAATGAATACCAGGCTTGAAATCCACCAACAATACTTATTGCTAAGAAATACTTAGAGGCAAATTTCATAATTTTTTATTCTAAATATGGTGAATTATTAAGGTAATAATGTGTCAATTTAGTTATATAGTTGAATATTTCATATCAAATATTTGGGTAGTTTTATTAGAGAAACAAGAATGATAAAATTCTTCCCTAAGTATGTAAGTATTACTTAGCGCTAAGTGTTGATGGTGGAATTTAAGTCTGGCCAATGAAACAAATCACACTTTTACACCATACCAGATTAAGTTAAAACTATTTCTATTTTACCTTGATAACAACTTGATATACTAATTCCTCCTGACAGTTCCTGGGTTAGACCAGTACTTTGCACCTGTGAAGGCCATTGAAAATTCTTTCTCCCAACAAGGTTCGAAACCCACAACCTTGGGATCAGTATTAATACTTCAGTCACTTTGGGGAACTGACCTGCCACACTCCAGTATCATACCTCACACCAGACCTGGAACAACACTAACTGCCAAGTACATGGGTAAAAGTTGGAAATTAAAAAACAAAAAAAAAACATGAAAATCTTGATTGCAATCCCTAGCTGCAGCATAACTGACTGCATCATAATTGGCAATTAGTGTTGCATGGGCCCTAAACCAGTAGATAACAGGAAGATGGGGCAAGTACTGTTGAGGAGAATGGTATGAACTAATTTATGGACAAGTGATTTTACAGCAATTCATAAACTTATGTCCTGGAGAGGACACTCAGGCTGGACATTTCTGGATCTCCTACTTACCATACTACACTTTTTTTGTGAGGAAGCACAGGCTTGCCTGTTATACTGATAACAGTTTTACTGTGCTTTTTATGAAATTCAAAATTGATCCCTCGAAACTATAGGACATCTGTTTGTTACCTCATCCTAATACCTCAGACAGACTCATTTTGACACATTGGCAAACAGAGCTGACCCAGTTCAGCCAATTCCTTCCAGGAGCAGTCGGATCAGGGCTTCCAGGAGCAGTCGGATGGGGGCTTCCTGTGTTTGCTCATACAAAATTGAAGGCTAGATTCTACAAAGTTTTCATAGCAAAGAAAAATATATTGCTTCATAATTATACAGTCTAAAGTTCTGTAAATTGATATTCATCAAGTCATATATTTGTATATGAATATTCATGAGGTAAAAGGTTAATAAGAAATGCTGATAAAAACACTTCATCACTTCCACCGACGCTCTGCGTCCAGTTTAACATAACGTTTGCAACTACATGTATTAGGGATTTGGTTCCCTGCTTACACTCTGTATGCAACAAAAAAACAGGGATGCAGACATTAACACAGTAACTGGATGCAGGGCTGGACAATTTTGTTTATTTAGATACTGTTGCATTTACTAAGTCAAAATGGAAATGAAACGTGTTGATAATGATCATGCGCAGATCCAGAGGGGGGGATTGGGGGTCCAGACCCCCCCTGAGATTTGGCTATCATCCCTAAAACATGCATAAAAGAGGAGCGAAAAGAGGCATGTCTCCCTCTGGGATTTGGGTATTAATTTTATATATCTAGAAATAAAGTGGTTTGATCTGTGATATTTTAATGTGTGGTCCCCCACCCCCCACCACATACTGAGATTTTAAAAGGTCCCCCCATTTACGGTGAATTACAAAGCATGATGATGCTGCTGACGACACATAAAATCAACTCCAATAACATAGAAAATGCCAGAAATGTGTCAATTGTAGTTAATTCTATCATAATCACTTAAGTTTAACCTTTTACTTCATAGAGACTCATTTTAATGCTTTAGTAAATAAAGCAGACCCAGATCAAGACACCTCCTATAGGAAAGTCTGATCAGGGCCCCCTCTGTTTGCTCATACAATATTGTAGCTCAGTTGTTACTCAGTCTGTGTTCTAAAGAAAAATCCCTTATTTCATATATACCATTTCAAGTCCAGTCAGTTAATATTTGTCAAGTCATATATTTGTACATGAATATTTATGAAGCAAAGGTTGATACAGGAGGACATATCCACATCTGGTCACCATTGATAAGTCTACCTGATTGTACAATCATTTGACCATCAGACCAGTGTAATTTTTAAAACCATGTTCACTCATGCATCTCAAGTTTGATGAAACTTACTGTTCATACAAGTTTTAGCCTACCAAAAAATTCTTAACTTTGAGGTATAGAGTGAAAACTTATTTAGGTTTAATCAAAGGGCTTGTGACGTTACCAAAATTTCTGACGAAAATTAAGTTGTAAATAAGTTCATATTATCATGGGAAATAAATAATATTTTCATAATGTCTATCAAGGACATAACTTTACATGTCATAGCACTTCTACGCATACATCAACATATTTACCACATTTGAAAGATTCAATCTACTGTGAGGCCAGGGCCTTCTTTTTGTTGAATTTGGGACCAATAATGGGCCCCATTCCCCCTCTAAATCATATACTACCCCCACCCCCAATTAGTCAGTGAAAAATCCCAAATGAAACAAATAAAAAAATACTTAATAATAAATTGTATCTTAGATAAAAAGATTATAAGAAAGTTAGTGACGGTTGCAAAAAAAAAAATCAATGTACATGCATTTTAATAGAAAATTAGATGAAAATCCTCCCAACAAAGATACAACGTGAAAATTCCACCCCATGCAGTCCCCCCGAAGTGAGAGAGGGCCCGGTGGCTGTATAAAACAACATTATCCAGAGTAAAACACCAGAGTGAATTAAAGCATCGTAACCTAACACCCTGCCATATTGACTGATAATGGGAGAGCCTGCTAACTCATGACCCCAAGGATTGTTACGAAACGCATGTAATGAATGAATGAAATTATGAATGAAGGCATCTTTCCCTGCAGTTTTAAGTGTAAACCCTGAATAAATTATTGTCATCGCTTCGTATGGTTTCCTGCACTTGATAGGATGTGAGCTTAACAGAAAATTGCACATGATCAAAAAAGCTAAAATGGCCAATAAAATGGCAGATCGAGGTATTACGTATCTGCACGCTGGTCCCCATCTCATTGAAAGAATTCTGAATAACACGTAGTACTGAGCGGGCAAGCATATTTTCAGATGCTAGTCTTACATCTGGCAAGTAGCGAGGAATGACTATAGATGTTTCTTCCCATGTGAAGGAACAATAATAATTAGTTTGCCATCGCTTGAAAATTTTATCCTCCTTCATTAAATTTACTGTAATAAACAAATAAATGCTACATAATTTCATTAAAAACCCTGTAGTAACAGCCACCTAGGACTTGGTGACCTTAGTATTCATGGAAAAGTCTAGAAGTTCTATTTGATTCCTATCTTTAGTAACAGTAAACCACAGCCTTTGTCTACATGTTAATTAGCAACAATTAATGTTAGAGTAGAGTAATCAATCAGGTTATCATGAAAACAATTAGTTTGTCATTATCAGTTTCAAACGCTGGCCTAAATCATAGCTTACACAATACAATGGGGCAAGACAGATGGTATTGTTTAAAATTATTACGCAGAATTTTTATAATCAGAGATTGATGTTTGTTTGCATCCCGCTGACAATATTTTAATATTATGGAGACAATGTCTTCTGTTAACATTACCAATCATTTGGCCAACCCATCCTGAATCTACCCTAAAATTATGTATAATGAGCTTCCAGTACTAGATTTATAACTTTAGTATGACTTGGCCAGAGACTGAACCCATAACCGTCCTGCTAAAACACTGCATGATGATGCTACCTGACTATGTGAAATCCTAGTGGCTTCTAACTCTCCACTTAGGAGATATTTTTGATTGATGGTATACTACCATCAGTGGTTCATAGTTAATCCCTTTATTTCAATAAGCATTTCTGAACAGCTGTATTTCCCAAAATATTAACTTATAAACTTTTCATATCCATCAATAACTTAAGATAAGGGCAATAAGTATGCAAGCTTTCTATTATCTGGGTCATGGAATAAAAGAGTTCTAGACATGAAACAAGACAGTACTGCACTGGAGCATATTCCACTGCCCATTACCTGTGTAACAAAAACGGCTCGGCCCGGAATCGAACCTGGTCCGCCGGCGTGATAGCCCAATGCTCTAACCACTGAGCCAAAGAGTCGACTCCCTGACGCAGTTGTCAGAGATTGTATTTGTACCCGTGACGACGCATCGTCACATTACTTCCCCCTCCGAGAAGTCTCGACCCGAGACTTGGCCTGGGAAACACGTGGATAAGGCAACTCCGGTATGGCAGTTGACAATATCCCACCGCTGCCACCAAATGTAACAAACACGGCTCGGCCCGGAATCGAACCTGGTCCGCCGGCGTGATAGCCCAATGCTCTAACCACTGAGCCAAAGAGTCGACTCCCTGACGCAGTTGTCAGAGATTGTACTTATACCCGTGACGACGCATCGTCACACCTGGTAGTCTAACCAAATTAAGTTGCATG